>CM057155.1:19026292-19041682 GCA_029962745.1 Echinometra lucunter | reverse complement strand
GAGCATGATTTTATTGGTAGAAAATCATCAGCCTAAAGTTTTTCAAAATTTTGGTGGATATTTTTGACCCCTCAGCTGTGACCCAGTTTCAACTGGGTACCCACTTTGACGTCACTTTGACGTCAAAGTGGGTACCTTGTCGCGCACTTCTAGCAAAATGTGTGCAAGGTATAATACATATTGTACAGTCTAGTGCGCAGCACAACTGCAATACACAAAGCTGAGTACCCACTTTTACGTCATACCTTTTTTGGTCAGCTCTTGACTTTTTATGAGAAAATTAGCCAAAATGCATTGATTTCGATTGAAAATCATCAAATTTTTAATGTTATTCTTCTTGGAATTCTATTCTCGATCTTATATCTAAAAAAAATTATCGTTGTGTATTCACTTCAACCTTAAACCTATCCTAACTCTAAATCCTAACCTTTACACACATAAAATAGGAGGCGGGGCCTATTTCACGACACTGCTGTATATTATTATATCATACTGTTACATTATATTGTATTCTATTATGATTTATTATTACTGAATGTTATAATTATGTGAATATGACCTGCCAGCTAACCCAGTGGCTTGCCGGGCCTGGTTTTTATATGTTGCACATGATCTTTAATAAAGACATGATATACCACCTTGGATGTCTTATAGTTCTATGAACAGTTCCCCACTCAATAACGTTAACCCAAATACCTTCTATGCTAACAATCCAAAGCAAACATCAATACCTTCAAGAAGAGCCCAGAAACACCAAACAAAAGAGAGGAGATAACAAGGCACGTGATGGAACTGGTGGCCAAAGACAGTCTAACAGTCAGTTCTGCTGAGGGGGAAGGCCTGACAGGACTTAAATACAAGCCTACAACTAGGGTACGTAAGCCCACAAGGTGCACAATGACCAACCACCTCAAGACGTAATGTGACAAGAAATATCTCTTACAGAGAGTTCAAGGGCATCCGTCACAGTAATTAGGAGGGAGTTTGTTAAAGCAAATCACAGGAATTCATCAAGGAAGTACGTGATAAGCCAAACTTTGTTCACAGTATTTTTCTTCAGATCAGACTGAAGTTCCCACTGGATTAGTAACAAAAAGTGTAAAGGACCCTAGTGTTGGGCACTAGTAAAAATAAAATTATACAAGCTTTTTTTGTTGTTGTAGAGAGCAGAAGAAAACAAGAAATCAGGACTACTCAAGACAACATGTATACATGTATAACACTATTTTGATATCCCAATACACATATTTCATTTATTAAGTTACACTGGTTATATATTTAACATGTTTATAAGTTATGGGAAACTCTCACAAATTTAGGGTCTTGCAGACACCATTTATTGAAGAGATTAAAACATTGCTGGCCATCAACAGAACCCTCATTGTTCTATTGATCAGCCAAACACCCCCATTCCTTGTTTGCACAGGTTGTTGGTGAAATCATATTCCCCTCTTCCAGTAGAATGTTTACAGTAAAAGTAACCACTGTGGTCCCCTTATCCTCCTGTTGGGCTTAATTGCTTCCTGCCTCGGGTTGCAAGACATAACAGTCCATCACTTTTATCATGCTCCCACCCTTATTCCTGGTTTCTACCAATCAAGATGGAATTAATTAATAAACCCCTCCCCCCTAATGATGAAGAACCAAAGAGTTATGGAAACAGAAAATAATTCTAAAAGGACTTCTCTTCTCTCGTCTCTTGAAGAGGACCTCATCTTGCTTGCCACGCTCACAATCCTTTCAGGGTTACCTATATGGCCTTGTTGGAGAGTACCTATTCCTACATGTACTATTTTGACCATGTTCACCCTCTATATTTTATCGACTTGTATTTTTCATATTCGTCGTCTGCCCTTTGTATATGATTGTCATCTTAACAGATTGGAAACTCAGAACAGACTGGATGAATTATATGATTTGGGTCTGTAACACTTGAACACTTCAATACATTCCACGCTACATGTGAACATCATTAACAGTGTTACACATGTATCAAACAAGAAGAATAGGAGACTCTCTTACTTGTTCATGTCTCAGGAGCTTCAGAAACATGATGGCATGATAAGTTAAATTATGCATTTACTAATTTCAATATTCATTAGCTTCTTGTGGTAGAATTACAGGTGAAGGTATAAAGTCAAAGTGTCCAGTCAAAGACGGTCCAGCAGGTGAATGCCTGTTCTTCAGCAGTTTTATCCGAATTTGAACCGATAAAGAATTAGCTCAAGTAGCAAGTGTTATTATGGATAGATGGCATTTTAACTATCTTTCATTTGATTTTAATGTTAATGCGATGACATCAGAGGCGTAGTGAATTTTCCTTTGGCCGTCAAGGGCGTTTTTCCCTTTGGACTGCAATTTATCTTCTGTTGTAGTCAGTGACCCCACCCCCCTACAAACAGCCACCACCAGGGGGCCGCGAATTCCGGTTTTCCCGTCGAACAGCAGTTCCAGTACCAGATCAGACAGTAAAGATGTGCCTAACAGACTTCCAAGAGTCACCTATTTGGAGGGTAAGTTTATAGGCGGGTTTTGGTTCCACTAAAACCAGAACTGCTTTATTGGCGCTGCGACATATTTCAGATCGCTGCAATTTGCAGGAAAAACAAAGTTAATTTATTTTTTTTAATTTCTGTTGTGATTTTTCGCTGTGGGCCAAGGCTCCTTACCTAGTGCACTGACGTAACTTTCCGGTGCGCGGGGAGAAGGTGCTCACAGCGAGTTGCCAAAATCAGCTTGAAAATTGTAGTGGATAGGGTGGAATCCTCCCTATCCCTATTTCTTTTTTTTATCATCTATATATATCTTTGTCTTGTTTTAATTGTGTGTGCCAGTCCGGAAAGCATTTTCTGGCCTCGGATTGGCCTCGTTTTTGTCAGTTGTTCGGGTGTCGTTTCGCGCTCTCTCTCTCGGGCACCTCTCATCGCCTTGTAGTCCCGGCGGCGCAAAATTTTCCATCCCGCTGTCGGGGAGAGGGGAGAGAGATTCACGTGTTTCGAACTGGTGGTTGTCGTGTTTGTGTTTGTTTGCGTCTGTGTGGGGTGAATTATTGTTTTGTGTGTTTCTGTACTTGTGAGTGTAAATCTTGTTATTTTTGCATCTTTTTGCCAGTTTCGGCACGTGCGGGTTACCTGCTTGCCTGCGCACTGGTTCGCATGAAATCAGTGCTTGGGCCTACGCTCCGCGTGTTCTCTGTACACAGTGAATGGGCGGCGGGATATCCTCGTCTCCGTTCGGGTGGAAGGACGCCATTTTCTTTTTAGCGTTCATTGTATGCTCGCACAGGCTAGTGTTAACATCATCAGTAGTTTCTTTAGCCACTTTTGACGGGTTTTCAACAGATTTTGCCGTTGGTACGGTTGTCCTGCTCTCAAGCAAGAAGGGTGAGTTTTTCCAACATTTTTATAATTTGTTTTTGTTATTGCTTTTACTGAGTGTCTTCTCTGGAGGGTGTGCTTGGCGTGTTTTCGAACTGATTTTTCTTGTTTTCATCTCGTTTCACATCGTCCCACGTTTAGCACTCGGAGGGAAATTGGGTAGTGTCCCATATCTATAATGTCCCCTCTATGGAAAGTTTCCAAACCCACGGGAGGGGCAAATTTTTTTTTTTTTTCTTTCCCCCTAACTTTTTCATTTTTGCTGGGCTTATTCCTGGTGGGGCCCAGTTCTTCAAAACAGGGGGGAATGTTGTAGTCAGTGACCCCACCCCCCTACAAACAGCCACCACCAGGGGGCGCGATTCCGGTTTTCCCGCCGAACCAGCAGTTCCAGTACCAGATTCAGAACAGTAAAGACGTGCCTAAACGGACTTCCAAGAGTCACCTATTTGGAGGTAAGTTTATAGGCGGATTTGGTTCCACTATAAAACCAAAACCGCTTTACTTCTTTGCACGAAGTTTGAAGACTGCCCAAATCCCCAATAATTTACGCTAATCCATGCAAGCTCAATGTTGTAAGTGTTGAATCGTACCTTATTTCGTAGTTGAGATATCAGATAATGGTATAAAGCATGTTTTGTAGTGATTTGGGGTGCAAAGTAAGAGTATTTGGTGATTAATTGTTCATAATGTTGCACAGTGCCTGTGTGTATTGTTACGTAATTCCATAAGCCTTACGGTATGAGGAGTGCATAGGGAATGTACTGTACACGTATGTATAAGCATTTGAGTAGTGGAATTGAAATTTGTTTTAGCACTGTTGCATACAGTAAAATCCATTAATGAGACAAGAGGTCTATATTTTAGTTGATAGAAGTTTTGTGGATACTGGAGGATCAACTCAAGAGGTTTTGTCAATTGAATCCCCCGATCCCCTTCCCTCTGACCTATGGGAGATGTCAGTAATGGACAGGAGGGTCTTACAGCTTTGGGAGGACAATGCCAAAATAGTAGCAAGGCATTACGAACTGCCAATTCCATTTAGGGAAAGACCTCCATAACTAGAGGAGTAATCAGTTTGATGGGCCCAGCAAGGCCCTAGTGCTACTGAAGAAGAGGCTTCTCAAGGACCACAGCTCCATGCAAACTACAAGGAGACTATGTAAAAACCTTCCTAAGCAAGGGGTATTGCAGTCGAAGTATGTTTATGTAAAAAAGCTATTGCTTCTGAACATACATGACTATGGGGGGTAGAAACTGTGTACCTTCCAAAGACAAATTGAGGAAGAAAATGTGAAATATAATGTACCAAAGTGAATGGAGAGCTGCTCGCATATGATTGTCATCAATGTTTGCCAGTTTACAGAGCCAAGAGTTAATTTACTAGAAAATGTAAATGAGTGTTAATTTTCTTATTCTTTGACCGATTTGCTCATTTCTTTTTAAAATGCTGTTAAAATTCATCTCCTTTTATTGAACAGTGAAACTTCTGGGGTGGACTTTCCCTTAAAGACTATTTCCCATCACCATCACACAGCAATATGTAAATAATAAACAGCCATCAAAAAGGCACAAATGGAAAAAGACAATTTTGTTTCTATGATTTTTGTTTGAGAAGTTGGACATCAAGACTTGTTCCTCCTTATTGTAACAAAATTGGGCAGAGATCTTTATAATTATTAGCCTAGAGCTGGCCCTCTCGTGTTGGGTCATTCCTAGGTAAACATGTACTAGGAAGGGTACAGAATCACTAACACCATGAAGACAAAGGGGTTCTATGCACGTGTGTGCTGTCATATAAATAGAGGGCAAAGCAGGGTCAAGAGGGGTAGTCATTGTGTAGTAGATTTGTATTAGGACACAACCATTGAACATGCAGATTGTGGAAACAAAGGACTTGAACTGGTGTTGTTAGTGTAACAGTATTATTGTCAATTGATTCACGCATTGTTGTCAGAGACTGGGACTGTTTCAGCCAAGAATAAATACAAATTGAATGGTATGTCCTCCTCTGAAGTGTAAAGTAGCTTTAAGCTAACTTGTAAGGCCTGTGATTCCCTGGGTGATGGATGATTGATTGCCAATAGCTGAAATGATTTCTGATTGATCGATTGTGCCTCTGGACTGTGAATGAGTGAATTTTGTTGACACGCCAGCCAACATACTTAGGTGAGAGCCCATAATACATGCAATATTCTCCGACAGCCTGGATAGGTGGCATGTAGAGGCAAGCCAGAAAGAGAAAACACGTTACATTATGAACAAGAAATCGTATTGTTCCTTCTACTAACTGTGGCAGATGTGGAGCCTATGTGTGTTCACCTCACTAACTGTACCAGTTCATGTAACAAATCTATTCTTCACAAGGGTGCGAAACTGAACACAAATTGAAAGGGTTTGGGATGCAAGCCTCATGAAACTTGCTTTTTGCAACAATGTATGACCGAGATCTGGTACTACGACTTTATCAACAAAAGCAAAAGCAAGCAGATGGTCGCTGCCAGGGAATGCTCAGAACAGACTTCCTTCAAGGCTACTGATTGACCTACCCCCACTTCTGAAGCAACACTGTTTCAAGCTGGAAAAGTGTGCTTACAGGTTAAGGAAAAAAGAAATCGATGAACAAGAATCCGCGGTCGAAATCTAAGTGGTTCTCAAAGAGCAAGAGAAAAGTTCACCTTTGGCTTGGGAAAAAGTAGAAGAGTAAAACATCCAAAGATTGCCGTTTCATCCAACCTTTCATCCGGCCATCAAAACAAGACTTGACATGTTGAATCATCTACTACAGGTCTTGTGATTTTTTGCTCCTTAGCCAACCAAAGTTGCCTAAATCTATGATGTATTATCAATTTTCTATATCGGATTGGTTATCAGTCCAGGTTCTCCTGAGAGCTGAGCTTGTCACGTCCTGACACAGGGATCTCATATCACTATGTACTCCTAGCTGGTCCGCCAAACAATCCCCATTTTACCCCATCCCAAACAATCATGGAAGCCCCACTGTGGACAAGGGAGGAGGAGAGACTCGTGGAAATGTGGGGACAATATGAATATCTTTACAATGTCAGCCATTGCGACTTTGCAAACCAGTACAAAAAAGATATCGTGTTTTCTGCCATATCTGCCATCCTTGATATACCATATGTTTACATCAAAAGTAGATCTATCTCATACATACATGGATGGACCATAGGCCGCATCAAGTCGACAGTCGGGTGGGAGTGGGGGGGGGGGGGGGGGGGGACTTGGTGGTACATACATGATTGAAACGTTAGCAGCGCAATGTGTTGGCTTGCCGTTAGATATAATTGGCAATTGCAAATTAGACCCCTGTAGGCTTAAGTTGATACTTGTGATATGCAGGATTCCCATGTGCATGTAAGGATGTAATGCTAAACAAGGTGTGCTCGCACAATTATTTGTTAATAAAGCAGTATTCTAAAAAAAAATTTTTAAAGTGCAAGTAAAATTCCAGTTCCCAATGCTTAGACACTAGTCTAAGTCTAAGACTACACGTGACAGAAGTTTGAGAGTAAACTACTAAAAATAAAGAGCTTGGGTGATTACAGGTTTTTTCATATTTTCTGATATTTCATTTCATGATCTACCATCTGACCAATTTAGGAGACAAACACCAACAAGACAAATTTAGAAACAAAGCATCTAGTGGCATGGCATCGACAAAGTAATCTTCTGTTTTGTACAGCAATGACAAAGATCATGTGATCTTCCTAAAAACAACATTTTCAAATAAAACCAAGACAAAATGCTGTTAATAATGAAAAAAAAATCAAATATTCCAATATATAAATATTCCAAAATATTCTAAATAGTATTTATACTGGCATCACAATGAACACACACTGGCAATTTGAGCTGAGATTGTGAGTAGCACAATATAGCACAATGCAAATTCCTGAGTTGACTCAATAATTCTGTCAGTATCATACTAGAGTTTTCTTCATTTGAGTGTCACTGATGTGCACCATTTGGGATTACATGTATATACTCTGGAATATACTCTGACAATGCCCCTACATCTCATAATTTATAAAATAACAGAAGAATTATTTTTTAAAATGCTTTGTTTGCACTAATTTCCTTTTTTTTTGTCTAGCTACTACCTTGCACCTCGACAATTCAGAACCGCTACTGCTCTATTTTCGACAATCTGACATAGAATACAAAACCCAGTGAATAAGTATGTTTGTCTTACACCTTTTTTTTCATAAAGTATCCCATAAGTATCTCATCCCCACTCAAACTAACAAGAAGACTGTGACTGTGTCTCATACATGCCTAAAAAAGAGTTTAAAAAAAAAAAATCACAAAACAAAATAAAGGGGGGGGGGGTGGAGGGGTGCCCCTGCCTGGATTCACCACTGATTCAGAATCATGTGGGCAGTGTTTTTACAATGTTTGAACGATGGAACCCAATGGAAAATTCCATTCCAACGGACATGACTTTGGACTTCCTTTGGATTAATAAATAAAGATATTTTCAATCAATATCAAGAGGTACCTTGTGTCGAACACTTCCAAATGTCCAAGTATAACTTGGGGCTTGACAAGAGTGTTGTGTTGAGATTTGGCTCTATTGTACTATATGGTTCAATTGTTGGGTTGCAGATTTGAATACTGTAATGGATTTTAGGTCAAACACAGATATAGAGAAAATGGGACTCTTTGTGACTGCAACATGGCAAAAAATGGCCAACAATTTTTGGCTTCTGTGAACAGTTTGAAAATCTGTGAGTTAGCTGGACAATTGAATCAGTTGACTGGAGCACAATGGAAAGAAGAGTATCTCTTCACAAAGGTATTCATCAATGGCTCTGCCATGAATACAGGTTGCTTAAAAAGGATTGAGGCAAGCACCTGACAGGCCTTTTGTTTCCTTCATTCCTTTAACTATTGTTATGCCTGCTCTTTTTATTTGCATTCCTGTGAGTCTGCAAACCTGTCCAGGGTACAGACTGCTTCTGAATATGCATGACTTTATGCAAATAGCAAAACCCACTATACAAAAGGTCTGCAGGAACCTGTGGTCCAACCTTTACTAACTGGCAAAAATGTGCTAAATTTTTCAGGGGGTATATAAGCAGTCCATGTCCTTTGTAAGGTTGTGTCGGGAGTGCGGCATGACGGGCCAGTGTACGGTCGGGGGGAAGGAAACTAAGTAATATAAAAACTAAATGGATGGGTGAATGGGTGTGAATGAGGTATGAAATATAATAATTTTAAAACTAAAAGGGGTTGATACTGTACACTGGCCCTGTTTATTATTAGAATTTGTGCCAGCCTTTTCTGCTGGCATGAATCCTGGTAATTTGCTAAGCGACCGGCATTTTCGACTACAAAACAGTATTGAACATTATTTGTAAGACATTTTTTTTTTCAAAACATTCAATACATTCAATACTTTCAATATAATGCCAATAATTCTGCAATCAGAATGTACGATTGCACAGATGGATAACCAAGAACATGATGCCTCCAACACCAGTGGGCGGAGGCAAATAAAAAACAAAAATGAAGCATAAATGAACCCTGTTATCAAAAGAAGTTACGTGTCACTATGGTGACTAGTCTTGTCCAAAGCGGTACCCTTCTCTCAGGTTGAGCGAATGTGTCTGCTGTCACTCTCTCAGATCTTGTGTACAAGCGCTCATGTTCCTGAAAGAGGAAAAGTGATTAAGAAAAATCTTTATAATTTAATAAATGGCATGTGTGCTAGATCTTGATTTAATCTGGTGAGATTTAAAGGATAGTACAATGATTTCCTCTGAATGAATTAACTTCAAATAATGAAATTTCCTTTACAAGTTGTATGATTTTGCATAATGATAGTCTAAACAACTGAACTCCTGCCCTATAGATAATCTAGAATCACGTTTTGACAATATCATTGTCAAAACATCCACTAATATAACTCCCATTATCAAAACTGGAAATAACATGTGGAACAATATTATTAAGAACACAATTTTAGAGTCCATATGCAGTTGGTTTCCTTCCCCAAACTGGACATCAAACATGTACCCATCTTTTAAAAAAAAAAAAAAAATCTGTGTGGTTTACATTTGGTGTGGTTTACCAAAATCATGATTACCTTGTGTAACTGCTCCCTGAGTGAGGCATTCTGGGTACAATGGCAAGTTGGGCCTCGAGATCACGATGGACTGACCTATGACCTGAGAGAGAGAAAGATAGAGCATGTACATTAAATATTCATTGCTTGATAATCACAAAAGGTCATCACTATAGCTCATGTAGAGTTTGGGTAGTGAAAAAAAAATGAACTGATTGCCTAACACTGTCCGCCAAGAAAGAAATAAGTGTGAGATCATGTGATATTCCGTGCATGATTTACAATGAATTTTAGTGTAAATCTCACATGAAGGCAATATCACAGCTTCACTCTGCCCTACGCTATGACCCCTGCACACCACCCGCTCCCCACACAATTATGAACTATCACAGCACTTCATTACACTAGTTGTGTAAACAAAATTCTCATTAGTGCGACATGTGATTTACATCACTGGTGTGAGATCAAATATATTTGTTGCCCCTCATTTGTTTAATGTTTCACTGGAGAAAGAAAAAACTTCATCTTAGTTTTTCAGGTCCTACTAAAACTGTAATAGCCTTTAATCTAATGAACATATATGCAGATATAACAACCCTGTCCTCCCAAAAACCTCACAGCCATGTTGAAAACAAGACAGAATCATTTGCTGCCCTCCACAATTTGCCAATTACTAAAATCAATAATTAAAAGAACATACAAATGCAGTCTCTGCAGATGTCTTGCTAGAAAGTTTATACATGCATAGAGGATCTTGTTTCTTTTTTTAACATCAAACCACTTCTCACCAAAGTTTGGAGATCCGATGAGAGTGAGAGATGGAAGATCTTCGTCAGGAAGGTAATACCACAGCCCTGTAAGAAAATAAAACAGATAGGACATAAAATGTGTCAAGACTAGGAAAAGCCTGAGAATGGTTTATTATCAATTTACCTTGTTATGTATATCATGGGTAACTAGATGAATCTTCGAACACGCGTGGTCGAAATTTATGCCTCCGCCTTTGCCAGATCAGAAACATATCACTTTCAATTATGGGAAATGTATTAGGATACATTCAGAGTACAAAACTGAAAAAATGGTTCTATTTAAATGACACTGTGTCAGCCACATTTTGAAGTTGATCGGTCAAATTTCAATATACCATCGAATGCGATGGCGAAAACCCCCACAGTGCATCAATCTGCTATGTCAAGCAAACCTGTAGCAAACTTACAGGTAGCAACTTTTGTTCAAGAAGCATGGATAAAATCTGAATTATGCATTATCAAATATGTCTTTCCAGAGGAAGGAAGGAAGGAAGGAAAAGTATTTGGACTGACCTTTGACATGGAATGTCCAAGCATCTCTGTAGTACTCACAGAGCCTTATCCTGCGCTGCTGCCTACATTGGTGAATAGCTCTGAAGAACTGTCTAGCGATGAAGGTATATGAGTCAGGTATGTACCCTGAAATACCGCGAGAGCCATAGAACCCATTCACCTGCACAGAGTGAAAGCAAAACAAAGCATGCAGTCACTCTTTATCCTGGCTACTCCAGACTAGTAAAAGAGGTAAACACATTCCTGAAAAGTGCACCATGGTACATCCCATCCCACTCCCTTCAAGTATCAAAATTACAACAAACAAGCGACACCAGAAAATGTGACTTTTTTGAGGGAGGTTGTCAGAGACTATCACATTTTCTCTTTTTTTCTTTTGCTTCTTAGAGAAGCCTTCCTGTTCTTCCTAAGAATCTTGGATTTGTCAATGTTTCTATTTTTGTTACATAATAAAAGTTAACAGTCTGTTGTGTTCTCGTGAAATGCATTTATCCCAAATGTTCATTTTCAGTGACAAGACAAACAGATTACAAAATTCTATGTGCTCATCACTGGGACAAGATACCAACCTGTGGTGAAGCCATCAATATCTCAAATGTAGCGTTTGAGAGCAAGATGGTGTCCATGTACTCAGAGGTAAGATTGAAGTACCCTGATGCCAAATAGCACACTGCAGCATGATCCTCTTCTCCTAAAATCTGTCTGGTGACCTCCTGGTCTACTGTGATACCTAGAGGGCCCATCTGAACTAAAGGATAGATAACAGTGTCAACCTCCTTGGTGATGTCTTTGGTGTGATCCTCAAGGTCTTTTGTTTCCTTAGATGCTGTTGCTTCAGTGTCATCCAACGTTCTTAGCGTTGTATTTTTTCCATATTGCTGCGCCTTCTCTCCCCTGACATGTATGGCATCTTCATCCCGTAACTGAACTTTCACCTGATTCACGGTATCCTCTACAGAGTTATGATCTGTTCTTTCCTGCCTCATATCATCTTGGCCAACTTCTACTCGAGTTCCCACAGATTCATCTGCTTGTTCTCTTTCAGTACTGCTAGTCCTTTCATCTGCTGAAGCATCAAACACATAATGCACACCTCCCGACTCCTGTGCCACAAGAACACTGCCTAAGGATGATTGCACTATTTTCTGATCTGTGGTTGAATGCCCTAGATCAGGTTGGTGAGTTCTAGTTTCCTGTGGACTGTTACTACCTATGACTGTCCTCTGCCATGCTTTCAGCGAACCAAAGCTACTGTCATTCTCATGTGATTCTAAAATGTTCTGTATGCTGTTGAATGCTCTCAACTTGAATTCCTCAATGTCTCCTTAAATACAAAACCAAAATATAAGGAAATAAATAGACGAAATAAGTCAGTCATATTACAATTTTTACCATTGATGAAGAAAATGCATAAATCAAACTGTTAATATTTTCTTATTGCTAATATTGATGGTCATCTACAACCTTGATCGTAGTCACAATAACAGCGATTTACTCCTATCACTGACATGCTAATGAAAGGCTATTTAATTACATTTCTTCCACATGTACCTGTCTTCATGTATACTGTTATCAATAACAGGTAGACGTTTACACCATGGACTGGTTCTAAAAATCACTCAGATCAGCATTTAGCAAAAGCTATAAAAGTATACAACTTATGTGCTGTTCTGCAATATTTGTGGCAGAATCAATTAGTCTGAATGTGCAAGTACGGTAGATCTATGACCAGTGCATATTTCCCTCACAAACATTTTACTTGTCATCTCCCTCCAGCCAGGTGTTAGTGGGTATCTGGCAAGATTCCTTTAAATACACTGTGTGCTGAAGACTGCCACTACAACTGTACTGCCGTCAAATGACAAAAGGAAGCAACTCTGTAAAATGATATATCTAATTATCTAGCAAATGAAGAAAATGTGTCACTGTTTTATGAGGAAATCTATAGAGTTGCTTCCTTCTGATATGTCTATATTTTAGAAATTGGGGTTGCAAGACCTTAACTTCTTCGTCATCATATAGAGCATACAAAAAAGTACCCCAAATGAAGAAAATCCAAATTTTGAAAAAAAATCAGAGTTGCTTCCTTTTGTAACTGGACGGCAGTGTAGCTAGGATAAAAATATCTAAACCTCTCTAGTTCATAGGGACATAATATCAAGCTGTGATATGTGCCATGTATGAACAGTTCATTATCAGAAAGTCTAACCTTCAAATGGATGAACACTGTCTGCTGAATGGAGAGTTAAAGAATTATCTGGATGGAGTTGGAAAGACAGAGAGCTGACAGCTAGGACAAGCTTGTTGAAGAAGTTCACTAACTCTGGACAGTCCTTTATAAGGATGTAGCGGTCTTGTCTATTCGTGAAGTACATCTCACTCAGATTGGCACTGAAAAAAAAGAAAGAGATTACTAAACAGAAACAGCTCAGCATACATGAAACATATTTTGATAGGATTTCTTCTAACTTTCTATCTTAAAGTGAAAATAAAGGAAAGGTACATGCAATTGAATAGCTTGAAAAAAGAAATTGTGTATCAACTACATTTCTAACAAGACATGCTGTAATTTGTACATCTTTACACGTTGTTATTGTTGTTATACATTCCAATATCTTGAACAAATTGCAAGTGTAATACTTTTATTTCCTGTCTCCTTCTGATCAAACACTATTTACAACAAAGTAAATACTGAATCTTCAAACTTCACTTCAAATAAAACTCCTAACATACCGCTAAATTTTAAAATTAACAACGCTGCCACTTCTTACCCAGACATCAGCAAAGTGTTGTCAAAGGTGTAGACTTTGAGATGCGAGAGACCGATAGCCTCGTTGAATCTTTCTGGGATGAGGGCCTTCTTTGCGCCTCTCAGCTCTGGTGTGTGGTATAGGGACACAGTGACTCGATCCCTGAAATCTTGCAACAGGGGCTGCAACATGGTGCGTGAATTCTTCACTCCTCGCGATCCCCTGACACAGTCCAGAAGGACGTGAACGCTCAGTTCCTCCCCATCTTTCTGAGCTCTCTCACAAGCATCGTGTATGGATTTTACCTGGAAGATGAATGAAATTGAATTGATTTTATTTTTTTTCTAATTCAAGATTTTGATTTGTTTTAACACATGTATTTCAAGACAATCCACAGAGAGATTAACAATGAACGTACCATATTAAAGTAGTCAAGTTTTATGACATGCAGCATGATACCTTAATCATGAAGAATGAGGCATTGCCACTCAAAATTTTGAATTCATTGCTTATGAAACAAAGAGTTCCACTTTTAAAAGCTTACTGTCAAAACACATTAAGCATTTACAGAAAATTGATCAAAAATATAAGATTTTCAAATTTCCTGACGTTGATAATGAATGTTAGTTCATTACACATCAAATGACTAACAAATGTTCATTTTGCGGAGAACAGCTTTTTGAGCAAAAAAAATGTTGTTTATTTTAGATAAGAGTTTGTCTTACCAATTCTTGTTCCATTGGTCCATCACCAAGGTAGAGAGAGGCTAGCACTATGCTCTTCTTTGATGAGCAAATATTGTTCTGGTTAGGAGACAAAATTTGAAACCATCACACATTAGCATACTACAAAATGTCAACCACAGCTTGACACTTGACCCCCCCCCCCCCCCCCCCCCCCATCTTGGTCTGGACCCACCAAATTGGAATTTTTTTACATAGGGTTCAACGCAAACAGATCCTAAAATTTCAATCTGGATGCCCTTCGAAAAAATTTAGTGTGGAGCCTTGGTACATATGGATAACCAAACAGAATACTGCACAGCCATCAACTGCCCAACTAATTCAGAAAAAATAATGAGGTCTGTCCATCATAGTGTAGGGAGAACCTGAGAGATCTGGACTTTCTCTCCAGGATTCAAAGACGACTGACCTTGGGTTGTAAAACATGCATTTTCCTATATCAACTGCTTTGCTGTAAATTTCCTGCACCATCCACATCCCCATTTTCCACACAGGACTAAACACTACACCTACTCCTAACCCTTAATCCAAATTCTAAATCTACCTCTCTCTCTCATTTACAAAACAAAGCCTGTGGCAAATTTTGGAGAGCAAATGCCACATTCGCTCAAAATCATCGAACCTTGATTGCATTGTAGAATTCTGATGGTTCCTGCAGGACAGTGATCTGCTCACCACGGACTCTGAATTCGGGAGCTCTAAGCTTCAGCCATTGGAAAGGAAGGCGTTGCATCCCATCTGCAGACTGCCTGGTGTGTCTCATCTTGAAGGTAGAATAGGCCAATCCAAGCACGTAAGGCTTGGTCAGTGAATGCCGAAACTTCACTAAACCTCTTATCTGTTTTATCAGCAAACTATGCATGGTGCAAGTTTCCCTGCATCAGCCTGCCAATCTGATAGATGAGGACACAATAATAATCTCATAAACAATACAAAAGAAAATTTACATAAACACTTGACCGAAAGTTAAACATCAGTTGGGGATTATGAGATTGCACACTAAAAATTGCAGCACAAAAATGATCTTGCATCAATACATTCCTTTGCATTTCCTAATAAATTTATTTCTCATAAAAAATATCAACCAAAGAGCAGATAAAATTAAGA
>CM057155.1:19014789-19025792 GCA_029962745.1 Echinometra lucunter | reverse complement strand
GTTCATGTTGACTCTTTTTTTTTTCTTCTGCTCTTTAAAACTGCCAAACATCTACATGAGAGATAAACAGTTGCATGTAAACAAAGAAACCATCAGTTTTCAGCTCAGTCTTAGATCAGATAAACTTCTCAGTCACACTCACAGACAGGGAAAAATTCTTTTTCTTTAATTTTGGTATCTCACAACTCTTTTGAATTTGAAAGCTCAAGTAATTCCTCATTTTTCATTGGCTTTTAAATAGCTTTCATTCAAGTCGATGAAAATCTTTTTAATGACCTATACTATAGTACGCATTTAAATCAAATCATCACCCTGGGGGGATATGTCTCATTGAAGCCTGGACATCATCCGCGTAAACAAAAACGTAGAAAAGGGGTCGTTTTTCAGCACCAAGCGGGGAACCCGGGGATCCAGTTTAAGGTATCAAAAACAGGTAAAGTCAGAAAAAAGCACTCAGGGAGCCATTGGTATGGTGAACTGTGCAAATTTATGTGAAATGCTGCCCTCTATAGTTGGAGATAGAAATCACTAAAATAATCAACAAATTCTTGGAAAATGTTTGCTTTTTACACCCAATATGATAACATATCCTATTTTCATTCCATTCCTTCAATTGGATCTAAATTATCTTCATCAAATGAATTTTGAGAAATCTTTTTCTGATCACTGCTCTTGTTCCTCTGTCCCAGAAATGTGACAGAGAACACTACTTTCCTATTGTCAGCAATTTCCACTGTACAGGCCTAATTCAGTGCAAGGTTATCTGATAACCTGGCATTCGTGCAAGTGAGAAAAAAGGGTATCAAAATCAGGAAAATCCAGGAAAATGTTACGTAATTAGGAGAGAATGATGCAATCCTTGCATAAAATCTCCCTTAACCCATAGAAGTACAGAGCTTTTCAGAGATCTAAATGAATCATCTTCAATCCTCAAATTGGCAACAACTATTATTTTTTCCACTCTTACAGTTTGAAAAAAATATATAGATATAACATGAATTCCAGTTTGAAAAAAAATATAGATATAACATGAACCAAATTGAATTATGATTGTAAAATTTACGCAGAAAATGCCAATTTGAACACAGAAATAGGGATTATATAATATGCACTGCGTTGCCAATTTAAAGACTTTAATGATTAGTTACGTTTCAGCTGCTCTAATTCGAAAATGCAATCATACTACACTGAAAATGGACTCAAATTTTCAGCAAATTTTCTCATTCTACTCATGCATAATGTGTCATGCCCAGCATTCTGGACCAACAGATACTGCCAAAGCGTCTCCTAAAGGAAACACTGTACGTCTATGGGTTAAGGGTATAAAATTCGGAGATGTAATACATTATTTCCGTCCAACTTTAATCCCCATTTAGCACAGCAGTTTAGCCTAGGTGCTTTTCCGAAAGTGATTTACGTGGATGATGTACAAGTCTCAATGAGACATATCCCCCCAGGATCATCACACTAACATGATAAGCGCATATATGCACCGGCTCTGCCGCCGAGTACGGCACGAGTGCACAAACATTTTCGGTCAAACTCCTCCCACTCTTGACTGCAAAGGCACGTGGGCGCTCTTCACACTGCACTGCGCACTTCCACTCACCAACCATACATAAATTACAGTACATGGGACACGTGCGGTCTCAACATTCGATTTCACTACCGAGGCTATTCTGAAGTTCTAGCTGCAGTTTGTGGTAAATTAATTAACCTTGAATGGACGAAATTTATTCTCAGAAGTCCCTGTCATAGTACAATATAATTTGATATACGTACAGAACCGCTGGCTAAAGTTAATTGATGACGGCACAAAACCTGCACAGAACGCCTTCGATTGAGTAACTTCGTTAGTCTGTACAATGCAGCCGTATTTGATCGCGTATAAACGTATAGTATGCGGTATGTTAACGCCTGAAATATTCTAAGACTAATTATTGATGTAGAAACATTTTAATGGTCACTAATTTTTTTAATACGTATGAATGTTGATTATCTTTACACCGGGAAGGGCTAACACACACGTGTTGTTATAGAAAAAAAAAACAATAACACCTGAAGGGATAATAACATTTTTGCTCTACCGTACCCGTATATAAATGGAGAAGGAGTGGGACTTTATCTCTGGAGAGGACTAGGATCTAATCCATATGATATGGTAGGCTATGGGGACTCATGGAGGAACATTTCTCTTTTTAGTCGTACATTTTCCTGTCACTGCTTGTAGACCAAAAGCTTCAGTCTCCCATCGTCGATTGTTAGACAGCGACTATACGTCTGGCTCCACTGCATGGACGATGGCAAACTCACTGACGTACTGATGCAACTGCCCCCAAGCCCCCCCCCCCCCATATTTCTAATTCGAGACCAGTGATTTATAAATGTTGATGAAATGACATAATTTTCCGGGTTTTTTTTTCTTCACTTTTTTTTGTAACTTACATTTAATTTTTCTGCTACCCCCCCCCAACACTTTTTTTTTTTTGCTCATTATGCCACTGATAGCAAATGTCAGTTTTATTTTAAAATCTCCCAATCTCCCATACCAGATAGATTTTTCTGCCTTTCCTGTTGCTAGTCAATTCTTTTCTTGCTTTGCACTGCGACCACTGGCGTAGCCAGGAATTTTCATCGGGGGGGGGGGGGGCCAAGGCGAGGGAGGGTATGGGAGGGGGGTATACAGTAGGGAGATTTTTAAATTTTCGTTCATGAAAATGGCATTTTTTCCACACTAAAATTCAGTATTAGGGGTAAGTAGCATAAAGGGGGGGCCAAGGCGAGGGAGCGAAGCGACCAAGCGGGGGGAGGGTGTGACGGTAGGGATATTTTTGAAAATTCGTGCATGAAAATGGCATTTTTTTCCTCACTAAAATTCAGTATTAGGGGTAAATATGAGAAGTGGCATATGAGGGGACAAGACGAGGGAGCGAAGCGACCGAGCGGGGGAGGGTTTGGGAGGGGGTATCCCCCCTTCCACGGTAGGGAGATTTTTAAAAATTTGTGCATGAAAATGGCATTTTCTGCACTATTTAAATTCAATATTAGTGGTAACTTATATGAGAAGTGTCATATTTACGTTTTACTTTCACTTTGCCGCGTATAGGGGTAGGGTAAGTTATGTGAAGTGGACTCGATGGAAGTTTTTTTTTTGGTCATTTTTTTTTTTTTTGTGTTTTTTTTTTTTTTTTTTTTTGCTCACCTATCAACAGGGTGGCCATGGCCCACTTGTGCCCCACCTAGCTACGCCACTGACTGTCACAACTAGAGCGAAAATTCTGTCTCTTGGTTCGTTAGACTAACAGAATTTTCGGTCTACAACCGAACCAGAGACGTCATAAATAATTAAACCGTGTTTTCAAAGGCACTTAATGCACCAAGGCTTACAAAGAATCCCTTTTCTTTTTAATGCAAAAATCCTAAGGTGCCTTTATTCCACTTTGAAAATTGCTCAGCTAAATCTGCTCTAACTTCACTTCTCCTACCTCTCTCTCACTCTCCCCCCCCCCCCCCTCTCTCTCTCTCTCTCTCTCTTTCTCTCTCTTTCTCCCTCACTCCCTATTTCTTTCTCTCTCTCTTCATAATTCACTTCTTTTCCTTGTCTTTGTTTCTCAGTAAATTTGTCATTCTCAATTTTATTCCTCTTATCCTCTTCCTCTTATTCCTCTTAAGCGTTTCCTCATATTGAGGGGGGGGGGTAGGGGGCCTCTGGTATGATAAAGGCCGAGGAAGGGTATTCGTCTTACCCTTGGATAACATAATTTTGTGAATTGAATGAATTAAACAAGGGCTCCTAGATCCTTTCACCTATTTTTGTGTTGTTTTGTTTTGTTTTTATTTATTGCCTCTCCTTCCACTTCTTTTTCTCTGTTTCTTTCCCCCTTTCCCCGCCCTTCACGAGGGCCGTATGCCCGTCGACTGTTTCCCCTTGGTATATAGCTACACTCTAAAAAAGGATTGGTCAAAATAACCAATGTGTTGGTTAATATGTGTCCGACCAAAAATTGGTCAAAATCAACCAAAGTTTTGGTATATTTTAACAATAATTTGGTTATATTGACCATTGTATTGGTCAATCTTTACCAATATTTTTGGTCGGACACATATTAACCAAAATATTGGTCATTTTGACCAATCCTTTTTTTTTAAGAGTACCCTTCCCCCACCCTCTAGCTAATAAACAAAAAAATAAAGACATCTATGGAACAGTGATAACTTTACACTTATAATTTAAATATTTTATTTGATATATCAACACTGCAAAACTTGGGCTTAAATCATTACACAATAATAGCCGATCTGAGTAAAAATGCACCTCAAAGGTGAACAAATCAGTCTACAAGAACGATACGTAGCCGTAATTACTAGGCCTCGTTATGAAAGTAATTTAGAGTAAATTGCGTTGCATTATCTACCCTCGATATAACTAATTCATATTCAAATATATCAAGAGCGTGACTTAATATTCATTACGGTATAGTGCCACTGTTTTTCCTAGTGGCATTTACATTTATCATTGCTTCAATTATGTATCGACTAATTTAGACCGTAGTGTTATATACCGCTAGCAGACAATGGTGTTTTGTTTGGATAAACTAAGCAAAATGATATGATATCAGATAAAATACTTACTCATACACAAAAATATTTGTACATCGATATGGCTATAAACAAATTTTGCTGAACGAATGTGAAGCATAACAAATTTCACTTTTTGTAAACATAATGGTCGATTTCTTTAAAAAGCAATTTTGTAGGACAAAATACATGTATACCGGTATAGGCTATAGCTTAGTATAAGAAACTATAGTGCATTGATGATTTCAAAGTCAAAACTATAACATGAAAATTTTTTACATAAAGACCAAAACGAACATAGAAGCTTGAAAGACTAATTTTCATATCGATGTATATCATTCATATTCTGCATGTTTTAAAATAAGAATTCACAATGTTGCACTTCGATGAAACACAACTTTATACCTATAAAGTTATTATAAAAGCATGTATATTTTCATTCATCATACCACCACCAATACAATGATCATCACCAGAAACTGCACACAGTCACCTGTGGGACAAATACCAGTCGGATAAGTACTCCTAGGATACATGTTCGTGTTTATTTCAAGAAGTATTTATCGGAGTCAATTTTGTACAGGGGATTCTTGTCCTAAAGTAGTTGTCTTAGAGGACAATCTCCCGACAATCTCGTCCCGGAACTGGTGCCATGGTTGTTCGAGAGTCATAATGGGCATGGCTGATAGTCAACCTGATACATGTACAACGTCATCGAATTATTCTCTTGAAGAACGGTTGGGTAATCATTTTGCAGAAAATATACAAGTTAATTATCGTGAAAAACGCATCAAAACTTACGAATTACAAATTCATTTTGCTAGAAATACAATATTCAAATGAACTCACAATATCTCTCTTATTAGTTCCTCAAATACTAGATACAAAAATTCTGCATTTTTTTTCCGGTATAGTGTCTCAGTTCAGTGGGTTAAAATCCATCACACAGGTACACTCAGTAATTTGCGTCAAATGCAAAATTTCTATATCCCAAGTAGCCACCCCTAGCAGTTTCAGACGAAATCATGGGCGGCACTATGAGGAGGGGGGGGGGGGGCTAGGGCGGCACCGCCCCCTATGATTTTTCTAGTGATCAAAAAAAAAAAAAAAAAAAGGGGGAGAAGAAAAAGAGGAGGAAGAATTATAATTATATCAGTGTCCTTTCAATAACCGTCTAGCGCCCGTGGTAGATGGTACCGCAGACGGGGCACACTTTATGACGAGACATCAAGCAACAGATGAGGCCAATCGGAAAGAAGAAGATGGCGCAGAGGATGCCGAACGGGGTGAACTGCTCCTGGAGATTGCCGATCTTGCAGTTGGGGCACTGGTCAACGATGGCCACCACGGGGGCCTGGTGGGCGGTGACAGTGATGGTCTGGGAGGCGGGTGGGACCACGGTTTGCTGCATGTAGGGGTTCTGTGGTGGGGGCGGCCCACCTGGCTGCGGCATTCCAGGTTGGGGCGGTGGATAGGCAGCGGCGGCTGAAAGCAAAAAGGTTGTTATCAGAAGTTATTTGTAAGCAGATGAGTATGGTTAGGCTTGGCATAACAGTAATAATAATAATAATCGTCATTATCACCATCATCATCATCATCATCATCATCATAATAAAAATAATAATAATGATAATAACAATGAGGAGGAGGAGGAAGATAATGAAGATGATACTACTACTACTACTACTACTACTACTACTACTACTACTACTACTACTGCTGCTGCTGCTGCTGCTGCTGCTGCTGCTGCTGCTGCTGCTGCTGCTGCTACTAAAATAATGATAATAATAAATATTAATTACTAGACAAAATATAACGCAGCTAGCTACTTCAGCATAGCCAAGAATTATCTGTACACTGCACGCACACTAAGTGAAAAGGTACAATTTTGCACTTTTTCAAATGCAAAACTGGGAGCTCTTTTTGGGTGCAACTTTGCACCTTAACAAGCTTTTTGCACCTTTAAGGGTGCAGTTAGCTACATTTTGCACCCTAAAGGGTACAGCCTAGTTGTACCCTTTTAGGGAAGGTGCAAATTTGCACCTTTTGGTACGCAAAAATTTCTGCACCCTAAAAGGTGCAAACGGGCATTTCCGGGTGCAAACAAGAACAAAAAGTTGCATTTTTGCACCTTTTTCATGTAGGGTGCAAGATTGCACCCAAAAAGGTGCTGCCGGTGTTGCATTTAGGGTGCAAACTTGCACTTTTTTTCTTAGTGTGCATAAATCACACTATATAAACAGTGACGGTGCAGAAGCCTTGCTTCACATCGAAAGTTGTCATGTAATTTATTCTAAAATCTACTGAAAATCATACTCCCTTCAATTATCAATCTGTATGTTATAATATTTCAAGTATCATTTCCGTGTTGTTTAAATACATTGGGTGATCGTAATAGGTGCTCGATTTTGTAATTCATAATAATAAGGCGCATCATCAGTCCCTGTCGTAACGTTACACTCCAACCACACCGCACCCTATAATGGGTTTATTTGCAGAGGAAAGGTTTCTGCAGGCAATACATTAATAGATCACTGTCATTAATATTTCTTATGTTTGGTTACCCATTAACCGAAGATATTAAGATCGCTCGATCTGGGCCTGTTTCATAAAACTTGTTATCAGTAACAACTGCCACATTTCTTTGACTAATTTGCTCTCAGCCAATCAGATGCAAGGATTTCAGTAGCTTATAAGAGTTATTGCAACTTGTTAATGATTACAAGTTTTATGAAACGGGGCCCTGTGGCATGAAGAGAGGTTTTCCATTAGAAAGAATATCATTAAACAGTGGGTGACGAAGGATATTGTATGTGATGTTGGTCATATATACGAGAAGGGATGGTGATGTTATGAATATGGTGTGTTTCATAAATTGTATATGATACACGTGCATTGGCGAACCCAGATGGGAGGGTGGGTGTTTGCCTCATCTTTCTTCTTCTTCTTCTTCTTCTTCTTCTTCTTCTTCTTCTTCTTCTTCTTCTTCTTCTTCTGCACTTGTTCCCTTTAATTTCCCATTTCACTTTCGCTTGTCAGAGCATTTTAGAATAAATCGCTGATTAAAGTAGCGCCTCCCCTCCCCTTCCAGAGAATTCGGGATCGGCCACTGAATCCACCGATTACGAATTAAATACATACGTTTTACATAAATCTCCATACATATTTTGCAATATAATGTAAATTTAAATTTCGTTTCGTTTCGTTTCATTTATTTCATTTCCATAAAAAGAAAACAAGTACAAACATATAATATATCACAAACATTATACACCTAATAATATTACAAAGAAATGAAAAAGAGAGAACTTAGGAAAGGCCTATTAAGGCTTTGTGATTGTAAGTTCCCTCAAATAAATAAAATAATATAATTCAGGCATATAAAATTGCAGATATGTCATACCCCATCCCATCCCCTTTCCTTACGAACAAAAAAACCACACCCCAATACACACACACCCACGCACACACACTCACACACCCACACACACACCTACACCTGGAACACACATCAGAGGAACCAGAGGCCTATGTACTACATGTACATGTATACTGTAGTGATAATGATTATGAAGTAAGATTATAAAGTATTTGTGCTACACATGGCTGCATAAAAAGTAATTCTTTAAAGCCCTCTTAAACTGAAATAATGTTTTGCATTGAATAATACTACTTGGGAGGGAATTCCATATAACAGGTAAATTATAACGAACTGACTTTTGAGATAAGGTACTTTGAACTTTCCACCAAAATGCTTATATGTTTATATTGATGAACTCGCCCACACAACCCCTAATGACCTCGTTCAATTATTAAGAACGTGCAAGTCACCATGAACGTGACTCTCATCATGACTATGCCACATTAACTTGATAATTTTTATGAAGAGGAAGACTCGGGTTCTTTTTTTTTTTTTTTTCCTTCTTCTTCTTCTCATTATTCTGTGGCGAAATAATATGCTCAGTCACGTTTCAAAATAGCCACTCAATCCCACACATTCAATTTCTGTACATAATTTATGAGCTATATCTCACTGGACTTTAGTCTTTTGCCAATGTTTATGACTTTAATTGATACTAGAAAGGAGGATCTATAATTTTACCACTTATTGGAATAGTTGATATAAATTCATAAAAGTAGACTTTATATTTCATGAACCTATCATTCTGTCACATATTTTTAAAGCAATGATTAAATATTTTCATGGATCCGTCATTTCTGTTTTAAAATGTCTGGACTTGTTATATAGTTTGCACACACAGTGATGAACGGATATCTGAATCCTATCTCATTTCATTTCATTTCATGGGCGTAGGACCGGGGGCGCCTCCCCCCCCCCCCCCGTCAAAAATGTGGGGTGGGAAGGAATACCCTTCCGCCCTATCTTTTTCTGAAAAGGGGGTTCCAAGCGAAGGAAAAAGAAAAAAAAAAGAAGAGGAAGGAAAGGAAAGAAGAAAAGAAAAAAGGAAAGAAAAGAAAAGAAGAAAACAAAAAAGAAAGAAATGGAAAGAAAAAGGAGAAAAACATGGAAGCGCTAGCTCGCTTCGCTCGCTCGCATTTTACATATCTTAATCAATGCTGGTTATATTAATAGTTGATATTCTTATGAAAGTTACTGGTTTGTATCTTGTGTCTCTAGCTAATGTTATACTATTCTTCCACTTATAGAATGTCATGTTAGTAATATAATTGCAAGGAATCGAGCGGCAAATTGACCTAAAGAGATTGGATAATGGCCTGTGATCAGTAGCCTCTTTTAAAAATGAGAACGGAAGACACCGATAAAATGTACATTACTCAAAGTGTGAGAATGGAATAACAATACGCTAGAACCTCTCCTCGGTATACAATTTTTTTTCCTCGTTCGCTCAATTTGCTTGCTCATAATCTCTAGAAACAAGATGGATTCGGGCAGCAAGCACCTCTTACTCCATGCAGCGAGAAGCCATATATTGGGCAGCGAGGTATCCGACTATCCTCGAATTCTACCGGAAGATTTGCATTATATAAATTATGTAGTGTATTTTGGTGACGAATCTACGTTCGAAAGAAAATATTTTTGTCAGTCGCCCCCGATTCGCTCGCTCGTAGAAACAGAATGGTTTCGGACGGCAAGCAAGGTGACCAATAGAGTCGTATGCGACCGATATAGGTGATCAAAAGTATTGTTTAGAGGTCTTATCGGCTTATATTTTGATGACGAAATAACACTTCTATACCACGAAAAAAAAATTTTCTCGCTCGCTGCGCTCGCTCGTATACTATTTATAGATACAGGATGGACAGGTTGGGGAACGCAAACCAATTTAGCAAGTGAGATGACCAAATATGATTCAGATATCTTATAGGCCAATGGTGTATTTTGATGACGAATTATCCCTACCATGAAAAATTATACTATATCGTCCCTCGCTGCGCTAGCTCCTATAACACTTAGATATAGAATGGTTTGGGGAAAGCAAACCAATTCTGCAAGCGAGGTGACCAAATATTACAAGTTAGATATCTGAAAGGCCCATGGTGTATTTTGATGACGAATTATCGCTTCTACCATGGAAAGGAATATATATTTTTTCATCGCTCGCCTCCGCTCGCTCGTAGGGCTATTAGATACTGCGTGGATAATTTTGGAAAGCAAACCAATTCGGCAAGCGAAGTCACCAAATGTATACTCTAGTCCCTAGTATACTCATCGGCCTATCTATAGGCCGATGGTGTATGAGCTGGTTTAGTGAATGCGCATTATCACTTATTGGATGAAAAGAACAGGCTTACGCCCACAGCGTGTATTTTGGTGACAAAATAAGAATTCTTTCATAACATGAAGTGGTTATGCTAGGCCCATAATCTAGCAAGAAGCGTAATTTCTTACCAAATGTTGAAAAAACGCTTCGCGGCCCTTAAATATTCCATTAAAGTTATAGTGATCCAGCTAGGGTCTTAACCCCCCCCCCCCCTCGCAAGGAACTTCGCGCTCGTGATATTGTACTAAATTGAAATTTCAGGGTGTGTGCTTCAGCCTCCCCCCCCCCCCCAGTTCAGAAAGTTTCTTACGCCCATGTTTTACTTAATACGCAAGTGAAAATGTGAACGTTAAACTTGATGAACTAGGTAAAACGTGTTGACAATACACTAATAAATATATGGTAATGTGAAGTGACTATTCAAAAGTTGACATGGATGAAAATTGCCGTTACCCGCGCGCAATGCATATTGCACTAGCTAAATAGGCCTACATTGTTCACATTTTGGAACAAATATACATATACAGCATGGTAATATCAAGGGCCACTTGCCCTTGGAACAAAAATTAAGTCAAGAAAAAATAAAGGGTGAAAGAAAAATTTCATGCCTATCTGCATTTGATATTGAAATCGCAAGCCATGGATTCATGTATTTATTCGCCCCCTCCCATTCAGCATTTT
>CM057155.1:18951928-19014289 GCA_029962745.1 Echinometra lucunter | reverse complement strand
ATGAATTCCAGTTTGAAAAAAAATATAGATATAACATGAACCAAATTGAATTATGATTGTAAAATTTACGCAGAAAATGCCAATTTGAACACAGAAATAGGGATTATATAATATGCACTGCGTTGCCAATTTAAAGACTTTAATGATTAGTTACGTTTCAGCTGCTCTAATTCGAAATGCAATCATACTACACTGAAAATGGACTCAATTTTCAGCAAATTTTCTCATTCTACTCATGCATAATGTGTCATGCCCAGCATTCTGGACCAACAGATACTGCCAAAGCGTCTCCTAAAGGAAACACTGTACGTCTATGGGTTAAGGGTATAAAATTCGGAGATGTAATACATTTTCCGTCCACTTTAATCCCCATTTAGCACAGCAGTTTAGGGGTGCTTTTCCGAAAGTGATTTACGTGGATGATGTACAAGTCTCAATGAGACATATCCCCCCAGGATCATCACACTAACATGATAAGCGCATATATGCACCGGCTCTGCCGCCGAGTACGGCACGAGTGCACAAACTTTTCGGTCAAACTCCTCCCACTCTTGACTGCAAAGGCACGTGGGCGCTCTTCACACTGCACTGCGCACTTCCACTCACCAACCATACATAAATTACAGTACATGGGACACGTGCGGTCTCAACATTCGATTTCACTACCGAGGCTATTCTGAAGTTCTAGCTGCAGTTTGTGGTAAATTAATTACCTTGAATGGACGAAATTTATTCTCAGAAGTCCCTGTCATAGTACATATAATTGATATACGTACAGAACCGCTGGCTAAAGTTAATTGATGACGGCACAAAACCTGCACAGAACGCCTTCGATTGAGTAACTTCGTTAGTCTGTACAATGCAGCCGTATTTGATCGCGTATAAACGTATAGTATGCGGTATGTTAACGCCTGAAATATTCTAAGACTAATTATTGATGTAGAAACATTTTAATGGTCACTAATTTTTTTAATACGTATGAATGTTGATTATCTTTACACCGGGAAGGGCTAACACACACGTGTTGTTATAGAAAAAAAAAACAATAACACCTGAAGGGATAATAACATTTTTGCTCTACCGTACCCGTATATAAATGGAGAAGGAGTGGGACTTTATCTCTGGAGAGGACTAGGATCTAATCCATATGATATGGTAGGCTATGGGGACTCATGGAGGAACATTTCTCTTTTTAGTCGTACATTTTCCTGTCACTGCTTGTAGACCAAAGCTTCAGTCTCCCATCGTCGATTGTTAGACAGCGACTATACGTCTGGCTCCACTGCATGGACGATGGCAATCACTGACGTACTGATGCAACTGCCCCCAAGCCCCCCCCCCCCCCATATTTCTAATTCGAGACCAGTGATTTATAAATGTTGATGAAATGACATAATTTTCCGGGTTTTTTTTTCTTCACTTTTTTTTGTAACTTACATTTAATTTTTCTGCTACCCCCCCCCAACACTTTTTTTTTTTTGCTCATTATGCCACTGATAGCAAATGTCAGTTTTATTTTAAAATCTCCCAATCTCCCATACCAGATAGATTTTTCTGCCTTTCCTGTTGCTAGTCAATTCTTTTCTTGCTTTGCACTGCGACCACTGGCGTAGCCAGGAATTTTCATCGGGGGGGGGGGGCCAAGGCGAGGAGAGTATGGGAGGGGGGTATACAGTAGGGAGATTTTTAAATTTTCGTTCATGAAAATGGCATTTTTTTCCACACTAAAATTCAGTATTAGGGGTAAGTAGCATAAAGGGGGGGCCAAGGCGAGGGAGCGAAGCGACCAAGCGGGGGAGGGTGTGACGGTAGGGATATTTTTGAAAATTCGTGCATGAAATGGCATTTTTTTCCTCACTAAAATTCAGTATTAGGGGTAAATATGAGAAGTGGCATATGAGGGGACAAGACGAGGGAGCGAAGCGACCGAGCGGGGGGAGGGTTTGGAGGGGGTATCCCCCCTTCCACGGTAGGGAGATTTTTAAAATTTGTGCATGAAATGGCATTTTCTGCACTATTTAAATTCAATATTAGTGGTAACTTATATGAGAAGTGTCATATTACGTTTTACCTTTTCACACTTTGCCGCGTATAGGGGTAGGGTAAGTTATGTGAAGGGACTCGATGGAAGTTGTTTTTTTGGTCATTTTTTTTTTTTTTGTCTTTTTTTGTCTTTTTTTTTTTTTTTTTTTTTTTGCTCACCTATCAACAGGGTGGCCTGGCCCACTTGTGCCCCACCTAGCTACGCCACTGACTGTCACAACTATAGCGAAAATTCTGTCTCTTGTTCGTTAGACTAACGAATTTTCGGTCTACAAACCGAACCAGATACGTCATAAATAATTATAAAACCCCGTGTTTTCAAGGCACTTAATGCACCAAGCTTACAAAGAATCCCTTTTCTTTTTAATGCAAAATCCTAAGGTGCCTTTATTCCACTTTGAAATTGCTCAGCTAAATCTGCTCTAAACTTCACTTCTCCTACCTCTTCTCTTCCTCACTCTCCCCCCCCCCCTCTCTCTCTCCTCTCTCTCTCTTTCTCTCTCTTTCTCCTCACTCCCTATTTCTTTCTCTCTCTCTTCATAATTCACTTCTTTCCTTGTCTTTGTTTCTCAGTAAATTTGTCATTCTCAATTTATTCCTCTTATCCTCTTCCTCTTATTCCTCTTAAGCGTTTCCTCATATTGACGGGGGGGGGGGGGGGGGGGTAGGGGCCTCTGGTATGAATAAAGGCCGAGGAAGGGTATTCGTCTTACCCTTGGATAACATAATTTTGTGAATTGAATGAATTAAACAAGGGCTCCTAGATCCTTTCACCTATTTTTGTGTTGTTTTGTTTTGTTTTTATTTATTGCCTCTCCTTCCACTTCTTTTTCTCTGTTTCTTTCCCCCTTTCCCCGCCCTTCACGAGGGCCGTATGCCCGTCGACTGTTTCCCCTTGGTATATAGCTACACTCTAAAAAAGGATTGGTCAAAATAACCAATGTGTTGGTTAATATGTGTCCGACCAAAAATTGGTCAAAATCAACCAAAGTTTTGGTATATTTTAACAATAATTTGGTTATATTGACCATTGTATTGGTCAATCTTTACCAATATTTTTGGTCGGACACATATTAACCAAAATATTGGTCATTTTGACCAATCCTTTTTTTTAAGAGTACCCTTCCCCCACCCTCTAGCTAATAAACAAAAAATAAAGACATCTATGGAACAGTGATAACTTTACACTTATAATTTAAATATTTTATTTGATATATCAACACTGCAAAACTTGGGCTTAAATCATTACACAATAATAGCCGATCTGAGTAAAAATGCACCTCAAAGGTGAACAAATCAGTCTACAAGAACGATACGTAGCCGTAATTACTAGGCCTCGTTATGAAAGTAATTTAGAGTAAATTGCGTTGCATTATCTACCCTCGATATAACTAATTCATATTCAAATATATCAAGAGCGTGACTTAATATTCATTACGGTATAGTGCCACTGTTTTTCCTAGTGGCATTTACATTTATCATTGCTTCAATTATGTATCGACTAATTTAGACCGTAGTGTTATATACCGCTAGCAGACAATGGTGTTTTGTTTGGATAAACTAAGCAAAATGATATGATATCAGATAAAATACTTACTCATACACAAAAATATTTGTACATCGATATGGCTATAAACAAATTTGCTGAACGAATGTGAAGCATAACAAATTTCCACTTTTTGTAAACATAATGGTCGATTTCTTTAAAAAGCAATTTTGTAGGACAAAATACATGTATACCGGTATAGGCTATAGCTTAGTATAAGAAAATATAGTGCATTGATGATTTCAAAGTCAAAACTATAACATGAAAATTTTTTACATAAAGACCAAAACGAACATAGAAGCTTGAAAGACTAATTTTCATATCGATGTATATCATTCATATTCTGCATGTTTTAAAATAAGAATTCACAATGTTGCACTTCGAGAAACACAACTTTATACCTATAAAGTTATTATAAAAGCATGTATATTTTCATTCATCATACCACCACCAATACAATGATCATCACCAGAAACTGCACACAGTCACCTGTGGGACAAATACCAGTCGGATAAGTACTCCTAGGATACATGTTCGTGTTTATTTCAAGAAGTATTATCGGAGTCAATTTTGTACAGGGGATTCTTGTCCTAAAGTAGTTGTCTTAGAGGACAATCTCCCGACAATCTCGTCCCGGAACTGGTGCCATGGTTGTTCGAGAGTCATAATGGGCATGGCTGATAGTCAACCTGATACAACGTCATCGAATTATTCTCTTGAAGAACGGTTGGGTAATCATTTTGCAGAAAATATACAAGTTAATTATCGTGAAAAACGCATCAAAACTTACGAATTACAAATTCATTTTGCTAGAAATACAATATTCAAATGAACTCACAATATCTCTCTTATTAGTTCCTCAAATACTAGATACAAAAATTCTGCATTTTTTTTCCGGTATAGTGTCTCAGTTCAGTGGGTTAAAATCCATCACACAGGTACACTCAGTAATTTGCGTCAAATGCAAAATTTCTATATCCCAAGTAGCCACCCCTAGCAGTTTCAGACGAAATCATGGGCGGCACTATGAGGAGGGGGGGGGGGGGGGCTAGGCGGCACCGCCCCCTATGATTTTTCTAGTGATCAAAAAAAAAAAAAAAAAAGGGGGAGAAGAAAAGAGGAGGGAAGAATTATAATTATATCAGTGTCCTTTCATAACCGTCTAGCGCCCGTGGTAGATGGTACCGCAGACGGGGCACACTTTATGACGAGACATCAAGCAACAGATGAGGCCAATCGGAAAGAAGAAGATGGCGCAGAGGATGCCGAACGGGTGAACTGCTCCTGGAGATTGCCGATCTTGCAGTTGGGGCACTGGTCAACGATGGCCACCACGGGGGCCTGGTGGGCGGTGACAGTGATGGTCTGGGAGGCGGGTGGGACCACGGTTTGCTGCATGTAGGGGTTCTGTGGTGGGGGCGGCCCACCTGGCTGCGGCCATTCCAGGTTGGGGCGGTGGATAGGCAGCGGCGGCTGAAAGCAAAAAGGTTGTTATCAGAAGTTATTTGTAAGCAGATGAGTATGGTTAGGCTTGGCATAACAGTAATAATAATAATAATCGTCATTATCACCATCATCATCATCATCATCATCATCATAATAAAAATAATAATAATGATAATAACAATGAGGAGGAGGAGGAAGATAATGAAGATGATACTACTACTACTACTACTACTACTACTACTACTACTACTACTGCTGCTGCTGCTGCTGCTGCTGCTGCTGCTGCTGCTGCTACTAAAATAATGATAATAATAAATATTAATTACTAGACAAAATATAACGCAGCTAGCTACTTCAGCATAGCCAAGAATTATCTGTACACTGCACGCACACTAAGTGAAAAGGTACAATTTTGCACTTTTTCAAATGCAAAACTGGGAGCTCTTTTTGGGTGCAACTTTGCACCTTAACAAGCTTTTTGCACCTTTAAGGGTGCAGTTAGCTACATTTTGCACCCTAAAGGGTACAGCCTAGTTGTACCCTTTTAGGGAAGGTGCAAATTTGCACCTTTTGGTACGCAAAAATTTCTGCACCCTAAAAGGTGCAAACGGGCATTTCCGGGTGCAAACAAGAACAAAAGTTGCATTTTTGCACCTTTTTCATGTAGGGTGCAAGATTGCACCCAAAAAGGTGCTGCCGGTGTTGCATTTAGGGTGCAAACTTGCACTTTTTTTCTTAGTGTGCATAAATCACACTATATAAACAGTGACGGTGCAGAAGCCTTGCTTCACATCGAAAGTTGTCATGTAATTTATTCTAAAATCTACTGAAAATCATACTCCCTTCAATTATCAATCTGTATGTTATAATATTTCAAGTATCATTTCCGTGTTGTTTAAATACATTGGGTGATCGTAATAGGTGCTCGATTTTGTAATTCATAATAATAAGGCGCATCATCAGTCCCTGTCGTAACGTTACACTCCAACCACACCGCACCCTAAAATGGGTTTATTTGCAGAGGAAAGGTTTCTGCAGGCAATACATTAATAGATCACTGTCATTAATATTTCTTATGTTTGGTTACCCATTAACCGAAGATATTAAGATCGCTCGATCTGGGCCTGTTTCATAAAACTTGTTATCAGTAACAACTGCCACATTTCTTTGACTAATTTGCTCTCAGCCAATCAGATGCAAGGATTTCAGTAGCTTATAAGAGTTATTGCAACTTGTTAATGATTACAAGTTTTATGAAACGGGGCCCTGTGGCATGAAGAGAGGTTTTCCATTAGAAAGAATATCATTAAACAGTGGGTGACGAAGGATATTGTATGTGATGTTGGTCATATATACGAGAAGGGATGGTGATGTTATGAATATGGTGTGTTTCATAAATTGTATATGATACACGTGCATTGGCGAACCCAGATGGGAGGGTGGGTGTTTGCCTCATCTTTCTTCTTCTTCTTCTTCTTCTTCTTCTTCTTCTTCTTCTTCTTCTTCTTCTTCTGCACTTGTTCCCTTTAATTTCCCATTTCACTTTCGCTTGTCAGAGCATTTTAGAATAAATCGCTGATTAAAGTAGCGCCTCCCCTCCCCTTCCAGAGAATTCGGGATCGGCCACTGAATCCACCGATTACGAATTAAATACATACGTTTTACATAAATCTCCATACATATTTTGCAATATAATGTAAATTTAATTTCGTTTCGTTTCGTTTCATTTATTTCATTTCCATAAAAGAAAACAAGTACAAACATATAATATATCACAAACATTATACACCTAATAATATTACAAAGAAATGAAAAAGAGAGAACTTAGGAAAGGCCTATTAAGGCTTTGTGATTGTAAGTTCCCTCAAATAAATAAAATAATATAATTCAGGCATATAAAATTGCAGATATGTCATACCCCATCCCATCCCCTTTCCTTACGAACAAAAAAACCACACCCCAATACACACACACCCACGCACACACACTCACACACCCACACACACACCTACACCTGGAACACACATCAGAGGAACCAGAGGCCTATGTACTACATGTACATGTATACTGTAGTGATAATGATTATGAAGTAAGATTATAAAGTATTTGTGCTACACATGGCTGCATAAAAAGTAATTCTTTAAAGCCCTCTTAAACTGAAATAATGTTTTGCATTGAATAATACTACTTGGGAGGGAATTCCATATAACAGGTAAATTATAACGAACTGACTTTTGAGATAAGGTACTTTGAACTTTCCACCAAAATGCTTATATGTTTATATTGATGAACTCGCCCACACAACCCCTAATGACCTCGTTCAATTATTAAGAACGTGCAAGTCACCATGAACGTGACTCTCATCATGACTATGCCACATTAACTTGATAATTTTTATGAAGAGGAAGACTCGGGTTCTTTTTTTTTTTTTTTTTCCTTCTTCTTCTTCTCATTATTCTGTGGCGAAATAATATGCTCAGTCACGTTTCAAAATAGCCACTCAATCCCACACATTCAATTTCTGTACATAATTTATGAGCTATATCTCACTGGACTTTAGTCTTTTGCCAATGTTTATGACTTTAATTGATACTAGAAAGGAGGATCTATAATTTTACCACTTATTGGAATAGTTGATATAAATTCATAAAAGTAGACTTTATATTTTCATGAACCTATCATTCTGTCACATATTTTTAAAGCAATGATTAAATATTTTCATGGATCCGTCATTTCTGTTTTAAAATGTTCTGGACTTGTTATATAGTTTGCACACACAGTGATGAACGGATATCTGAATCCTATCTCATTTCATTTCATTTCATGGGCGTAGGACCCGGGGGCGCCTCCCCCCCCCCCCCCGTCAAAAATGTGGGGTGGGAAGGAATACCCTTCCGCCCTATCTTTTTTCTGAAAAGGGGGTTCCAAGCGAAGGAAAAAGAAAAAAAAAAGAAGAGGAAGGAAAGGAAAGAAGAAAAGAAAAAAGGAAAGAAAAGAAAAGAAGAAAACAAAAAAGAAAGAAATGGAAAGAAAAAGGAGAAAACATGGAAGCGCTAGCTCGCTTCGCTCGCTCGCATTTTTACATATCTTAATCAATGCTGGTTATATTAATAGTTGATATTCTTATGAAAGTTACTGGTTTGTATCTTGTGTCTCTAGCTAATGTTATACTATTCTTCCACTTATAGAATGTCATGTTAGTAATATAATTGCAAGGAATCGAGCGGCAAATTGACCTAAAGAGATTGGATAATGGCCTGTGATCAGTAGCCTCTTTTAAAAATGAGAACGGAAGACACCGATAAAATGTACATTACTCAAAGTGTGAGAATGGAATAACAATACGCTAGAACCTCTCCTCGGTATACAATTTTTTTTCCTCGTTCGCTCAATTTGCTTGCTCATAATCTCTAGAAACAAGATGGATTCGGGCAGCAAGCACCTCTTACTCCATGCAGCGAGAAGCCATATATTGGGCAGCGAGGTATCCGACTATCCTCGAATTCTACCGGAAGATTTGCATTATATAAATTATGTAGTGTATTTTGGTGACGAATCTACGTTCGAAAGAAAATATTTTTTGTCAGTCGCCCGATTCGCTCGCTCGTAGAAACAGAATGGTTTCGGACGGCAAGCAAGGTGACCAAATAGAGTCGTATGCGACCGATATAGGTGATCAAAAGTATTGTTTAGAGGTCTTATCGGCTTATATTTTGATGACGAAATAACACTTCTATACCACGAAAAAAAAATTTTCTCGCTCGCTGCGCTCGCTCGTATACTATTTATAGATACAGGATGGACAGGTTGGGGAACGCAAACCAATTTAGCAAGTGAGATGACCAAATATGATTCAGATATCTTATAGGCCAATGGTGTATTTTGATGACGAATTATCCCTACCATGAAAAATTATACTATATCGTCCCTCGCTGCGCTAGCTCCTATAACACTTAGATATAGAATGGTTTGGGGAAAGCAAACCAATTCTGCAAGCGAGGTGACCAAATATTACAAGTTAGATATCTGAAAGGCCCATGGTGTATTTTGATGACGAATTATCGCTTCTACCATGGAAAGGAATATATCTTTTTTCATCGCTCGCTCCGCTCGCTCGTAGGGCTATTAGATACTGCGTGGATAATTTTGGAAAGCAAACCAATTCGGCAAGCGAAGTCACCAAATGTATACTCTAGTCCCTAGTATACTCATCGGCCTATCTTATAGGCCGATGGTGTATGAGCTGGTTTAGTGAATGCGCATTATCACTTATTGGATGAAAAGAACAGGCTTACGCCCACAGCGTGTATTTTGGTGACAAAATAAGAATTCTTTCATAACATGAAGTGGTTATGCTAGGCCCATAATCTAGCAAGAAGCGTAATTTCTTACCAAATGTTGAAAAACGCTTCGCGGCCCTTAAATATTCCATTAAAGTTATAGTGATCCAGCTAGGTCTTAACCCCCCCCCCCCCCCTCGCAAGGAACTTCGCGCTCGTGATATTGTACTAAATTGAAATTTTCAGGGTGTGTGCTTCAGCCCCCCCCCCCCCCAGTTCAGAAAGTTTCTTACGCCCATGTTTTACTTAATACGCAAGTGAAAATGTGAACGTTAAACTTGATGAACTAGGTAAAACGTGTTGACAATACACTAATAAATATATGGTAATGTGAAGTGACTATTCAAAAGTTGACATGGATGAAAATTGCCGTTTACCGCGCGCAATGCATATTGCACTAGCTAAATAGGCCTACATTGTTCACATTTTGGAACAAATATACATATACAGCATGGTAATATCAAGGCCACTTGCCCTTGGAACAAAAATTAAGTCAAGAAAAAATAAAGGTGAAAGAAAATTTCATGCCTATCTGCATTTGATATTGAAATCGTAAGCCATGGATTCATGTATTTATTCGCCCCCTCCCATTCAGCATTTTATTTACCTTCCCATTTTTTAGGCGGTTCTCTCCTTTGGTCAATTATTAATTCTCTATTTCTTCAGCCAGAGGGGAGACAGGTGGACACACGTCCCAGGGCAAACTTTTAAGGGCGGGGGAGTATGGTATGCCCCCAATCTTAAGCTGAGGACCTTTGTTAGGAGTGCCCCCCCCCCCAAGAAAATTATGAAACGGATTGACGCTAACCATGCCAGTAGCACTGTACATTCACAGCGCAATTTTTTCCGTTATATTTAATCCTTAAAATCAAGCCGCAAAATTCTAACTAGAAAGAGAGAGAGAGAGAGAGAGAGAGAGAGAGGGGGGGGGGGGGGGGAGAAGAGCATCGTATTCAGTCGTCTATGACACAACATTAAATTAGAGTCAACCAGAATTTGAAATAGTGATGTGCATTGATAAATGTATGACATGATAGATTACTTCTGGAAGGTGTTAGTGTTTGTATCTTGACCCAAATTAATGATGCAATGACGAACACAACATGAACATAAAATACAAACCTGGATATATATCAGCTGAAAATATAAGGGAAAAAAAGAAATGTACACTGTATAAGCAGGGTCTGACTTGCATTTAAACTGGTGCATACGAAGTGTGCACGCATGTATTTCAAGGACAATATCGTAAATAGCCAAATGCATCTTTGGTTCGATTTATGTGATTTGTTTTCAAGTCAAGCTTTAATCTGAAGAGAATCGTAAACGGTGTATCTTTCTTTAAGGGAAGTTACTGAATCAAATTCGAACAAAATAATAGTGATATACCGGTATATCTCAATTGACTTCCATCTCCTTAAAACGAATTCTGATTTTTTTTTTCATAGGTGGGTAAAATTTGGGCAAGGGTGAAAATGTTTAAAAACAGGCTTATTATTTTTTTTGGGGGGGGGGGGTGGGGGGGGGGGGATTACAATACACCGTCGTAGGACTGATTGAATTTTACAGCGTCGCTTCTTCCACAACCATGCTGCCGACATGATAAATTCGACCTACCTGTTAAAACAATACGTTATTCTATAGCACACAAAATGATATGCAATGACAAAAGTGTGCTATGTAATATATCTCATACATCGTTTAAGGTTTACTTGTGTATCATTTTGTGCGCTTTAGTCTTTTTGATTTGTTAACATTATTTTCTTATAAAATTGCCACTTTTTTCCCCCAAGATGTATGTAACACGTTCATTTAGAAATATAGGCCTACTTACGATTAAAACCGGGTGGTGGAGGATAGGGTGCCCCTGTAGGAGGAGGGCCCGCTTCTCCGGGAGAGTAGGGAGGGGGTGCCCCCATATCTGCTCCATCGGCTGGCTTATCCGAAGACATGATTGGTATACGATACCGATACGATATAATTAAGGACTTCCGAAGTGATGAGAAGAATGAGCGAAGGTGACTTTGAAATCCTATAAATTATCTTTGTAGAATAATGAACAAATCTGTCAAAGTTTGATGTATCCACTAAGACGTTAGTATCTGCTTCTATAGCTGCAACTTTACTACTATATAGCTGAAACTTAAAACGGTATAGATGAATCTGTTGATGGTATATTCACGGATGTACAAAGTGATTAATCATGGGTAATCGTGGCGGTGAAATCCTATATCTCTATAGAACAATGATGCATAAATCTTTGAAGTCAAGCACAGTATAAGCCTTTACCACCAACGACTCCGAATCCAGCAGAAGTGATATCTTATAATAAATTATATCGACTCTCCGCTTGCTAGAATCTTGAAGGTTTCGTTCTCTAGGATCGCGTGTCTTGGGTGCAGGTATATATTCAAGTGTCTCCACAAGGCAGATTTTTCAAGTTAATGTTAACATCGGCGTCAGCTGTAGCCTTCCTAATGTAGCCCTTAAAAATTACAGTAGTCAATGTAAGTGTCAAGCGAAACTTCTTTTGCAGGTAGTAAAACGTGAAGTACGTGCTGGAAAGAAAAAGGTTTCTGTCCTAAAATAAAACAATGAGGACAAATGACGTGGACTAACTTGTATTGATGAATTCTTCGCGTTAAAACAAAAGATCTGTTCAAATTGTTGTCGGTGCTTATGAACAAATTCACATCCAGCTAATAATTAAAGGCGTAACAGGAGGAGATGTACTTTTGCAAGTTGTGAGCGTCTTCTTTAATATTCCGACATAAATAGCTTACAGTATTAGACGATGAGTGTTTCCACCTGGGCTCTCGGCAGACTAGTGCATTTCTAACCCAACACCATTTTGTTTTCAGAATCAAGTATATTCATGCTACAAGGATGTAAAAAATTCCTCCTCTGTTCGCTTAATCTGTACTGTGCACGGGAGGACTCAAATTGGTTAATGACGTAACTCGATGGGTTAATTATTAATCGTGCAAGACGAAGAGAATGGTGGGCCATATTACAGCCTCAAGTAGCTCAAATAGTATCATAGATCTTGATAAATGTGATTATGCATTTTTATCATGTTGATATACCAAAAGGGAGAAATTAAAGCAGTTTCAAGAGCAAAAATGGGTTCATATCACTCCACTTCTTATCTCTAAATCCTGCTTATGAAAATTTAGTGATACAGTATTAAAAGTCAAAGAAGAGAAAAATGTATAATTGTATCATTACAGACTAATTAAACGACATGTAATTTTTGTCATTTGTAGTCGATAATCAGCATACGTAATGAGCCAGCCTCAGTGGATCCATGCACCTGTATGGACACTGAGTTATAGGCATAAAATATTCACGGGAGCTCACTTCATCAAGCACAACTTGAAATATTATAAGTAAACATTCCTAATTATTATCATTATTATTCGGCAATACCATCAGGAATAGTATAATATCTAACAACTTTTAATATCAAGGCTGAATTGAGCTGATTCTATAAACAATCATTTTAACAGTCGTGTGATACTAGCCAAGTTCAAAGGGTATGTGTGCACTATAGATAAAGTGTCCACTCGAAATGACAAGAGTATCTTCAGTTTTGTGATATTAGGCCTAAAGATAACGGTAAACATGATGGGTGTGACTAAGAGAGAATGGGTAAATACTACAGTCCTATCTTGTAAGGACACTAACCCCCATCACCAACAGCAATATTGAAGGGGGTGGGGTGGGGATGGGGGAGGGCCCGTGGAGGGGCACTGGGGAATGTATCCCCACCCCAGGGAAAATTTAAAAAAAGAGTGGTCCCTTCATCACATCCACCTTTCTCTAGAGGACCAATCTTTATGTGTTTTTAGTGCTCTTTGATACCAAATTACCGTGTATCAACTGTATATACACACTTAGAATAAAGGTTGAATTTAGTACCCTAAATGCAACAATGGCAGCACCATTTAGGGTACAATCTTGCACCCTACATGAAAAAAGGTGCAAAGATGCACCCTTTTGTACTTGTTTGCACCAAAAAACCTGTCTGCACCCTTAAAGGTGCAACTATGCACCTTTAAGGGTGCAGAAATTTTTCATTCAAAAGGGTGCAAATTTGCATTTTCCCTAAAGGTACAACTCTGCATCCTTAAGGGTGCAATATGTAGCCCACTGCACCCTTAATGGTGCACAATGCTTCTTTGGATGCAAAGTTGTACCCATGAAGGAGCTCCCAGTGTTGCATTTGAAGGGTGAAAAATTGAACCTTTTATTCTTAATGTGTACCGGGTACAGCCTTTCAACTGTGAGCACATATTTATGACTCATCAAGAAAATGGTAGTACATTTCTAACAAATATTTGAGGCAATACATACTTGACTAATAAATTTCCTTCGGAAAACGAGTTACATAAATCATATCATTATCATCATTATCATCATCATCATTATCATCATTATCATCATTATCATCATTATCATCATTATTATCATCACCATCATCACCATATTCATCATCATCATTGCTATCATACATATCACTTTATTAATATCATCAACTATAGTCAACTATAGTATCTAAAAGTCACAGAACTTTATGATATATTATGTCAAAGTTGCATGAACCATGTGGTTGAATACAGAAATATGGAAAAAAGTTGAATGTCATAAGCTGTCAGTACAATACTGATTACAATGTCACCATTTTCAAAATGGCTTGTAACATTCCATTCATTCATTCATGTTAATTTCCTCTGAATTAATGAACACCATTTACTCATGAATAGACATCATTCTTTCCATATACATGAAATAGCTGAAAGGCAAGATAAATTACAAACTACATTTCATTCTTTTTCATATGGCATTTTTATGCTTTTATTAGCATTCTTTTTCTTCTCGATCAAAGATAATAAAAATAATATAGAGCTATTTACATATTGCACTTGCTAAAGTACATAAGCTACATGAAATACATCACAAACACTTGAACATAATTTTTTTTTCATGCATACCTCCATTAACAATAAAACATTTCTATCATTCAACTTCATGCAAAATAATAATGTAACTTATCACTTGGAAATAAATCAACAATAACAGATGATAATTTAAACAGAAAGTAATATAGCAATGTATTTCTTTCAATTTTCCTCTGCTTCATATAAGTAATGTAATCTGGTTTACATACTAAAAAAATTAATCACACTCCAAGGTAAGAATAAGTGATGTGTACATGTATGATTTCTATGGAGTGTATCAAAGCCTTGAATACTTAATACCTTGACATGGTTGGGATGTCTTCACATCTGCCGCAAGCAACGATAAATCACATTTAATTGCAATGAGCTGCTTAATCAACCTATCAATTACTAAACCCAATTGCATTTAGCTTGACCCAGTAAGAAACTTGTTAAATGGAACCAAAACAGTAACTGCCACATAATTATCTGCTATATGGATTGTGAAACATGAAGAAGTATTTACACACACAGTGAGCAAAATCAGCTGTTTTGTAGCCGTTTTGTAGCCGTTTTTCTGCTCTTTTTATAGCCGTTTTGTAGCCGTTTTGTAGCCCTTTTGAAAACGGCTGCAAAACGGCTACAAAACTGCAAAACACTGTAAACGGCTACAAAACAGCTACAAAACGGCTACAAAATGGCTACAAAACTGCACTTTGCAAATTTGGTTCACTGTGACAGCAGACTGACTGTAAGTCTGGAAATCGTTCCAATAGCTATTACGCACAGTCACACTTCTGTCACAGAAAAGGAATGTGATTAAAAAAAGGGGCTTCCCATTTGCTGAAATTTCCTTTGTTCAAGATTAATCCTGAAATGTGATGCCTATAAAAATCAAAGTTATATGTAAGTGAACTGAAAGGGATGTTGTCTACTTTAACCCATTCGTGACAGAAGTCCACATTTTGTGGTTTGGCCTAATATCTTTTGATGCAAAGCCCTAAAAATCATACCAAATACAGGAGCAGAAAGAGCAAAAAATTCTACACAAACTGTGCCCATTTTGATTGCGTCAATATTCGTTGTTTGATGCTGAAATTTTTTTAAAGGAAAATAAGCATTAAAATCCTTAAATTGGCAATGGGATAGAAGGTTTAAAATCACCGTTTTCCCCTGCAAATTGGCAACTTTTTGACTTCTCATCATAATTTCTGTCAATTCATATTCATTTCAGATACATGACGTTTTATAAGAAAAATGTAGCAATAAAATAAAAATGTTGGTGTTGCCAATTTGAAGAATAAAAGCTGATCAAATTAGGCTTTAAATAATTCCTGTCACGAATGAGTTAACTACCAATATCTGCGGAAAATGTGCATTACATTTATATTTCAAATATGACTAGGAAAAGTTTTGACCAAAATCTGTTGCTACATGATCATGCAGTCCATATACACAACTTTGTGTTCAGTGTATTACATATTTTGTGATTTTTAGCACGAGTATCTTAGACAGCTTGGTGCAATCCTCCCTATTGCATCTAGCTGATAATCCTGATATTGACCCATATCATATATCCACACTGATATCAGGGACGTACATGTAGGATAGGTTATGGGGCACTTACTTCGGGTCTAACTGCATCATCATAATGCATGTTCTTTGTTATTTATTTGCTATTAGCTGATGTCAAATCTTCAGCGAAGTTTGATAATCCTTCATCAGCAGAATCCCATTTAAATAACAAATCTATGAAAACAAAATTACTTACTAGATTCAGGGAAAAAGTTATTTTTTGCTAGAATGAATGTGTGCACCAAAACAATGTCAATGGCAATCAATATCACAGCTATGCATAAGTAATGGTTGCAACAAATCAGCTGATTTACATGCCACAAAATTGGAGCACTGCCAGCGTGTGGATTCAAAGAGGTATATGTGATATGGAGAATTGTGACAATTCCAAAACATCAAAATACTGACTATTATTCCTATCTTGTTTACAGTCATCCATAGGCTGTTTTGATCATAATACAACTGCATAATCAGTACTCAATATGATCTATGAGCTTGGTGGTATAATACTTCACTTTGTTAAATATTTCATCTTCATTTTCACTATCTGCCATGGAGAATATTCATGGCAGACAAGACTTGTGATCAGAAAATACCAGTATGAACTGAATGGAAATCAAATGTACAGTATACTATAACCTATCTTTTCCCCTCCCAGGCGTAGGTGATGCCAAATACATAATATATCGATAATAATAAAAATAAATCCTGTTCTATAAAACAGCGCCGCAATTGTCACAATACTATGACATAACGGGATTAATGCATTCTCATAAGAACAAATATGCTTAATATATGGGCTAATGTGTGAATTGAAATTACACTGTTAAACCACATTCAGTATGAAAGTATTATCATCCCATCGTAAGTACAATTGTAATCCATTGGTACACCTAGCCATAATTCATACAGAAATTAAAGGTCAAAGAATTTATCAAGAAGTTCTTTCACTTGGTCTGGAGTGTACTTGATGTATTTCTCAGGATTCTTGGTGAAGTTGGTGTTGAAGTATCTGTTGTTTCAAGAAGAAAATACAGATGCAATGGAATAAATTACAATACAGGTGATTCAACATGCAATGAACAGGTGTAATGAGCTAACAAGGCTTCCCACCCTCTATGATACATCATGCACTAATGAGGATGAAATACCACAGATAATTTGAAGCTATAGAAAAGCAAAAATTACACTTGACTGCACTGACAGATTTAAGGGGGGAAGCTAGTCTGTGCCTGCCCGTAGGCTTATTGCCCCTTAACTGTGTTTTTGGAATTTCCACCTATGTTTACAAAATCCTAGATATGACACTGCTTTCCAGAATTTAGGGTTTGTTCCTTATTCATACATAATAAATCAGTAAGAATGTGGGTACTGAAAAGATACCGTGTTACATATACATACTGTCATGTAATTTGGTGATAACTGCCCTGTGGCGAATTTCTAACATTTTTCATACCTTCAAAGTTAACCCTAGACCAAACACTACACTTAAAGATAAACTGGAGTTCTGGTCATACAATCATAATGTGAAAGAAACTGATCCAAACCAACTGGGAAAGTTAGATTAGTTGTGTGTAAACACAGGTGTTTAGTGTGAGATTTGGAGATTATGGAATTGATAAGAAATTCACTTACTTTCCCCAAAAGGTACTTGCACTTCACAAAGAAATGAGTACATGGGACCACACACAACTCTGGCATGAATGTTACCCCCGAACTTTTCAGCCCTTTCTTGTCATATTTCTAGTATGACTGCATTTGAAGAGCAATCCTTTCTAAGGGACATTTTTACTATGATATTCTTCCTACCTGACAAGGAAAGAATGAGAAAGCTCACAAATTACTTTTCACCTTTCCTAGAATTCAAGCTTCTCTTTAAACCCTTCCTTTTTCTAAAAATACTTTTAACTCTATTAAACCTACCTGTCTCTAAACTGAGAGTATTGGGGCACAATGAAGTCCCTGTTATCCCTCCTCACAGCATCTCTGAGGGTGAGATCAGGGATGGCGTACGCCCGCTGGATTCGGTAGAGGTCCTCAAGCTCGGTGTTGAATCCCTGACAAAATTAAGATGGTTGATGTAAATCAGTTTCAGCACTTGAACAAAATACACAGAAGCAATGAGCAGTTAAGCACTGGAAAGATCCGTAGAGCTCTCAAAAATTAAGATAAAGATCTAGGGCTGCATTTCTCGAAACCGGCGTAAGCCTAAGTTCATGGACATCCCATTGAAACACATGTTAATTCTACAACACATGTTTCAATGGGATGTCCAAGAAGTTAGACTTATGGCGGTTTCATAAAACGCAGCCCAGTCTCCTTCTATGAGACTGATCACTTTATGGATTCTAGTTTAAGTATGCAGCAGCTTAAGTAGACAACCAGGGCAATCAAATTTCATCAAATTTCACCTTCTTCAGTGATGTCTTTCACAATGAAACATTAAATAGCTCAACAAATTTTATTTCTTATTTCTTACAGGCCTTCAAACTGTCAGAATTTGTCAAATGTCTGTCCATGACCAACCGATCAGGTTCTAAAATTTGCAATCGCAATACTAAATTGTTTACATTTATGGGATCTTACCTTAAATTTATCCTTGATTTGTTGTCTTTCTTTATCCTTCAATTTAGCTGCATCAGGAGCTAGTCGCTGGGTACCCACTGGTTTATTCACTTCTAGAATGTAGGCTAGGACCTTGTTCCAGCTACAGAAAGACAAATATTGTTAAAAATAAAATGACTTATTATTCTTATCTCTTTATTCTAATTTAGCCTATAAAATCACTTAAGGATATAATGCAATATATAACAATGCTGTAATTATTTCTTCATTTCAAAGAAAAGGAAAATGTGATGATACGGTTCAAAGCAGGTTTTTAAATATGGTAATGTCCATTAAAACAAGAGTACAGAGTATAAATAAAACATGATTCTGGAGCAATCATACAACACAGAATATATACGATTTAAAAAACAAGGGTACAGTGTAATAATCTATGCGATACAGTCAGTAGCTGTCATCTCACAAAAGGTTAGGATTTCTTTTTTTCTATTTACTTTCTATTCATTCTTTTTAAAGAACAGTGCTGTACCATGAAAAATACATTATTGGTTGGTTGGTTAAATGGTTGGTTAATTTACCTGACTGCTAAGAAAGCATGTGTATGCTTGTTAGTAAGCAACCAGGGGACCGACGGCTTTAAGTCCCCTCTAAAGGATTTGGTAATGAGGATTAATACCTTACCAAAGGGCATTAGCGCATCCACTTGGTTTCGAACCCGGGTACTCCCGGTTACGAGACCACTGCTCTATCCACTGAGCCACAGCGCCTCCTCATTATTTATGAATGAATAACTTAATACCTTGCCTCACTTGAAATGACATACAAGTCAGTATTCGAAACTTGTTTTCTTATAATCATTCAATTAACAATCCAAAGGTCTGAACTGGTTCATTCTCTGCAGATTGATAATTGATAATTGATATCATTATCAACTCATTGACTCTAAGTAGAATTTACAATAAGATATGGTTTACCAGGGTGTTTTCAATAAATGCTCATAGTTTATTAAGTAAATACAGATATTCTACCCTGTACTTTGATACACCTCAAGTGCTAGATACGAAACCCATTAGTTATTCATTGATTGTGACAGTGCTTATGGGTTAAAAGAATGAAATGAAAAAATGAACATGTATATATTCATAATGAATACAGCTCAGAATCTTACATATTGTCCTTGGCTAATTTGGCTATGCACACTTATAATATTGCTGGTATTCAAGACTAAGATAAATTCATTAGATAATGGACTGGCAAACCAAACTCATCATCACAAGTGTGATCATATATCTGCATCATTACAACAGCCAAACCTGTGTGATGTTTTCTTAAATCACATGTACAGTTTTGGTAGCAAAGAGAAAAGTAGTATGAAAACTGATTAAATACAGTTTTTAAATTCTCTGCCTTGCATAAATATATACATGCATGAGATCATGTGATATTCCACTCATGATTTGCGGTAAATTTCAGAGTAAATAATTTAAATGAAAGCAATCTAATGGCTACACTCCGTCCTATGCTAGGACCCCTGCACCCCAACTGCTTCCCGCACAACGATCACAGAGCTTCATACACTTGTTGCGTAAACAGACCTCTCCTTGGTTTTACACATGTGCAGGCCTGTGTGACAAACCCCGCTTTCAGATGTACCAACTTATCGTATATTCATACAACGTATGGATATATGACGTGTTGATATGAGATGTTCAGACGCACTGCCCCGTTATCCGATAATTGTACAGGAGCATTCAGGCGTACCTCGTGCTCAGTCGAACTTTCGTGGGAAGCTCATGAATATGTACGAGTCCTTTGCGCGGGCTTTGCGCTTCGTGTTTGCGTTGCGTTGTGCTGGACTCATCTATAGTAGAGTAGAGGTTAGGCTCTAAGCGCACATTGCGAATAAGTCCCGCCTACTTATACAACGTACGGATATGAGAGCATTCAGACGTGAATATATATCGTATGGAAATAGGATAATCGTACGAAACGATGCCCAAACCATCGTTTCGATGTATGTCATATATTGAAACGACGTATCAATATAAGAGCATTCAGATGCTAAAAAACGTCCTATATCCATACGTCGCATATCCATACGTCGTAATATCCATATGTCGTATATCGATAGAAGAACTCTCTCGTCTGAAAGCGGGGTTTAAGTCACTGACCCAAGATCAAAGATATTTTACACCTTTCATTTGTTTAATATTCAACTTGAGAAGAAAAAAAATTCACAGCATCTTAGTTTTGCTTCTGTCTTACTAATGATTAGCTGAAAGTAAAGAAAACTCCAGTGGATAAGTTTTTCTCCCTCCCTAACAAACAACTAAGAGGTCATGCTCAGCAATTATTCCATAAATGTTCCAGAACACAACTAGCTAGCCACTTCTATGCTAATACAGTAGTTGAATTGTGTCATGCTTTGCCATAATATGTAGTATCTGCACCTACAGTGGCTATAACCTTAAGATTTTTTGAAGAATCCTTCCCTTTTTAGGAGTAGAGGGCTATTCTAACAGGTATGCAAGTATAACAAATAAGAAATCTGATGAACTGTCTTTGAGGGCCTACTAAAACTGTACATATCCTTTAAAGAATAACTCATGATTAGAATAATATGTTTTGGTCTTACCTCCTGGAGTATTCCTTCTTCTGTTCCTTGATGATATCTTCATAGTGTGACTCGATATCAGGGTTGCTTAGAACGACTAACTTGACCAATCCACTCCTAAAAAGAAAACAGAAAATTGAAACAGTTATTACCGACTGTATCATACTTTATATTACAAATTACTGTTACCATGTAAACAACTAAAGAGTTTGATTTATAAAAAAAAAGAAGATATATCCATTTATGTAAATTTGAGATATTTGCAGTTGAAGTTGCTAAAATATAAAGAAAATGATAAGAAAATATGTAACCTTTAGATTATAATTCCAAACTTTTTCCCTTTTATGTCATGAGTCAGGTATCAAATAGAAAGCATTTTTTGTTTAAAACAAAGGTGATGTTACTTTTAAAATGTAAAAATGGCTATTATTGGTTTTTCAAACATTCTCTTCAAAAGACCATCTCATTGTTAGGGCTAATTAAATTAGCTCAATAGGAGCCATGAAGATTCATATAAAATCAATGAAATTGTTATTCGAACATGAACACAATGGAAAATTAGGAGTAGTTCCTGTGGTGTATTAGACAAAACTGATTTAAAATCACTTAAACAATTTTCTTAAAGGCAGGTCTACACAATAATAATAATAATAATAGTAGTGGGTTCTTGTATAGCGCTCATGTCCATCAGAATTGACGCTTCTGGCATTCCTGGCGCTCCACTAATCATTTCCAATCAAACACTTTGCCATGAAAAGAATTAGAAAAATAACAGCAAAACAAAGGTAATACAAAGGAAAGAAAAACAAGAATAAGAAATAAGAATGGAAAGTTTAACAGTAAAAGGAGGAGGAAAGGGGGAAATATAAAATGAGCAGAAGCAAAAAATAAAATAAAAAATAAAAAATAAAATAAATAAATAAATAAAAAAAATAGATTGAAAAAAAATGACATAAAAGAGGCTTGTATTAAAATAGTTGCCTTTGTAAGGACTTTAGGATGTAGTGATAGTTGTTGAGAAGAAAGATAGCTCCAAGATACTGGTCTGAATAGGTCTTGGCCTTCTGGTCTAGGTTCAAACTAAGAGCCCCAAGAACTTTGCCTGAAAAAGAAGGAAAGAAATAAAGTCTTGTAAAAATGCTGAAACAATTTTCTGAATCAGAGAGTGTTGATAAGAAAGTAAGTAATGTCACTAAAGTATAGTTCTTGTTTAGGTGAGGGTTACTGGTGATTTCTTCCTTCTTAAAATGTACAGGCCTTTCATTTTCTCCTTTGTTTTTCCAGAATTTGTTGTTGTTATAAATTTAAGCACATTTTATCAAATTTCTATGAAAAGTTCAAACTTTGGATTCATACCAAGAGGAATAAACATTACAAACATGTTTGCTGTGAAATACATGTAATGACAAAGAGTATCACTGTTCAATTATTTCACTTATTACAAAAAAAATCATTCTCAAATTTTAGCCTTCCTTTAAGCAACAATCCTTACCAACATATGTAGCCACTCTTCTTTGTTTGGCTTTAGGATCTGCACTACGCATCTGAAGGGTGGGGTCTGCAAGAGACAAAAACAACCAAAAAATAATCAGACACAGACAGAATTTTAAACTAAACACAACAAAAAAGTAACTCCCCCCCCTAAACAAAATGCTGTAACTTTTTAACCAAGAGGTTTTGAGCAAAATGACTTGGCATGAATGTTCCTACACTAATTTACCAACTTCTGTGTGAAAATTAGATTGATCCGTCAAGTCATGCATGAGTGAGCAGGCACTAAAGGAAAAAATGTCACTTTTTAAAGTTCACAAGCGTCATATCATGACTTCGAGTCAAGGATATCAGAACACATTTCAAGTTTTCAGCATTTGAAGCCATGCACCATGAATTTCATGTGCTTCACAACATACCAAATGACCTGAGGGCCAAATTTCATGCTTGAGTGAGCACAAAGTGAAAACTGCAAAAACTGCAGCTTTGACACCTTTCGCCCTGTAAATTTGATCTAATACAAAGGAATTTGTGTTCTGGATTGGTGTTTGCAACTTTTGCAATTGATACCTTTTAATTCACGGTTGAATGAACACATAATAAAAACAAAATATCACAATGTTGAAACTATCAAGTAATTATTGCTTATTTTTGTCCACTAAAATCATACTAATAACATTTCAGCATGTTTATATGACCGGTGTACATGTATCAATGATCCCATGGCATTTTCATGGAAAGTTCACGCTTCAATGAGCACATGGGACTGGAAATGCTCATTTTTCACTTAATGGACCAAAATTCAATTGCTTAATTTGGATAACCATCATAAGTCTTCTTGGGCAGTTCATCTGATTTGATTTTCATCGAAATCCCGATCTCTTATGCTTCAGTGAGCAAAAGAGACGAGAAAATTGTGAAAATGAACTCAGAAGAAAGTTTAGTGTCTTGTCCCTGCTCCGTGCCACACCGGATACTTAATTTGGCGTAAGATCCTGTTAGTTAGTGGTCTCAGAAAAATATATGCCAACTTTCATGAAAAAAACTCACAGTAGAATGAACAACAATCACCAATGAAAATAGGCCAGATTTCACATTTCATTTCCTCCCCCATTGACAATATGTACAGTCAGGGAGCAGAGTTTTAACAAAAGTGAAATTTGGCCCCTTCGGTGGGCGGAGGCATAAGTAAGGTTTATTTCAAACCATGGTCCACCATGCTTTGAACCTCCATGGACTAAAATACACAGAAGTAAACATATAAATGTATATAAACTCATCACTGTCTGCCCATTTTACAAGAGGAAATGTGTATAGTACACTTATGGTGGTTAAAAAATAGTTTGAATTTAAACCATGGTTCTTTCGTGAACTTAGGCCATCGTGTCCAATCAAATGTAAAAACATTTTCCTAATAGGAACATTCATGAGTGAGAGGCAAGACATTTTAATACAGGAATTAAAAAAATATTCCTGTGTTTGTGGAAAACTGCAGTGGAACCTACTTGTTTTAAAACGACCGAAGATATTATGCACATGGAGAAAGACATTAATTGATCACATTAGCCTGATGCGCTTTAATGCAAAAACTGAAAGGAAAGTTAAAAGCTACAGGGAAAATAAAATTGAAATAATTTTCTTACAGTATCATATTTTGATGTTTTGATAGCATTCCCTCCTTTTACAAGGGAAAATTTGAGAATGAAATGAAAATGTAAAGAAAACTGTGAAATTGACTCTTGGGTATCAATGACAAATTATTGTACCTTTTTGTGTGGCAAGCATAGCAGCAGCAGTTTCTACAAAATCTAATAGGTTATCCAGGAAGATGAGAGCCTGTAGAGATAAATGAAAGGTAATGAATTCATAAAACTTCAAAGAGTAACATACACATACATGTAACTATGGCAGTAAATTACATTATTTCCTAATTGCCCTGAAAATTTCACCTATCATATCTCAAATCAGAATCTATGGTATGGCCTGAATTCACACAGGAGGTTTACTTTAAAGCCAGAGCGAACTGGCGCCCTTGTATGAGATTTTGAAATAGCGCCATCTCAGTCCTGAACTACTGATTCTGTCCAGCATGCACCATTCTGATCAACGCAAGCTTTATTTTAGAGACACATCTGTAAAAATGTATATGTATTCAGACTGAGGCAGTTCACGAGAAGCCAAGATGGGCGTAATGTTTCTAAGACAGTCTCTGGTCGTGAGTAGCCGCAAGTTGGCACTGTTGTAATTACATCATTTCAGAGCTATATAAGTGCCAGTTCACTGTGGCTTTAAAGCATGGTCTAAACCATGGTAAATAAAAATAAATGTAAATAAGAGTAAATAAGCGCAGATAAGTGGCAGTAAGTGTAACGGCATATTACTGTCCACCCACTGTACAAGAGGACATGCACATTTTACGTTTTAAAGACACACAGTCGTGGGCTTTCATGGGGAATTTGACACCATTCAGCTCCTTACCCAGTAATAGGTGTTGTCCACCCAGAGTGGAATTAAGTTTTATGACAAACAGACCTTATGTAATCCTCTATATATTCCACCCATTGCCCCATGTGGTAAAGCCATTATCACACTTTCCTTGGCCCGACAATACCCGAAGCAGGCCGAAGAATGTCTATGGTGTGACAGCTTGTTTGCTGTGCTCCAGAGATGTAGCTCTATTACAGGTATTTCCAGTGCTTTTCACAAAGTCTGGTGTCAGCAAATTATGATCCACTCCCCATGAAAGCCCACGACTGAGTGTCTTTAAACCATGGTTTAAATATAAACCTCTTTTGTCAATTTGGGTCTATAAATTTAATCAAATATACAAAGTATCAGTAGCATGAGGATATCAATGGAATGGAATGGAACAAAAGTGATTTCATTCATATGAGGCATCAATTCTGAGCTCTGGGGAATTTCAAAATGACAATTCATTCCGCGAATGATTATGATTAATGAAAGAAATGCAATGATAATGAATATAATGTTACAGTAACGGTTATTGCCTGGTTCCTGGTTAATTCGATTTCAGTTAATAACTAGATGAATCTTCGACCACGCGTGGTCGAACTTTATGCCTCCGCCATTACCAGATCAGAAATAAATGGCACTTCATGTTGCTTTATTTTCATTTATACAATGACATCTTTGACCTTGACCTTCGACCTTGTGACCCCCAAATCTAATGAGAGTATTGCCCTTTCCATATGCATACATGAGCCAAGTTTGTTCAACCGTCAAATGGTTACTGAGTTATCACAAGAACGAACCATTTCTATGTACATAATGACCTCTATGACCTTTTTTGACCTTTGACCTTGAGACCCTAATCAGATCATTGTCCCTTCCATATGCATACCTGTGCCACGTTTGAGGTTGATCGGTCAAATGGTTGTTGAGTTATGGTGAAAACGAACCATTTCTATGTACATAATGACCTCTATGACCTTGGACCTTTGACCTTGTGACCCCAAAATCTAATAAGATCATTGTCCCTTCCATGTGCATACATGAGCCAAGTTTGAAGCCAATCTGTCAAATGGTTCTTAAGTTATCGCGAGAACGAGCCATTTTTAAGTGTATTATTACCTCCATGACCTTGACCTTTGACCTTGAGACTCCAAAATCTAATCAGACAATTGTCCCTCCCATATGCATAACTGTGCCAAGTTTGAGGTTGATTGGTCAAATGGTTGTTGAGTTATGCTGAAAACGAACCATTTCTATGTACATAATGACCTCTAAGACCTTTGACCTTTGACCTTGTGACCCCCAAATCTAATCAGATCATTGTCCCTTCCATGTGCATACATGAGCCAAGTTTGAAGCCAATCTGTCAAATGGTTCTTAAGTTATCGCGAGAACGAGCCATTTTTATGAGTATTATTAGCTCTATGACCTTGACCTTTGACCTTGAGACTCCAAAATCTAATCAGATCATTGTCCCTCCCATATGCATACACGAGCCAAGTCTGAAGTTGATCCGTCAAACGGTTCTTAAGTTATCGCGAGAACGAAAACGGGACGGACGGACGGACGGACGACCCGAAAACATAATGCCTCCGGCAACCACCTACGGTGGACGGAGGCATAAAAACTACCTTACCACATGGCAGCTCATCATTTACTCCATATGAAAAAATGAATTTACCATATACACTGAAACATAAAAAAACAATTGTCATTTAGTAATTCCGCAGATTCCATGTAAAATTCTGAGCAAAGGAATTCACAAAATGACAGGACTTACATTACTAGTTAATCCATGTACTGTTCCATCCTTTGGCATGTTGGACTTATCTGGATCATTCTGGTTGAGGAAAAATAAGATAATAAAATTGTTATCTGTAAAGCTAGTAATAATCAAAAGTGAGAAACAACATTTTCTACATGTATGAGTAAACATTTTATGAATTATATCTAGCAGGTAAAAGATGGGTGTTCAAGAAATCTGCTGTGGTGACCAATGCTAGAAGCTTTACTTCGTCAAAGATATAGGGTTAAAGCTGGTGTACAATTATCTTTCAGATAAAGTATAGTGATTTGTGGTCTAGGATTAAACAAAGGAATTTGCTTTGTGCTGCACACGGATTGAGAAGTAATGCATCTTAAAATCTACAGATGGATGTGAGAGCAAGCTGATTTGAAAGATGGTTAAGTTACCTTGATGATATCAAAGAACTCCTCTAAAGCCTTGGATCCCGTTGCCTCCAGACTGGAGATGAGACTAGGAAGCTTGTTGCGTGTGCTGGGTGCCGTGCCCTGTCATGATTAATTATATCATAGGTAAAACTCTAGCTGTTAAACTTTTTTCAATATGAAGATTTCATTCATGGAGCAATAATAGTACCCCAAAATTTGATAAGTTTACAGAAAATCATCAAATGCTATAACAAAATATTCAAATACAACATTAACAAGTAGAGTTTCCATAATCTCTATCAGGCACTACATGCATATACCAATCTTACTTATGTGAAAAAAATCTGTAGCTCCCATTGCTGTTACATACCACTATAATACAGTTGTTAGATTGTATGTGAAAATATTCATTAATGTCAAGGTCAAAGGTCAAAATTTGATTACCTGTAATGCTTCATCAAAGTCTGGTTTGACAGCTAAAAGATGCTTCAGAACAGGAAAGATACCCAAGATGGCTGAGTATTCATGCTTGGCTATGGCTCTCTTGGCTGCATTGATGATACCCTGCATTGAAATATTCAGATAAATACATTTAAAGGAGAATGAAACCCTGGGGAAAAATCAATTTTAATGAGAAAAAAAAAAAAAGGATAGAGAGAAGCAATTTTTAAAAAGTTCCATCAAAATCTGTTACAAAATGAGAAATTTATGAAAGTTTGAAGAGTCTCAATTTACTTTCTATAGCAATCCTCAAATTGGCAATTTTGCTTCAAAGTGGAAGGTTTAGAAGGACAACTCTCCATATATTTTTTACACAAAATTTCATATTTTCCCCATTATCTCTCAAGGTGCAGCTTGTCTCCTTCTTAGCTCAAGATATATCACGGGAAAATGAATTTGACAAAGAGACAAACAGCATCTTTAGAGATAATGGAGAAAACATAAAATTTTGAGTGCAAAGCATATTGAGAGTTGTCCTTCTAAACATGCCATTTTGACATTGTCAATTTGCCATAGAATCGCCATCGCCATAGAAAGTAAATTGAGACTTTTCAAACTTTCAAACTTTCTCATTTTGTAATCACCCCAGGGTTCCATTCTCCTTAAATTTTACATTTGTCTGGTGAACTCTTTCATGAACTCTTTGGAAGCACTTCTTTTCTCATTATTCTCAACATGAAATATATTAGACTGATGTCTAAATTTCTCAACAACTCATCACGTTTAAGGTATTTCTACTCCAAGTGACAACCATACCCACAAACATTTAGCTTTAGAAACCAGTAAAAGCAGATTTAGTTTTCTCACCTCCCCATCATGTAGAATTGTATCTAGAGGTTTCTCAATAATTCTATCAAACGTTTTCTTCTGGTGCTCATCGGGTATGATGGTTGTCATCAGCTGGGACTCGCTCTGAAAGATGAAATGTACAAAACCAAAAGTGTGCTATTCTTCCTCAAACATTATCCCTGTGTCTGTCCTGTACTCCTTTTTCCAGGCATTTTCATCTTATCTTTCTTTCTCTCTCTCTCTCTCTCTCCCTTACTCTTTCTGCTCTATCTCAATTTCTCTATTGCTTATGCTCAATCTTTATCTCCTCTATCTAGCTTTAATATAATGTGATCATGTGTATATTTCCATTGATATGATCAAAATGTCTACACATAATGAAATACACATGCAGATCAATCGAAGCACACGAAACCAACATTTCTACAAAAATCGCTAAGAACTAGAGGCATGGTATCAGACATATGGGTTAGCACTAACATTGGCAGTTCATACAAAAGTGAAATAAAATCATACTTTCGGACTTGTACATACTTGCATGAGTTTAATGAGGCTGGAGACACAGAAAAGATAGCAGGCTGTCTCGGGGTCTAGCTGCTCCTCTTTGGGAGTGGTGGTCTCAGAGACATTAGACCCTGTCCTTCTATGGCCTGCATAATCAATATGATACAGAGAGTGAAATCAATGTACATGACAGTCAAAAACTAAATATAACACCAGATAGTACAGTCATTTTTAATATACATCACATCCTGAACCTAGTACTTGCTGAGAATGTTCCATAAAATCATTCAAATTTCTAAAAGCAAAGGGTGGCCCAAAAGAAAGATTGACAAGTAAATATATCTTACTTGTTATTCTTCAATTCTATTAATTGTCTTTGAAAAGTGAGGTAACTAAGTTCTGTTTAAGGCAATTTCTGCAGCAGTAATGTAAATTACATGTTACTGATCAAAGTTGCAATTCATACTAAGCTTAGCCCGCCCCTAATGCACATCATAAAGCAAAATTCCATGAAAAAAGACATTCGAGTGATCTAAGGATAAAACTGCTGGGCTTATAGGTATCACATGACAGCTTCATTCCAAGGCAGTAAAAATGAACCCATTGTACAGAGAGAAAAGAAAATCTGACATTGTGGAAAACTATGCAAGAAACACACATTTTCTTTCTTTCTTTCTTTTTTTTTTTCCCTTTTTTTTGGGGGGGGGGGGGTAAATTTCAAGGTGAGGTGACAAAAACAGAATGTTCACTTACCATACACATTTGAAGACACTTTTCCTTTTCCTCCTCTGTAAAAATTTAGAGCAAAAACAAAAGGAAGTCAATGCAATCATTTCAAATTGAAATTGAACAGAATCTAACCTGCCCCTGTAAAATGAATCCAAATGATGCCCTTTTTCATGTGATGTTTCAGTGCTACATACAGGGGAGTATTTCATGAAGAGTCTTGTCAGTGATTTTCAGCCAATCAGATTCGAGGATTTTCAGTAGCTTACAACAGTTTTCAGTGAAAATCACTGACAAAACTCTCCATGAAACACTCCCCTGAGTTCAGGCCTTCATTGTGCACTGCTGCTGTAGCCATGCAGAGGAAGCTGCTTCTTGAATTATGAAACATGCAAGAAGAACATACAGACAGTATAAAGGCCTCATTTCATGACTTGAAATGTTCTAAAAGAAATTTACAAATTTACAACTAGGTAATACTTCTATAATATTCATGAACTTTTTGTCTGAAGTCACTTTAAATAGCTTTTAAAGCAAATGTTCAAACAATGTACCCTTTGCTATGGAATGAACAATATTGAGATAACACGCATCCACTAGTACTTACGATCTAAGTAGATGGGATGTTCTCTTAAGCGGCTGATCTTTTGTTTTATGCAGTTTACCACCAACCTGTATCAAAAATATGTAACAGACAGTAACTCAGTGATTAAAGTGATTACACAATGGTAAATTTTTTTTGGATATATGATCGAGAATAGAATTATAAGCAGAATAACAATAAAAATTTGATGATTTTCAATCGAAATCAATGCATTTTGGCTAATTTTCTCATAAAAAGTCAAGAGTTGACCATAAAATTTGAGTATGAGGTATGACGTAAAAGTGGTTACCCAGCTTCGCGCATTGCAGTTGTGCTGCGTGCTAGACTGTACAATTTGTATTATACCTTGCACACATTATGCTAGAATTGCGCGACAAGGTACCCACTTTGACGTCATTTTGACGTACCCAGTTGAAACTGGGTCACAGCTGAGGGGTCAAAAATATCCTGAAATCTTACCACATTTTGGGGTTTCCATGGCAACACGAGTTTTAAAACAAAATTAGGCAGATGATTTTCTGCTAATAAAATCATGCTCTTTTAAATGAACTAACATTGTTTCAGCATTGGGCACCCTTTTAAGAGAAGCTCGAGTTCTGTGAAAGATTGAAAATTATTTGTGAGCTTCATCATTTGTTTTAGAGTGAGTTTAGAAGGATATCACAATAGAAAGGCTCCCTGAAGTGGTCGGGCCACACACTGTGTGGTTTCATGTACTCTTTTCTGTGTGCAGTGCATGTGCCTTATGTGGAAAGTTATCAATTTGATGATTCAGCAATTCCCACACTAGACACTTGTTTTTATCTAAAACCAGTCTACAAAGTCTTTTCTGATTTGCATAGCGACAGTGTTTTTTCACAATGCATTAGACAAGAACTCTGGGGGGTGTTTCATAAAGCTGTTTGTAAGTTATGCACGACTTTACGCACGACCGGAACATGTTGTTGGGTGCTAATCAGATTCTCGATCATTTACATGTAGCACAAGAACATATCACCAGTCGTGCGTTCAGTCGTGCGTAACTTACGAACAGCTTTATGAAACACCCCCCCCCCCCCTCCCCAGGTTTACTGGCATCTTTACATTTCATCCACATCCCTCTTTTGAATCATATTTTAAAAACAAAACCTCATTACTGATTGCACAATAGAGTACCGAAGCAATGACGTCACAAAAAACTTTTTTGGAATTTCAGAATTTCGGATACCATGTCTCGATGGAGCATGATGAAAAACATCCACAGCCCAAATTTTATGGGAATCGGCTCGTGGGGACCCAATATGAGGCCACATGAATACCTACCTAGCCCCATTGAAATCAGTGTAAATTGGCCTGGTTCTAAACAGTTATGAACCAGGCCAATTTACAATGATTTCAATGGGATAATTAGGCATTCATGTGGCCATACCTTGGGTCGCTGTGAACCGATTCACGTCAAATTTGGTGTGTGGAGGTTTTTCACCATGCTCTGCTGGAATATAGTCATGAAAATGCTCAACAAAAACAAAATTTGATGACGTCACACTTCGGTACTCTATACCTGTATATCTATGAGAATGGAAGTACATGATTAACTCATTTGTGTTTTAGAGTAATGCTACAACATGAATTTTAAATGGAACAATCATTTTATCTTTGAGTAAGTGAATTTCCCCTAATTTATGTGATAGAAAAAAAAAAACCAACAAAAATTAACTGCTGTGCATGATAATCAAAGACAAATGATACATGCAGAAGAAACTACTTACTACCATAGGGGAGTATGGCCCACCAGGACCCGTCCCTCCAGATTTATTATTAAGGTGATCTTTGAGTCCCTCCATGGATTTGCGTAGTGAGGCCGCTCTGGTGGAATGGTAGATCTCAATGAACTCTGTAGTGTGTCCTTGGTCTAGCAGCCATTTTGAAATCTCTGAAAGCTCTTCAATGACATCATCTACAGTTTTGAAGAAAGAAAACCTTTATTTTTCGATTTCATCTCTGCATAAATGTATGAACTGAAGCTTTTTCAAGTCAAGTAAATCACACCCCTGATCAACCTGATTTAGTGCTCTATTGGCTGTTGACAGTAAATCATGCATCATCATACAACTCACTCCTAGATCCAAATCAACTGATTGGCTGAGTGCAGCCATGTGTTATTTACTTTTTTTTGAAGTCTATCACACATTTTTTTTCATTAAGAAGCAAGCAATGCATGCATAGTCACTATGTGTTGGTGCATGTAGAGTTGAGTGCACTTATACCATGTGTGAGCTCATACACGCATAGCCAATATGTGTTGGCGCATGTAGAGGTTATTGCTCAAGTGTGTGCCCTAGAGTAAGCCTACTAAACTGAAAGATCTTGGTTATCTGTAATAAATCGCCATAATCACGGGTGGTGAGACGAATCAAAAGCAGAATAAAAAACAACAGAATTAAGTCAGCTTTTGATTAACTTTTGATTAATTACCTGGTAACTGTTTTAGTAATGCTTCCTCTGGGGCTAGCTCTGCAAAAATTAAAATAAAAGAAACACATTTACAAGGAGAAGATGTTCAGACAAGTATAAAACATATGCGTAACATCACGAGGATAAAAGCAAACAAACAACAAAAATAAACAAAAAAATAAACAACAGTGCACACAATAACTGAAAATGGGCTTTCCAAATGGCCCTAGCTTTAAGGAAGTAATTCCTACCAGTACCCATTTACTTCAGCTGGGTTGATTGTGGCATATGTTGATTGATGCCTTGCCAAAGAGTGCCAGACTTTGAACTCATGACCTTCGCATAGATCTACAGTCATTTGTCTAAACTACGCAACTATGGAACCCCTACAATCTTTTTAAAGTGATTACACAATGGTAATTTTTTTTTTTTATATATGATCGAGAATAGAAGACTAAGAAGAATAACATTAAAAATTTGATGATTTTCAATCAAAATCAATGCATTTTGGCTAATTTTCTCATAAAAAGTCAAGAGTTGACCAAAAAATTTGAGTATGAGGTATGACGTAAAAGTGGGTACCCAGCTTCGCGCATTGCAGTTGTGCTACGCGCTAGACTGTACAATATGTATCATACATTGCGCGCATTTTGCTAGAATTGCGCGACAAGGTACCCACTTTGATGTCATTTTGACGTCAAAGTGGGTACCCAGTTGAAACTGGGTCACAGCTGAGGGGTCAAAAATATCCTGAAATCTTACCACATTTGGGGGTTTCCTTGGCAACACGACTTTAAAAAAAACTTTAGGCAGATGATTTTCTGCTAATAAAATCATGCTGTTTTAAATGAACCAACATTGTTTCAGCATTGGGTACCCCCTTTAAGTCTAAAGTTCTATCGCATCTTTCTTTAAAGTCAAAAGAGAAGAAATATGAGTTTACCTTCATCTGTTCCTAGGATGTCTAGAATCTTAATGGGTGGTGCTGGATTACTATGTCTGGACAGTAAATTCCTGAATTCATACTGTAGCAGTTCTTTCCCTGTGTTGAAGATGGAAGTCTGAAGAAATAAAGAAAAAAAAGAAAGAAAGAAAGACAGAAAAAAAAATTGAGCACCTTCTCTTTTGTTCTAGTTTCCCCTTTTTCCTAATTTACACCTGCAAATGAACCTTTCCTGATACAATAATTTATAAAGCTACAAGCTAAATATCCTTCGTATTCCACTCAAAAACAAACAACAAAGTCCGCATCTGAGAATCTTGCATCACAGAAAAGTGAAAAATGATTTGATTATAACATGCATAAGATTCTTAAACTGACATGTTGGAGAAAACAGGAGGTGCACAAAAAGTATTTTTAGGCAGCATCAATGTATGCAAAAGTAGCAAACTAAAATCTTTGCAAATAATAAAAAAGGCAATGCACATTTTGTTTTATCAAAATTAATCTTTCCTTTAGTCAAACATGCTTGTGATGTCTGACAATTATCTCAGGCCTGTGATCTAATGAGTATTTTGTACTCACAGCTTTGGACAATTCTGGACTTCCTGGGTTGTTCTTAGCAAAGAAATCTAGAGCTTCCTGTATCCGTGCCATTTGACTCAAGTACTTCTCATAGTTTTTACCAGGCCTGTACAAAGACAAAGGAAATTCAGGGAGTAAAATCCATGACTAGTTTAATTAAAAAAAAAACTATCATTGAAACTGACTCCTCAAATACAGGTAGTTATGTACTTATGTGCAAGCATGTATGCTAATAGCAGTCATATAAATAACCAAATGATTATTATCAATCAACCAACCAACTTTCCATACAACTACAATTTAACTTAAACTATAGAAACATCCTGACTAAATATCTGTTTCTATACTTCTTTTAATTTCTCTAGCAACTGGGAACCAGAAAACACGGGAAAATAAGACATGTTACCAAATAATGTACTACATGTACCTGAAATATTGAAAAGGAAGTGAGCTACTCACCCTTCTTTGATAGCATTTTCAAGTTCCTTGACAGCATCATGGTAACTTAACACATGATCAAAGGCTACCAGGGTGTTTTCAATATCTTAAGAAGAACAGCAAGTTCAGGAACACGACTGGATCAACAAGAAAAGCTACAATTTTCAAATTACAACTTTCATGCATTACTCCCCCATTCATTGATGAGCTTGTTTATTTTATTTGCTTCTCCGTGTAAAGGTACAATCAATGCCTGTTTGACTGAATTCAATTACTATTCTGTTAATTCCACATCACTTTGTTAGTTTTCTATGTTTTTGTTCATTTGTTTGATTTTTGTTTTGTTTGTTTTTTTTTTTCCCTTAAGGAAGGTGCTATTCCATACAGTAAAGCAGTGCTTCTCAACCTTTTTTACCTCGAGGCCCACTTTGGCTATTCAAATTTTTTCGCGGCCCACCTTCATTCTTAGAAATATTTTGAGGCCCATCTCCCAGAACTTTAATGAGAAAAAAATCGATAAAACATGACAAAAGAAAATAGCGAAAAGTGTGGTAATTATCTGGATTACTACCTATATTACATTACAAAATCCAACCTACAAGTATGGTTGCAGTAAATGAAAATTGATATAATACCTCCACCCCAACCAAATGTACAGAAATCTTCGAAAATTTTTAGCACATTGCATTGACGATAAGCCACAACCTTTTGTGTTATTCTAATATGTTTAATAAATTCAATTCAATTTGATGTTAAAAGTAAAGCTGAATTCAATATTTTTTTCCAAAATATTTTGGACTGACCTCGCGGCCCACCTGAGAAAGCTTCACGGCCCACTGGTGGGCCGCGGACCACCGGTTGAGAAGCGATGCAGTAAAGGATACTCTCTTGTAGCTTTTGCAGGGTGACAGTCTCCCTATGGACTGGTAAGATGGTTTCTTCAAGCTGACGTAGACGACTCTCAAATGATGTCAAGATCATTACCTACCAAAGAGGAATAATAGTCAAACATCTGTAACACTTTTCAATACAATCAAACATTGTGCAATGACTCTGAAATCCTGACATACATGTATCACACTGCTCATGGCAATTAAAAAGTACGACATTCCATTTTCCATGATTCATGATCTTATAAAACGGGAAACTCTAAAAAATGGATGTAAAATACATATAATGATGTATAAGATTCTCCATATCGTAACTCCTGAATATCTGCAAAATAATCTCTCTCACAAAGATATCAATTTTGCCCTAAGAAGTACTGATAATTTAGATGTGCACAAGGATATAAGGGGGAGGGAATGACATTCATAATGTAAATCACAGTCGGTAAGGGAGATGTAAAGTACATATGTCTTATCTTTTGTGTTTTATTATGTATGTTTGATATGTTTTCTTTCTTTCCTTTTCTGGATCTCTGAGAAGAGCAGTTATTTTAATAATGGCCCTAAATGGAGCTTTTCAACTGGATTTGTCTCTAAACTTTGATTTAAATTCTTGTTTATATTATATGTCTGTGTTATATATTTACATCTTATATCTTTTTCATAATAATACAGAAACTGAAACCAAATCATTAAACCACAGGTTGAAAAAATCCTAAATCCATCAAAGAGAGACATTCATATCAATTGAGCAAATGGGTTTCCTAAATAAGAGCTGGGGCTATTATTATCCATTCAATGGATAAAATCATAAACGAAAATGGAAGAAATATACCTAGATTTCGCCTTATACTGCGTTTCATAATTGATGTATCAAATCTTTACAAGACATTTGCACCCTACATCATCATAGGTGGGTATACATTTACATAAGAACTTACCATATTTTGGCTCATGTGCTGACTCTTATGGAGATTATCCCTTATGAATGTCAGCTCTTCAGCATCCTAAAACCACATCAAAGTAAGGATTAAAAATATAAAAGACAAAATCGTAAAATACGACATAAAAATGTTAACCACATACCACTGCATGTATGCAAGTCTCTGTGTGCTCTTCAGAGATATAGAAGGATTCACGGACTATTTAAAAGTAACACAGTATGAACCCAATTTGAAGTAACATAAAACCTGACAGGTACAAAGTATAAAAGGGGAAAAAGCTCAATTTGGGTCAATTTCACAATCAGTACTTTATCAACAAAACAATCATACAACTCAAATTTGTAACTAGTATTATTAATACTCATATCAGACTCCACACCATTTTTTCTTTTTGTAATAAGAAGTTCAACTGAGATCATACTGTCTTTTTAAATGAGCCCCCCCCCCCCCTCTTAAACTTTTGAAATTATGGGCATCTGAAGTTAGACTTTACAGCACCTGGCTGTTAGAACTGGGTCTGCATATCTCCAAACACAAAACAGCAGACAGATGTGTAGGTTGTCAATACTTACGACTGCCAATTTCTCTTCTATCATCCGAATCTTCTGTGCTGTATCTTCCATTTTTCCAGACTTTATGATAGCTCAATGATGGTGGATACCGGTATTTTAGTCCTGGATACCTTACTGTATGTTGCACATCAGTCTTTCCTTTACCAGTTTCTGAAAAAAATAAAATAAAAAGGTAAGTGCGTTCATTATAATGGGCTGTTCATTCTTTGGAACATCCTGCACATTGGGGGGGGGGGGGGCAATTTTTCATCAACAAACAGATACAACAGCTTTAGCATTACTGCAGGAGTCTCTTGGTTGACTCTTGGCTGCTCATATATGACTTAGTTACAAACAGCTTCACCTGCTTGCATTTCACTGAACTCCGCATTACCATATGTAGTGTGTGGGTTCCGCACATGCGCTACTAGTGTCATTCCATGCCATAAGACTGTTCTTTAGAAAGGATTTTTAGCTTATTGCATGCAATGATATACCAGAGGCATAGTAGCACCATTAGCAATAATTAGTAAAGGTGGAAAAACATGAAGAAGGCTAGTACTATACAGGAATAGATCGTATTACTGAACACTTTTCATAAATTCAATCACAGGAAAGAAATATTCAGTGACTATTTTCAACTTACACATTGAATACTCAAAATCCTACACAAAATAAGGATGTTTACAAAAATTTTGCAGCGTAGCTTTTACTACAATATACCCTTCCGATCACACCCCTCTTCACAATCGTGGCACTTTAACTTTTGGTGACCTAAAAAGGGTATTGTACTACCGAATGTTTGTTTTTCTATGGGAAAAGGTTCAAAAACGGCAAATCAGTTATTTTTCAATTTTTCATGCTCACATGTGATACAAATTGTATTGCCAAGGTGTTTTTGCCTCTTTTTTTGGTCAATTTTCTTTCGAAATTCCCTGTGGGGAATGTACATTGTGTATATGTATGTACGTACGTTGTAGTTCTAGACTCTATGGGTAGAAAATTATAGGAGCTCAGCTGTCAAGCTTAAATCGTATTAGGAAGATGGTTAGTGCGGCTTGAATTGAAAACAAGGGGAAAATGGGGTTTATAATATACACGGGCTGATTAAGGCCACCGAATATGAAATATTTCATCATTGGTGTTATGTCAGTATGACATGTCCATTATAGAAAAAGTCACATCATTCACCATTCTTTTCTGTTTTGAGCTTTTATTTTTGCTTTTTGCTGTAAATGAAAGATGGAATGAAATAAAGTCGATTATAAAGAAAAGTTTTATTTTTATGAAATATTTGGGGGGACCTAAAGTACGAGTATAATAAGAGAGACAAGCTAAGCTATCAAGGTTAAATTTCAAATCGACATGTCATAAAAATATAGGAGCTTAGCTGTCAAGCTTAAATCGTATTAGGAAGACGGTTCGTGCGGCTTGAATTGAAAACAAGGGGAAAATGGGGTTTATAATATACACGGGCTGATTACGGCCACCGGATATGAAATATTTTGGGGGACCTAATGTATGAGTATAATAAGAGAGACAAGCTAAGCTATCAAGGTTAAATTTCAAATCGACATGTCATAAAAATATAGGAGCTTAGCTGTCAAGCTTAAATCGTATTAGGAAGACGGTTAGTGCGGCTTGAATTGAAAACAAAGGGAAAATAGGGTTTATAATATACACGGGCTGATTACGGCCACCGGATATGAAATATTTTGGGGGACCTAAAGTATGAGTATAATAAGAGAGACAAGCTAAGCTATCAAGGTTAAATTTAAAATCGACATGCCATAAAAATATAGGAGCTTAGCTGTCAAGCTTAAATCGTATAAGGAAGATGGTTAGTGCGGCTTGAATTGAAAACAAGGGGAAAATGGGGTTTATAATATACACGGGCTGATTATGGCCACCGAATATAAGATATTTTGGGGGACCTAAAGTATGAGTATAGAGAGGCAAGCTTAGCTTTCAAGGTTAAACTAGGTCACAAGGTCAAATGCGTGGAACACGCCATACAAATGAAAATTGGGTGGGGGACCTAAAGTATGAGTATAATAAGAGAGACAAGCTTAGCTTTCAAGGTTACATAACATAAGGTTTCAAGAGAGGAAGAGATGCGTTCACCTGTGCGCTGCACAGGGCGCGGACCATAGGCACGGACCTAGCCTGGTACTATGGTGATACGCTCTTAATCAGAGGATGCGCGCTCCTGGTATACTGGTGGTGTGGCATGACTGGTGGTGAGATGCGCTCCAAAGGATCTCCAGGGGAGCATTTCATCAACATTTGTTGTCTGACAAGTTGTCAGATCTGACATATTTCTGACACATTTCCTTAATTTTGATTGGCTGAGAAGCATCATTACTATGGCAACTGACGGATAAAACAGTTGTGGTAGAAGGATCACGCAATCGCTTGCTGAAAGCCATTTTGTTGCGTTTATGATTATAATGTTGCGCAAATCATAACGCAACAAAATGGCTTTCAGCAAGCGATTGCATGATCCTTCTGCCACAAGTTTCTCGGAATTTACCAATCCTTGGAATTTCTTTGGATTATTCGGATCTTTAAACGACGAAGAGATATGGGAGTGGCTGAGGGACAATGGTCTTGTTGCGAGATCCATGACCTGTGAAATATGCGGGCATTCCTGTAACCTCCAAAGGAAAACCGGGAGAACTTCAGGGTATGTCTGGCGCTGCAGGCAAAGAGGAGACAATGCTCATGACAAAACTTACTGCGTGACAAAGAACTCTTTCTTTGAGTATTCCCATTTTGATGTGCGAGATATCATGCTCTTCATGTGGTTGTGGATGTTCAAACCAAGCTTAAAGCAAATTTCGAAGATGTCAGGGATTGGATACTCTGTTTCGTCCGTGAACTGGGCCAACTATATGAGAGATATCTGCAGGCATTTCGTGAATGATTTGTACTACAAGGATACAGAACGGTTCAGCGGAAAAATAGAGCTCGACGAGAGTTTCTTCGGGAGGAGGTGTAAGTTCAACCGCGGCAACCCAAATCCTGGCCAGAAAGTGTGGATTTTTGGCATGATTGAACGATCCACTAATAGGCTCATCACCTACCCCGTTGATCGGAGAGATGAGGCAACACTGACAGGACTTATCGAGAGACACGTAGAACCAGGCAGCAGGATATATAGTGATGGATAGTCTGCCTACTCTTCCTTGAATGAGCGCAGGTATCAGCACTTCACCGTCATACACAAGTATGCCTTCCAGAAGGAATACAGAAATGTGTTCTTACTGGAGAAGTGATAAAAGTTCACACGAACAGAATCAAGGGCGCGTGGAAATACGCCAAAGATCATTTCAAGAGGATAAACGGAACAAGTATGGCAAACTTCGAGGCACACCTGGCGGAGATAGTTTGGAAGAATAGGGTATCAAACCGCAACATTTTCCACGCATTCTTTGAGCTGGTTAAGCAGTACTACCCTCTAGATCGTCCTTGCCAGCTGCGCTGCCGAGTTCTACTTTTTGACTCATGGAGCGCACGACTCGGGCCAGATGCTGACGAATCGGTAATCCACTGCGAGGATTCAGCCGAAGCACTTGAAGATCCATCAGCCAGTCATACCACTAGTGGCGATGACACTCCTCCGTCGCCACCACCACTGGTACCACCACCTGCACCAGTGGCATCGTCCACACCAATTTACCATGATCCCAACAGCAGTCCTCTGCGTTATCAGTCAAAGTGAAAAAGCCATACACAAAGGACAACTTCACATCAAAGTTTGTGTGGTCCTCCGATGATGACGACTTTGTTTCTTAATTGACATCTGGAACTTGAATGTGTATAAATTGTTTCTTATTGATGGCATTGTATTATGAAGTATAGGGAAATAAAGTATGAGAATGCCGTGATGACCACAGCCGGTACTACAAGCTGATGGTGTCATTGGCCCATGGGAAAGTGATTTTCCATGGGTTGTCTTGAAGTGCCAAGATGCTATTGCTTGCTATGTATGATGGGGGGACCATAGTTCGCGCACATTTTAATTTTTTAATGAAGGTAATTTTTGATCCATAATTTCTCAATTTTTACCAAAAATTATTCTGATTTAAGTGACACCAAAGGCAAAGCAAAGTTTTAGATTTCAAATGGGCGCAAGAAGAACATGTTATTTACGAAGAATTTCCGAGAGATCGTGATCGCAAAATTCGATGTCGTATCGCACTGCTCTGGACCTGGAAAAGTGTTACAAAAATAACGAGACCTAACTTCGTGCACGCCTATTTTCAAGTGATTAATACAAAATAGAGATCCATAAAAGGTAAAACAATTGTATTACTAGGAAGGTAAAATGCCTCTGAATAATTTGATACCACATTTTACTTACAATTTTGATGACATCGTCTCTCGAAAAGAGGAATTCTAAGCCCTTGTCGACAAGTCCAGTTTTTGTCAGAAAGAATGCAAAACGCTGCCAAATTTGCCGATTTTTCATTCATAATTTCAAAATTCCTTCTCTAATTTCAAAAGAAAAATAACTTCCAGGGTAATTTTAGGGTGCTCTTTCCGTTGGTGCTACCAGTTTTTCATAATCTTTCCTACTTTTTGAGATATGGCCCTGTGCGCGAAGTTAGGACCTGCGCGAATTAGGACCTGTGCGAAGTTAGGTCACTCTGCCATACAATAGTGTACAAATAGATCCTAGGGGGTAAAAGCACTGGACGTCATGGAGTGTAATAGCGTTAGTGTTTTTTTTTTTTTTTTTACTCTCCAGACGTCCCTGGTCCTGGACTACTTCCACGGCGAGTTAGATCTAACCCTGTAACCGATCATCGGATCGGACGCCGATACCGATCCAATCATGTCTGATCGGCTTCATTTTTCCGATCGCCGATCCCCCACACATGATCAGCAGGATCGGCTCCAACCTTCCAACTGCAGCGCTAGCATGCCCTTGCACCTCTGCCGCTTGCAATTTGAGCCATGATGCTGGCCACTCCGAAGCAAAATGTGGCTTCACGAGAGCAAATCAAAGCCGAGCGTCAGGCTATGTCCTCAACTAAGGTCATCATAACTGCGAGGTTTTACAAGCAAACCACCCGAGCAGAAGAAATAAAACACCCCACAGCGATCACCATGAATGAACCACACCTGTTGAAAGTGAAGATAAATTATGTGGCGCGTGTCAAAATTATCAACATTCCGATCTCTCATTCCCAGGCTCATAAATCACTTTTAAAGCATCGAGAATGTTATTAGGGCCCATCATGTCCACTGTTTTGTTTCCTGTTCTCGATTTAAAGACCCTTTATTTGCTCCTCAAATACGAGAAAAAGAACAACTTTGTATTTTGGAAGAAGTGATGATAAAAGCATAATATTGTAAAAACATGTGCTGTTTATTATTTTTTATGTTACTTTCACAGAAAATTAGAGGGGGGGGGAATGCTCATCAATATTTTATTTTGTCATTGTTGTTCATCCCTTATTTTTCAAAATGTTGTGTTCCACTTTGATTTACATGCCTCTGCTTTCTCATTCCTCCTCTTGTTTCTTTTTCTTTTCTTATTCCTCTGCTATCTTCTCTTCGTCCCTCTTAGTAATATTTTGTTTGTATAAATTGTTTTAATTTTGACTGTGTACTTTGTTGATTCTAATCTTATTTTAGCTGCCTGATGTATTAATCCAACTTTTGCGTTGCAATAAAGAACAAAAATACCCTGTTTCTCTTTCCACCTCTAGCTCTTCCTTCCTTCTCTCTCCAAGGCCTCCTTTTTCCTCTCCGTCTTTTCCTCTCTCACTGCCATTTTCCTATTTTGCTGCTTTCTCTGTCTCTCTCGCTCCTCCAGTCTCCGGCCTTCTCCTTTCTCCTCCCGAGGAAGGCCTACATGTATTCACCTTATTTTCTCCCAATGAGTGGCACACACATACATGCACACCCAACTCATATCGCATAACACTCCCTTTTCCACAAAAACAATGCCACGTGCTTTGTCCGCCTTGCCGCGTAATTCTATATGGGGCCAATTGTCAGGTCAACTATGGGTCAACAGACTTTCACACCCTGCATGCAGTCACCAAAATCACCTTCCCACACGCTTGTTGTGATTGTTTATAAAATAACTTCAGAGATAAGGACAAGATGCCAGACATTCTGACTCTACATCATTTTGTTTTGAAACTCTTGGCCAGGATTGATTCTTACACCCTCCCAGACCCCGCTAGTTGTTGTCAATCTGCCTCTTTTCCCTTCTCCAATCCAAAATTAAATAGGCAGGGCCTAGTAATAACTTGACCAATTACAGATTTGCCATTAATGCTCTGTTTGTTCGAGCTACCCAGGTATAAATTTTCCGTCTAGGCAAAGTGTGAGAACTTTTATTGATCTGCAAATGGCTGGGAAATAACTAGACCAATCAGAACTGGGATTCCCTGGATTTTTTTTTTATTTTTGGTATTTTTTTTTCCATTGAAAATTCGAGACTCATTCTGATCAAATAAGTTATGCTGAGAGTTAATTCTCCATAAATAATGTTTGATCCGTCCAAGCGGTTTTATCTTAGAGCACAGAGTTAACACATGCTCACTTTTCACCCTTCACAAATCACATCGGACCAATCAAATTATTCAGGCCTGTGTTACGTCTGTCAACAGCGAATCACTCCCTCCCTCTCGCTCTCTCTCTCTCTCTCTCTCTCTGTCTCCCTCCTTGAAGCAGGCTGACCACGTGCGTGCAGCGTGGTGAGCATATTTACATGTTTGTGCATGTAGCTACAGTAGAAAGGGGATCGGAGTCATGGTACTCCCAGGGGATAGATTACAGAGCTGACAATGATAGGAAAGCTGTTGTGACCACTAAAATAGTATGAAACTATTCCAAACTGTCTTGGAAGGTCAACCACTAGACTCCCGAGGGAGGAGCGAGGGAGGAGCGTGCATGCGATAGAAGGGTCAGCTTCATGTAGCTGAGGACAAGGAAGGATGGGGGGACAGAAAATATAACACAAAGGGGAACCGCCGATCATGCCGATTATTTCAACCGATACCGATCAAGGGCATATGTGGACGGCTCCGATCATCCGATCCGATCATAGCTCTAACTTACAGCAGAGATGCCAAGTTCCCCCCAATTTTATGAGTGAGATTTTCATGACTTGGCGTCTCGGCGAGGGAGCGAAGCGACCGAGCGGGGGGAGGGTGTGGGAGGGGGGGACACCCCCCTCCCACGGTAGGGAGCTTTTTCAATTTTTAGCTCTTAATGGTGCGATCTGGTGCATACTTAAGTGACTTATTTTGAAAGACAAAAGGTAAAAATACCTTCAATTGCAACTATCACTTAATCTTTTGAGCTATGCTCCTTATTATAGGGTAGACGGCGTGCGAAGGCGGTCGGCCAGTGCGTATAATCTAGCGAATAATGCTACTCTTTTTTTTTTTTCTGTCGGGTCCCGATGCGTGAGAAAAATGGGTGCCATGCGTGAGATCGTGAGACGGACCCTGAATGCGTGAGTCTCACGCACAATGCGTGAGACTTGGTAGCTCTGTTACAGGGTTAGTTAGATCGCTGAACAATTTTTAGTGTCACTGTTACTTAGTGTTAATAACACTGTTAATGTTACTCAAAGTTAGTCACAAGACTGATATAGATCTACCACTAGTAGATCTAGATCTAGATCGGGGGGGGGGGGGGGGGGGGTACTCGACCCCAAACGTGGTAGGTATGTGCCGCGGGTGAGACAAAAAACAGGGGCTTTGGAACGGGCTTATTGTGAAAAGGAGGGTCTTCGGAACGGGCTTCGGAACTACAAATGTTTGTGAAAACGGGGGTCTTTGGAACGGTTCGCCTGTGTGTGAGTGCGTATGTATCCCTATGGAACGGGCATACGTGCATGCAGCTAGCCCAGCGGCACGGGCGCCGGGTGCGCTCGCGCAGAGGCGATGGTCGGACAGCGCTCTGCGGGCCGCTTTTCACCAAAAATGCAGCTCATTGTAGCGGATCATCAATGCAGCCGGAACGGCGTAACGAAAAACATGTGAAGCTTTGGAACGGATTTCTTTCTTCTTTTTTCTCGATAAAAAGAAAATGCTATGCTTTGGAACGGCTTTTTTTGTTCTTTTTCTCAATCAGATAAAAATGCTATGCTTTAGACATGTTAGAACGGAAATTTGAGTGTAAAAATGGGGGTCTTCTCCGCGGCACATACCCACCATGCATTAGACTATCTAGATCTACTGACTCCTGAGTGCCCCCCCCCCCCCCGGGATCTATATATGTCTACATGGTGTGAAAAGTAGCTTATTTAGATCTAGTTGTAGTACTGCGTCAACAAGAGTCTTACCTCTTCAAAGTAATGGCAAAGATATCAGCTCTAACTGTTAGACTACGAAGTACGGGAAGAAGGCAAGCCGGTTCAAGAAGAAACTCTGTGTTCAAGTCCGTGTTTACTGAATAACTACGCCCAATATTAATACAATGAACCGTGCTAAATCTATCTGCTAGCCTCATATGGTATATCCCATGGAATTCAGAGGATTTCATAGAATGAATGCGGAGACCATTACAATCAAATATCGATAGTTACGGTGTCTTCAAACAAGCAAGCAAAATGTCATCTTTTGATTTTATCAATTAAGTCACATCGCTTGAGTCACTTCTGAACAAAAATACTCAGTCAGTGGTCAAATATCTCGTTGAGATTGTGGAAATTTAAAGGTGGAATATGTGATCCTAGGCCCTTAATATATGTCCTTTGTGAAGGTGTATTACCTTTCTTGATTTTAATGGCAGATCACACTTTCTCAGTAACAAAAAATTGTGTATTCTGCTCTGTTGCAGCTTTGTGTCTGGCATGTAAATGTCTTATCAAGAACGAAACTGTACTTCATCCTTTTATCTGTGTTGCCTTGTAGAATTGCCAAATTACATTATTGCAAACAAAATGTCAGAAAAAAAATCATTATTAACAATAGTAAAATATCAATTTATGAAGCGCAGAACCAATTCTCACTCTCACTCAGTCAAAATTACAAACATTGGAAAGTCATCGAAATGATCTGTTACCTTCTTTAAGAAAACTTTATGATCCATAAACCAATTCAAACAATTTATTCTCAAAAGAATACAAAATAGAACATTGCAAAGGACTAGCAAGATCCCTGAACCCAGGTGCAAAACTAAACATATGCAGAATAGCCAATCCCAGATTTGATCTCTTTCTTACATGATTGTTTCATACTTTGAAACATATTGAATTGTCCAATTTCCATTACATGTTATGGTCCTTAATATATCATTATTTTATAAGTCTGAGGTTTGTTATACTACACATTTAATATATTATTTTTAAATTGTACCATATATACTAGTCATATTTTTTCGACAAGGGGTATACAGAGTTTATTTATATATATCATCAATGTATCAGTATGTACATAATCATTGTCAAGATCCTGTTTTCCCCCTCTTTCCATCTGTCCCCTTTACTCTCTCTCTCTCTCTCCTTTATCCATTCTCTCTGAATCTTTCCCCTCTTTTTCTCTCTCTATTGTTTGTTTGTTTCTCTCCATCTGTTTGTTTCCTCCATCCTGCCTTTGGCTCTCTCTCTTCCTTCCTCTATATCTCTCTGTCTGTCTCTCTCTCTCTCTCTCTCACCTGATTATATCATCTCTATCTCTCATTTTATCATGTTTATTTTGTCCCCATTTCCTTTTGCTTTTGTCATTCTTTGGCTAATAACTATTTCTTGGCATGATTATGATTACATGACTTTTAATTAAAAATTTTCAATTGTACTATATTAATGGTATACAGTATACTTACATGTGCTTCATATTTTATGTAAATTGTATTGTGATATCTCTTGAACTGTATACTTGTCTTTTACATAAATGTTTTATTCATGTGCAATTCAGTTACTTGTAACTGATACATGGAAATGAATCAATAAATACCAATTGTCTATCTATCTATCCATCTATCTACCTATCTATCTGTCTTCTTCTGCAGTGCAAGAGCCCCTGATGTGCTTAAACAATAGTGAACAGTGAAATGAAGACAGTCTTAATGTGAATGTTTCTGCAGTTGGGGATTTCCCAATTTCTGATAGGATTAAAAAGTTATTCCACAGTTTGGGGGCTGCGCAGGCAAATGCTCGGTCTCCTAATTATTATTTTTTTTATTTTACATGTTGGGATTTGTAGAAGAAAAGTATCTTCAGAACTGTGCAGGTATTCCCAAGGTATATTTTTTTTCTGATGTTTAATTATTTATGGTCCTGGGTTGATCAAACCAAGTCAAAGTGTTGGTGCCCTACCAAGTCTCTCTGAGAAGACTCAAAGCTGTTGGTCCATTGGTTGCTCGACTGCATACAAGCATGTACCGTTCTTTCTTTCTAAACAGCTAGTTTAAACAAATCTTCATTATCACCAACACTTAGATACGTAGCAAAATCAAGAACGAAGGATGTTATTGATATTATTATTTTATTTGGCAAAGAATGTACATAACAATACAAAATAAGAAACATATTTGGAAAAAAAAACACACACACAAATAATACATCCTCTAGAATGCCAAGTACAAAAAAGATGCCCATATCTGTAGTTCCATGGAGCATATCAATATGCACATGCTCACAGGACATAGCAGTTGCATCTCACTGTCACCCACACTACAAAGTATACTTTGACAGCAGGTACTCTTGCATCCAAGCACTTTGTATCCTCAGCTCGCATTTTTTGTCAATATTTGTTTTTATCACATTAAAGGAGGGGAAAGGGCTCTTAGCAGATCTCTGCCATCTCACTTCAACATATCAGCATTCACTCCAATATGGGTCATGAATGCCATCAAACCAATCTGAATAAACACAATAATCATGGTTATTATAAAGACACTTATAATTTTATTATCTCACAAATAAAAATATGTAATAAATATTTCAATCTCCATAACTGGTATATTTTGAGAAAAAACACATAGGAGGCAATCCATGCAACTAAAATATATAAACAATTACAAAGCTGATGGAAAAAATTGTAAGCTTTCAAATTTGGTTATGAAAGGCAACATGAGACAGGATGTTTTTTTTCAAGAATGTTCTGTTTTGACTAGATAGCTACATGTACATGTATTACAAAGTTCTGCTTTGGCGATGTTGGACAATGACCATCTATCAAATTTCAAGAAAACGAGATGAGTATTTCTAATAGAAGTAATAAAATATCCGTCAAAGAAGTTATTGTATCAAATACATATCTTTGCCACTACTATCACAATATAATGTAACCTACCTAAAAAGTGGGCATATTCTCCCAATTCAAAACAACATAAATGAGGGTAAGGTTTTGCAACATAATTTAAGTTAATTGACATTAAATGACCTTTGACCTTGACTTTGTGACCTGAATTTTGTTCCACATGTGATACTTGATAACCCTTGTGAACAAGCTTCATGAAAATCAAACATATATGCTTTTGGATAGAGTATTATAAAAATGCTGACGCCATCACCGCTGTTGCCAAGCGGTGTCTCTATATCTCGCTCTTGCTACACAGGGAAAACAAAATTAATAATGAACATAATAATAACAACAGTATGATGATAATAATAATGAAATTTTAATAAAATAACATTTAGAATGATACTAGAAGAAGAGTCTAAAGCTCCCATTCTCAAATTCATGAAAAAAGTATCCCTTCATCGTACTATTTATTTGACATCTGAAGTGTATACAGAGATGTCAGCAGGACCTGACGAAAACTCAGTATGTGGCTTCACTTCAGGCCACCTACAAGAAGTTTGGCATAAAGCTGGACTAATTCTTCAGTCATGCACCTGAAAATGTGAGTGCTCCCAACAACCTCAAAATAACAGTGTGCTCAATCAGTGAAATGTCAAACTTCTCTGTGACACATAAGGCAGACGTGGCAAAATTTGTCTGCGAGGAGACGTGCAAGTTATTTAACTTTCATGAGAGGCTCTTTTATTTGTGAACACTGCTTGGCAGTGGCAGATCATAGAGCTGTACAAGCTGATTTTCTTGTCACAATCAATGCCAGGAAATGTGTATCCATCGTAAGTCTTGTAAACAAGGCCTTACAAAAGCAATGTGCTGGCAGTGGAAAGAAACAAGCAATAAAGCGCAGGGGAGCAAATAATACTGATGGACGGGAGGTCAAGAATGTAGTTAAGAATGCCATATATTCACAAACTTTTTTACAGCGGTTTATGGCCGTATCAGCAGATGCTATGGGTATATGCAGAAATTTAGTGAACAAACAATGTTTCCCAAGGGACCTTATCCTAAGAAAACTTAATTTCAGAGAGTGAGTGGATAAGAATATCGGAGAAATGAGGAGAAGTCAGTCCCTGGTGCCTACCTATTACCATTTGAAAACAGATTGTTTAAATTGTATTATTTGTATGCCGTAACGACAGTGTTTAAAGCATTCTGACACAGCATTTGAACTAGCAGGCATGCATAAGATTCTCATCCAGCCTTCTGGCCAGATACCTGACGGGTTTGTATGCTGTAACGACAGTGTTTAAAGCATTCTGACACAGCATTTGAACTAGCAGGCATGCATAAGATTCTCATCCAGCCTTCTGACCAGATACCTGACGGGTTTGCAATTACAGTACATGGAAATTAAAGAACCTTTCAAATGATTAACACAGCCAAAGTAGCTGCAGCTACAACACATGCACCTATGTATTGTCTGCAAGAAGTTCCCAGAACAGTATGCAGTTCCAGTACACAGAGAACCAAGAACCATTAAAATGATAAAAGCGGCCAAAGTAGCTGCAGCTTAACCCTACGTGCACCTAGTTATCGTCTGCCAGAAGTGTACCAAATCCCGACTGGGTTTGCATTCCCCATACATGGAGGTCAAAGAACCATCGAGATGATTTAAGCAGCCAAAGTAGCTGCAGCTGTAACACCTACGCCTATTACAGTATCGTATGTGAGAAGTTTATCCGATCCCCAAACATTTTCACTTTCGAGCTCTTGTATTTATGATGATTTATTTGTGTAGCAAATCGCAATTTTTTGTGAAATATTTGAAATACAGAAAATGCTGGAAAACGAGTCTGTGCTTATTTAGGTTAAGACTATATTGGCGTAGATTCGGCAGGCTCATTAATATTCATGAGGCAATCTGCCTGAAGCAAACATGAATATTCATGATTAAGAGCGCGCGCTTGCTCAGCTCTAAATTAACCCGCGCGCCGAATTCGAAATCTGTATGTACATGTATAGACTGTATCAGTCACTGATAGTATAATAGCACAGTAATCCAGAATAATCTGGCCATGGAGGATTCTTGGATGGATGTGTGGTCCCATGAAGATCAAAATCAAAATGTGAATGGTTGGGTCTGTTTGTGGGGTGAAGCGGAACACTTTCTAAAACTTTATGAATTGGACAAAGGTAGATTTGTTGGAGAGAGAAAGAGTCCAAACTTTGGACTTCAACTCGTCACCAAAGACAACGCTGAGGATGCTGTCAGGCACAAGAGCACTGCAAGTAGTGCCAGCACTAGCAGTGATGATGAACCAGTACTAGTGATTCAACGATTTCACTATAATAAAGAACTGAAGACTTTTCAACATATTTTGTTCTCCACTTTGTGATTTTGTAATTTATATTTTGGTGAAGAGAGTGTGGCCATTGACTGCTTAGATCTGCCTTTCCACTCAACTCTACCTTATCACTATAATTGCATTACCTTCCACTAAGTGTGATCTTGAAGACCAATGATAGAATTCAGAAATTGATGGGTAGACACGGTGAAACAGAAGGGGAACAAATAGTCACCATCACCATAAGGACACACAAAAGTGGAAGGAACTTGAAGCCTAAGAGGTTTTCTAAAGGTTGGGAAACCGGCAAGATTTGCATTTGCCAGCAAGCCTGGAAGGGCAGTGCCATGCTTCCATCTGTAGAATGTAAAGCATGTTATGAATGGTATCATTTTGATTGCATTGAACTTGTGAGCTATGCTGATGTGAATATGGACAATTGTTGATTTAAGTTTGGTTTCGGGGGGGGGGGGGGGGGGGGGGGGGGGGAGTGCTTAAATTAAGAAAGGAGACCTTATACAACGAGCATCAATGCACCCATGGAGATCATGATACAGGACGACAATATGGGACTTTATCCAAAGAGGAAGTTGATCATGGGGGTGATGAGTACCAAAGCAGTACATTTCAAGCACCTATAGAGATAAAGATGATGGTAGAACAGACACATAACTGGGATCATTCCTGAAACGTGTGCTGATGGACAAGGCTACTATAGGTGTTTGTATCAGAGAAGGGATAGGTGATAATGTAGTAAAAGAGTTTCGCATTCAGAGAAGGGTAACCTTTTGCATACGAAAGGAGCAATGGATCAAAATGTGTAAAACTGTAAGGACAAGGTACTTCAAGAAGGGGCAGTGGCTGCAAATTCGAAGATTGCCCAATCAATGCCAAACTGACAATGGATGGGAAGTTCAAGGCAGCGGTTACTTATAGTCACAATGTCGTTATGCACCATTTAGGGGAGCAATGCGCAGGACCTATTCATGGGACTGAGAGAGAGTGTTTGAAAGGAATCTTCAGCCATGGCCAAAAGCCATTCAATGAATACCTCAGACAACTTTAATAGACAAAAGATCTTGCTCATGTAGTCTTGGCTGGCAATTTTGATGGGATTGGGACAACAAAACAAATACTCCATCAAGTGTTACATGAAGGTGGGACATCAAGTATCCTCGATAACGATGAGATAATGAGTCTCCATGAAGAGTGAGATGGAGACTCAGACAAACAACAAGAATGCTTCATACAGCTCATGGTATCATCACCCTCTTTTGTATTCTACTGGAGTGAGGAAGGTGTACGGTTAGGGCATGATCTTTCCAAGAAGGATGTGGCCATAAAAGATGCAACCGGCAATGTTACTATAGGTGCTTGTATTGGAGAAGGGATAGGTGATAATGTAATAACAAAGTTTCGCATTCAGAGAAGGGTAACCTTTTGCATACGAAAGGAGCAATGGATCAAAATGTGTAAAACTGTAAGGACAAGGTACTTCAAGAAGGGGCAGTGGCAGCAAATTCGAAGATTGCCCAATCAATGCCAAACTGACAATGGATGGGAAGTTCAAGGCAGCGGTTACTTATAGTCACAATGTCGTTATGCACCATTTAAGGGAGCAATGCGCAGGACCTATTCATGGGACTGAGAGAGAGTGTTTGAAAGGAATCTTCAGCCATGGCCAAAAGCCATTCAATGAATACCTCAGACAACTTTAATAGACAAAAGATCTTGCTCATGTAGTCTTGGCTGGCAATTTTGATGGGATTGGGACAACAAAACAAATACTCCATCAAGTGTTACATGAAGGTGGGACATCAAGTATCCTTGATAACGATGAGATAATGAGTCTCCATGAAGAGTGAGATGGAGACTCAGACAAACAACAAGAATGCTTCATACAGCTCATGGTATCATCACCCTCTTTTGTATTCTACTGGAGTGAGGAAGGTGTACGGTTAGGGCATGATCTTTCCAAGAAGGATGTGGCCATAAAAGATGCAACCGGCAATGTTACTATAGGTGCTTGTATTGGAGAAGGGATAGGTGATAATGTAATAACAAAGTTTCGCATTCAGAGAAGGGTAACCTTTTGCATACGAAAGGAGCAATGGATCAACATGTGTAAAACTGTAAGGACAAGGTACTTCAAGAAGGGGCAGTGGCATGAGCCTTTCATTATCAAAAAGGATAAAACAATCAAATCTGTATTATGTCTTCATGATAAGATGTCACCATGTGAGCACAGCAAAACAAAGATTCCACCATGGCAAATCAACACTGAATGCTGATCTTTACTACAAATTTGAAGATTGCCCAATCCATGCCAAACTGACCATGGATGGGAAGTTTAAAGCAACGGTTACTTATAGTCACAATGTCGTTATGCACCATTTAGGGGAGCAATGCACAGGACCTATTTGTGGGACTGAGAGAGAGCATCTGAAAGAAATCTTCAGCCATGGCCAAAAGCCATTCAATGAATACCTCAGACAACTTTAATAGACAAAAGATCTTGCTCATGTAGTCTTGGCTGGAAATTTTGATGGGATTGGCACAATAAAACAAATAGTCCATCAAGTGTTGCATGAAGCTGGGACATCTAGTATCCTCGATAATGATGAGCTCACGAGTCTCCATGAAGAGTGAGATGGAGACTCAGACATACAACAAGAATGCTTCATACAGCTCATAGTATCATCACCCTCTTTTGTATTCTACTGAAGTGAGGAAGGTGTACGTTTATGGCATGATCTTTGCAGCAAGAAGGATGTGGCCATAACAGATGCAACCGGCAATGTTGTGTGCTTGTCAGGGAAAAACAGTACCTCTACTATGAGGAGTGCATGAGGAATCCTGTAGAAAGAGCAATGTTGTCAGCTTGTCAGGGAAAAACAGTACCTCTACTATGAGGAGTGCATGAGGAATCCTGTGGAAAGAGAATATCCAATACCTGTCATGGGTATGCTCAGCACCGTTCACACTGCAACTGTCATTTGCTTTTGGATAGCTGAATTCAGACGATATCAATATGGGAGTCATAGAGGAAAACCCTGGTGCTCCAGCAGGTATGCACAAGATTCTCATCAAACTAGCTGCCCAGATCCCTGACAGGTATGCCATTCCGGGACACAGAGATCAAAGAACCGTTCAGATGATTGATGTAGCCAAAGTAGCTGCAGCTATGATACTTACACCTACGTACTGTCTATGAGAAGTTTACCACATCCTGGACAAGTTTGCAGTTCTGGTAAATTGTGATCAAAGAACCAGTGCGATGATTAAAGCAGCCAAAGTAGCGCAGCTTTAACACCTATTAAAGTATAATGACAAGGAAGTAGATGCCATGAAGGTGTTAGAGCCCCTATTCCCCCAAACTGTTCCCCCAAACTGCCCCCTTTTGCTGCCCCCATCCCACTTTGAAAGACACATGCACTCTACCGCCCCAATACATCAGCATGACATTTTTCTTTGTTTCTTTTTCAAATCAACATGGGAGTCAAAGAGGAAAACGCAAGCACTCCAGCAGGAATGCACAAGATCCTCTTCAAACTCATCGATCCAGATCCCTGACAGGTGCACAATTCTGGAACACAGAGATTAAAGAACCATTCAGATGATTAATGCAGCCACAGTGGCTGCAGTAGTGACACCTACAGCTGTAGCAGTTTGCAGTTTTGGTACAAAGAACCAATGAGATTATTAATGCAGTTAAAGTAGCTGCAGCTACAACAACTTTCAAGCTATTGTACTTAAGGTGAGACAACCTTTTCATAATTTATATATATATATATATATATATATATATATATAATACTGTACACATAAATTTGGGGTCATAAGAGCCAAAGGTTAAAAGGAAAGTCCACCCCAGAAGTTTCACTGTGTCAATAAAAGGAAATGAATTTAAACAGCATTTTAAAAAAGAAATAAGCAGAATCAGTCAAAGAATAAGAAAATTACACTCATTTACATTTTCTAGTAAATAACTCTTGGCTCTGCAAATCGGCAACACTGATGACATCATATGTGAGCAGCTCTCCATTCACTCTGTACATGAAATTTCATTTTCTCAATTTTCTTGTAAGTTACACATTTTCTCACCCCATAGTCAATTCTTCTGAACAAACGTTGACTATGGGGGGTAGAAACTTGGCAATATGTGTATTTTATATACTGGTACTAATGCCAGATAAGGGCATTTTTGTGCTCCAATGACATTTACATATTGTGCATACATGTACGAGAAAAAAAAAGGGACAATGATACTCCCCACTAACTCAAATTATATTTGCACTTAGTATTCAGGTGTAATGGAGGAGAGTTAGCAAATCTTTTAGTTAGTGTTCATTTTGCAAACTTTATTCTGTTCATGAAATGGTTATCAAATTTTGGCCATTACTTTGAGCACATTGTATTCAATTTACTCCATAACTTGTTTATTAATAGCAATGCGTTACAGCATCAACGGAGATTGCATCTTTACAGTTGTAACAACAAAATACGCAGGATGTTACAAGGGAGCAAAGGAAACAGCAGTGTATTCCACAAATGTATAGCCTAAATCCTTACGTATGACCTTTCCTAATACCTGTGTCAACGCTATTGCTTCTCTCTTACACTATGCTTCTACACCATCGTGGTGAAATAATAATAATAATGTAAAGTTTTTATATAGCGCATATTAACAAATCTCCAAAAATTCAATTAAATTGTGCATTGTGAGGGCTTTGGGCAAAGAAAGAGGGAATTAGACAAAATATTTATTGCTGGTGAGGGTGCTATTGACAGTCAATATGGCTGCACCTCTGCGAGATTTGACGGTTTCCAGTGTTAATAACAAGTGTGGATCGAGTTATTTCTTTATTTGATTTGTGATTTGGACCACTCTCATTATCCAGACTGTGAAAATGGAAAAACAATCATTTTGCCGATCAACAGGACATAACTCAGGACTCTTCATTCGTGTATATAGAGCAAACCAATTATCCCGCTGAGCGAGACAGCGGGAAAGTAGGCCTCTAAACGCCTGTCCTATACTGACGATCAAGGTGCTGGTTATGGCCCACCTCCCCGTTGGTTCATTCGATTTATGCAAGAATTTGACAAGTAGGAAGAAAGATTCTCCAAAAGATTGGGCGAATTGACAGCCAAAGTATTGGAACATGATGACACCACTGCTGGGGTTACACATCAACTGGAGGTAATGGAGCAGGAGATAAAAAATCTCAAAATATTTATTGTTGGAAAGATATCGGAAGGAATCAACGTTGCCACAATCATGAGTGAGAAGGGAAACAGAGCTACAGATGAAGAAGGAACCAGCAGCTCCAGGCCATGGTAGAGCCTTGCTATCTCAATGACACTAGTGGAGAGCTACATGTAGTGGAGAATGTGCGAGCACTAGGAGTGTGGTAGCAAGCTGTTTTTACAAATATCATCAGGTTGCCCTTGAAAATACTTAGAACTGTTGTCATATATTAGCCCAAATCTATTAGCACAACAAACTTTGACTGATTGTGGGCTGGTTCGTAGGGGACTATAAAGCTAATGTTTTTGATTTGATGAAATTAGTAAAATCGGGACTTTCGGCCCGTTAGGCCTTCATTCCCGGAAGAAGTGGAAAGAGCCATTCGGGCTCAGATTGACTTTAACAGGTGGCCAATGCCTATCTCTCTTTCTATTTCTCCCCTTAATTCTCCCGGATGCCTCCTTCATTACCGGGTCTTGGTCCATCTACATGAAAAGCTCCCCGACTCTCTGCGGGCAGCTTTCTCCTCATGGGGGTCTCCCCCACGTTCTTCTACCCCACTTCTTCCTACTCCTTCCACTGTCTCTTCTCTGTCCACAGCAACTCCTTCTACTTCCTTTGCTGCTTCTACAGATGAAGCAGGAACCAGCAGCTCCAGGCCATGGTAGAGCCTTGCTATCTCAATGACACTAGTGGAGAGCTACATGTAGTGGAGAACATGCAAGCACTAGGAGTGTGGCAGTGAGCTGTTTTTACAAATATCATCAGGTTGCCCTTGAAAATACTTAGAACCGTTGCCATATATTAGCCCAAATCTATTAGCACAACAAACTTTGATTTCAATTTACAAGTAGCTTTGAGATTGAAATTAGAATGAAGTTTCCTATTCACCCAAACACCAGCTGGTTCCACAAACCTTAGGATTTACTCAATATCAACATCAACGGCTAATGGAAAATTGTTCATATGCCTGTCTCCATGTCTTCTTATACATGATTTAATGGTTTAACATTTCATTCAGGCATGAATTTATCAGAGATGCGACACATATGACAGCCGCGCACTAGGTATTTTTACAGAACAAACCAGCAATTTGCTAATGATGCAGTTACAACAGAAATGCATTTTCACAGTAAGTATACTCTTTTTATGAGACATTAGGCGTTCTGGTTAAAAGTGTACTGTAATGTTGTTGTCTCTATTTATAACAAATTCACAAATAACAACTATCAATTTCAAGTCCCTGGTGCCGAAAGACAAAGAAAAGACAAAGGAAGATACATGTTAATTACTCTATAATAAATTTTGTAAAGAAAAACCAACACAATAAAACGATGGACTTAACTGGACCAATGGGTACCCCAGTGCCACGTGTCCTCATGATGCCGGAGGTCACATCTCCCCAGCGGATCCAGACATGGATGCCCGCGTTGAGCCCGATTCAGCTGGTGACACCACTTCAGATGGCAGGGTTTGACCCGATTCCTGAGAGAAACCCTGTTCAATGTATCACTTCATAACAATTTAAGAATGTTCCTATTTCCAGTGGGAAAGATAAACAAGGCCCCCGTATCGAGGATTGGGTGCGGGACATGAGGCACCTTCTTCAGCTTAAATATGCGATAGCAGAGGTCATGTTTAACGACATCGTGCAACACACGAGTGGGAGAGCAAGGGACCTCATCTTGAATCTGGAAAGAATGTCATGGCATCCTTACCCCCCGAGTCTGTCTTCAGTCAGCTCCCTGAGGAGTATGGAGAATCTAGCTTAACTCTCTCACCTATGCCAGCATTCTACACGCGGGTACAACAGCCTAACGAGACACCAAGCGAATACGCCATCGCTCTGGAAGTGCTCTTAAAGAGGGCTTTGACAGGAAAAGATCGTGAGAGCGAGGCACACCCAGACAAGACACTTTGCACTCAGTTCATGTGTGGCCTGCGAGATAAGACAGTGAGAGACCAATTAGCGCCTATGCAGCCAAGAGAAATGCACTTTAAGGAGCATGATATATCCACAGTGGATTTACCCTCCATATAGAGTAACATTATTTAGAATGATTCATAAGAAATAATTTGCCCAAATATCAGCTTCAAACATGCAGTTTATTTAATAGATTTCTGCCAGGATCAAATTTATTGTGATGGTACATGTATGTATTAAACACATGGACAGGCATTTTGTACTAACATGTGTCAGTCAGATTTTTTATCTTTCATTGTGATGTTTGTTACAGAAGCTATGGCTGAGGCAGGCCCCCAAAGCTCCGCCATTTTGTCCAGATCCATTAGAAGGCCGACCTAAGCACCATCAATATTCATGATCAAAAATGAATAATTCATTTTGTAAGATGATTCTAAGGAGTAGCATGCATTTTTGCATGTTTTAAAACATCACGCCCATCGACTAAAAACATGTGCAATAAATGCGCATTAAATCAGAGTGTCACAATAAAACTGATACGCGCAAAATATATGAATAATGCAACAGTGTTATCGATATCATGGCGATAATAGGCGCTTACCGGCCCCTTCAAATGATCCGAAAGAGGCAGGGCCTAATGCCATTCGCGTAATGATATCCGTGCGTGCTGCTTTTCGTCTAGAAAATTTATTATATGTCTTAAAGCTGAGGTCACTGATCCCGTCTTTGAATGGCATCCAGTAGAAGCCAGGGGCAAGAAATCTGTTAAGGAGTTCCAGGATCACTGCTGGTGAATCGTGATGGGTAATGCATTGGATAATGATATAGAGCACAAGATGATTCCCCATGCCTGTGCCTACCATGTGATGAAGGATGTTAAGAAGTCATGCAAGAAGTACTATCCAGGAAACATAGAATACGGATTGCACTCCTTCAGCACTATTCTCGATGCACACTACCTAGATGAAGTTGAAGAAGCCCTATGAGACATGGAGGTGGTATTGCAAGGTAGAAAACTAACATCAGAAGTGAGGGAAGCAAGTGAGAGAATGCAGCATCAAAGGATCAATGAATACTCTCTCAAAGGAAAGCAAAGACAATCTGAAGGATGATCATGTGCACAAAGCAACTAAAGAGGCCAGTGTAGATGAAATATCCTCAAGGAACAAAACTGAAAAAGAGTTTTTTTCATCTCGCCAAAGGGCCTTGCTTTAGTAGCTGGTGTAAAAGAACCATTAGCGCGTGAAGCTCAGCATTACACATGGCGACAACATAGTGGATCCACACAAGGGAAGGTATGGCACCAGATTCCTGGAGGACACACAGAGGCTCCTGCTGCCTGCACTTCCACTCCGGTCTGCCATTATGCTTGCAGATCTTGGTAGATATGGTAGCTCAGCTCTATACGAGAGACACAAATTCACTCCATCAGTAAGGGCAAAATCTAAAACAACCAGTGTGCAAGAAGGACATTTCAATCAGCTAACAACAGAAATGCTGTTGGCGGTCTCACCTGCATCACACAAATTCCCATGGCAGCATTCTTATTTAGTGAAAATTGTGGTGGGAGTACATGAAGGCGTACCCCTGACCTTGACTTTGTGACTTGAAATTGGTTCCAAATAATTTGTTCATTGACCTTGACTTTGTTACCTGATATTCGTTCTAAATGATTTGTGTTACTTGATAACCCATGTGGACAAGTTTCATAGAATTAGAACAAATACTTTTGAAATGAGGGTGAAAATTCAAAAACTTAACCGCAAGGTTAAGTTCTTGCAACATAATTTAAGTTTATTGACCTCAAATGACCTTTAACCTTGACTTTGTGACCTGAAATTCGTTCCACGTGATCTAACTTGATAAGCCTTGTGTACCAATTTCACGAAAATTGAACAAACACTTTTGGAATGAGAGTATTCCTTAAAATGTTGACGCCGTCGGAAATGCGGCGCCTATATCTCGCTCTTGCTACGCAGGTGAGACAAATATGTTGATCCTCCAGGGAAAATCCTGGAAAATTGTCAATGTTTTCTCTGAGAAGTTGAGGGAGACTACAAATGTGGTTCAGACTCTCGCTCCCAGAGATGCAGTGAAAAAGAAGAGAAAGAGAGCCAGGGGAAAGAAGACAACTTTCGATGAAGAATCCTGGGGCAAAAAGCTTCACGAACCCGATCAACTGCAAGAAAAAAACATGGAAATATCGGTAGCCCCTGACTAAGCCCAGTCGCCAAACCCATGAGAACCAAGTCAGGTGCCAGAAATGATGAGGGGAGGAAGCATAATAAGCGAAAAGGTACCCCAAGGAGTGAGGGTGACAAGATACCCCCAGAAAAGGTGAAAGACTACGAAATTAGACTGAAATTAGAATGAAGTTGTACTCGCCCAACACCAGCTTGTTCAACAAACCTTAATTAAGCTTTACTCAGTCTGAACGTCAATAGCTAATGGAAATTGTTCCGAAACAAATATGTTTGTCTCTATGTCTTGTTATACATGACTTAAATGGTTTAACACTTCATTTCAAGGCATTTGACAATAAACTAACAAGTAAAGGGAATTCCGGTATGAATATATTAGAGATACGACAGCCGCGCACCAGGTATTCAGTCATATTTCACATACAGAATAAACCAGCAATTTGCTAAAGATGCGGTTTCAAGTGCAAAGATTGTGCTGTTGATGCACGGTTACACCTATGGCTGCCCCAACAAAAAAAAGAGGAAAAAACAACAGGAGCAAACCAAACAGGAATAGTATATTTTCTTCTTTTCTTGTTTTTTTTTTGGAGCCCAGTGAAGGGTTTGTTTGGGCAAGGGAACTACTCGCAGAACGCTTTGGAGCAGGCTACTAGATAGACGAATGCATGGCTAACAAGAGGGAAAATAGGATACATATATGCCAGTGATAACCATAAGGTGCCACGGAAGTAGAGGTGGATCATGGCACAGGGTATCCCACTGCCAAGGTTGTCCCTAGATGGAGATCGAGAGTCCAACTGGGCAAAATTCTGCCAGATATGGAACAGCTATGAGTTGGTTACTGGTCTTCAAGATAAAGGTGATAAGTTAAAGAGTAGCCACTTTTGTAACTGCCATTGGGTCAGAAGCCTTGGATATTCATAACAACCTCCCATAATGTGTCTGACCTTTGTAACAAGCACTGTAAAGGAGCTATCAATGTGAGATTCAAGTTTAACAACTGTACACAAGGGTCAGATTCATTTGATGCTTTTGATAAGGGATATCTTGTGGAGAGGACAGTGAAGGATATAGTGGAGATGTATCTCAGATATCATCAAGGCTCCTTCCTGCAGTGAAGGAGGTCAACAACCATCTCTTTTTTCTTACAATATGAAAAGGACTATTACAGGAGGCCCAAGGAGTCTTCATCTGTACAGTAAGTGCTCTGTCACCATCAATGTCATTATTGCCGATATCTTGCGACAAGTGCTGAAAACCATTAAACAGATTATAGTTAAATCAGTTAGGCTGCTGTGGAAACAGACAGTGATGGCTACAGTAATCAAGGATCTAAGAAGGGTGGCACCCTCTCCAACACAGCCAGCTACATCAACCAATTCCCTGCATTGGAGCAGATTATTTTGGCTCACGCCATTTTGATTTAGTAATTAAAAATCTTGCGACTTAGAGCAGACCTTTTTGAGCAGAGAATGTTATGTATGTGTGTGGGAAAATAAAGCTCTTCATAGTTTTTTTCTTTAAAATGAGAATGTAAATGAAAAACAAAGTAACAAACATGATCAGGTGTCTAATTGTACTTGGCATTGCAAGAGTCAACAAATTGCATGGAGTGAAACCAAAGCAGCATCAAGAATGACAATTAAGGTTAATGCAGTCTTTGTTCAGTTATATCATAATCATAACAAGCCCGTGAGGACATATTGTAGGCAAAGGGAAATGGTCCTGAAATTATTTTATCAAGATAATTTATACTGTATCTCTCTCTTCATGTGCTTTCAAGGACTGTAAAGCAACACTAATTAAAATATTGGCACTATACTTGACAAGAACTTTATGAAACAAGACATGTACTACATAAAGATAACATCTGACATGATGCAATGTGTTCATTTCATCCATTCTCATGTTGTCCTGTGCTATATTTGATGAGAAAATTTATCCTGGGCCTATTGTACTAACTTGAGATAGCATAGCAAAATGGTCACATGGAGTGTGTGAGAAAACACAAACAATAAAGACAATATGCATTTTTACATTCTCAAAGCGTATTTTCACACCATGCCGTAATGTTAAGCTAAATCAATGATTAAGTTAATATAAGGAGAAAGTATCTACATAGAACTATAAAGAAGAAGGCAAATGTCATGTTGTAACTTGAGATGTATTGGAGCTTGTTAGTACTGATTCCACAATCTTTTGGATGGCTTGCGATGAAGGGGATGATGGGAAGGCTTCGATGAAACTCTGGCCACCCTCTGAGCAGCTAGCCAGTTGAGGGTCTAGTGGAATGTTACCTGCAAGAGAAGACAAAATAA
>CM057155.1:18919363-18951428 GCA_029962745.1 Echinometra lucunter | reverse complement strand
AATATTCACATTTGTCAATCTTCTATTAGCTAGACAATTTATTGCCTTGAATAGCCAAGATTAGAAATCACACAAACCTGGTGGAGTATCTATAATTAGATAGTCCAGCTCTCCCCACACCACATCTGTCAAAAACTGCTTTATCATGGCTTGGAGAAGGAAGAAAGACAAAGAGAAAAAAAAGAAGAAGAATGTAAACAAAAATATGGCTGCATAAGCCTCGTGCATTTCTATAGAAACTTTACCTGATAACAATTCTTTAGGCATTTAATCATACAACTGTTTCCAGGTGAAGTACTTTTCACTCATGCTTTTTAAGCAGAAAGTTTATCACCATATTTTATTTGGTATTTTAAAGTTACAGTTATGTTTTTTTCTTTTGTAAATACATTATATGATTTCCCTTCTAAAACTTAACAGACAGAATATATGTGTTGAAATTAATATGTTCTATAGTGCTACATGTATGACATTAACAATATTTCTTTAATATCATTAGCATCAACCAGTGAGATAAATTGCAAATGATCTGTAAATCTTTATTTTTTACTTTTAAAAAAATTGATCCATCAATTTTACCATTCTTCTTGGGACCCCTCCACACCACAGCATCATCTCGATTACTGAGCAGGAAACTGATAGACATAATCGCCAATGAAGGATCGGGGTAGACTGGTACCCACCTGAGGAAAAGCAATAATACAACAAAACTAGGTGAATCTTCGACTACGCGTGGTCGAAATTTATGCTTCCACCATTACCAATTCAGAAATAAATGGCACTTCATGTTGATTTATCTTCATTTATACAATGACAGCTTTGACCTTGACCTTTGATCTTGTGACCCCCAAATCTAATGAGAGCACTGCCCTTTCCATAGGCCTACATGAGCCAAGTTTTTGAACCGTCAAATGGTTACTGAGTTATCACAGGAACAAACCATTTCTATGTACATAATAAGCTCTATGACCTTTGACCTTTGACCTTGTGACCCCAAAATCTAATCAGATCATTGTCCCTCCCATATGCATACACGAGCCAAGTTTGAAGTTGATCTGTCAAACGGTTCTTAAGTTATTGTGAGAACGAAAATGGGATGGACGGACGGACGGACAAAAGGACAGACGACCCGAAAACATAATGCCTCTGGCAACCACCTACGATGGGCGGAGGCATAAAAATAAAAGAATAATACAACAAAACATAATGGAAAAAGGCAAGCTCCACTTCAGAACAATCAAATTTATCACTGTACTTCCTTCCAATATATCCAGCTTTCATCCTTATCCTTGTTGGTATATATCTTTCCTTGTGTTTAATGGTCTTTACCTGATTATCTCTGTTTAAAAATCAACTCTCATTCTTTTATATGAGAAATATAATTATCAACTTCTAATATATCTATTTTTCTCTTTCTCAAGATTCATTTATTTTCACTGTGTTTCTCAGTTCTTATTTTTACTATTTCTAACATACATATTCTTACTTTTCCCTTTTACCAAATCAAGTACACCCTCTCTTTCTCCTTTTATTCCTTTTAATCTTCCTCTACCCTCTCCTTCTTCCATCAGCTAATTCATCTTTGGGAAGATCATAAATAATTTTGAAAATATAATAATTAAATAATTTACATAGTGCAGTCACTATATAAATATACTCTACTGTGCTGTAATGCAACAGAGCTCCCAACAATGCTACTGCTTAAAAATGTTAATCAAACAATAGAAACTAACTAAAAACTTCTGAAAAAGGTGAGTCTTCAACAAAACTTTGAAGACAGTAAAAGATGGGGCTTTTCTTATTTCCAGTGGGAGTTTATTCCAAAGTTTTGGAGCAGTGTAACTGAAAGCACAATCCCCAAGAGTTACTTTTGTTTTTAAGTGAGGTAGCTTTAAAAGCAGCTTACTGTTAGATTATTCATGGGGGTGCATGTTGTTGAACTAAAATTGCCAGTATTTCAGCCCAAAATGTTGAGTAAAAGCAGAGATGCATAGTTGCAGTAGCATCAGTCATCAGATTCATCACCAAGGTAGACAGATTCTGGTCAGCACTATTATATTCTCACTCATGGAAATAATTCAACTTTTCAAACTCTATGGTGCAGCACATTGGCGCAATTAAAACAACATTGTGAACGATTTGCAAGATATAAAAGGAAAAGTTAATAGCAACAAGCACAAGACAGATAGCAACAAGCAGAAGACAGACCTGGAAACTTGTTTGAAGAAATGACTGCATTTTTTGTCCAGAAGAAGAGTTAATAAAGTAACAATAAAGCAATGAAAGGAGGAGAAAAATTATAACATTTCAATTTCCTATCAATAAGACAAGGTCCTTGTATTCTTAAATTTGAAATTCGCAAAGCAGAATTAGGACAATCTTCCACAATCCTAACATTTCTTGCCTCCATTTTCCCTCTGGTGAGTCCTTTTTAAAAATGTTTCCTAACATAAGTGGATCCAGGGTGGATCACAGGGGGCCAGAACCCTCACCCCCGCTTTTTTTTGGGGGGAGGGGGGTGCTTGTCAAAGAAAAGGCACCACAAATGTCAGATCTGATGATCTTTTTTTTTTCTTCCTTCTTTCTTTTTTGGCTTGACTTTTTTTTGTTCAAAATGTGCCCCTTTTTGTTATGACAACCTGAATCTGCCCCCGATCAATATCTCTGATCCTTACCCCTGTGGACACTGGTGTACATCATGTCCTTCCACTCCTACCATACGAGGGATGCTTGGTCCACACAGGTCAATATCCAAGATTCCCACCTGTCATAGTTAAACAGATATTAATCATTCACACTCTTTATTTTTATGCTGCTGCAGCTACTCTGCCCCCCCCCCCCCATTTCTCCAACTCTCTTCTTCTCATTTTTTTTTTCTTTTCTATCTTGTTCTTCCTTTTCTTCTCCTTCCTTTTTCTTCTTCTTCCTTCTTCTTCCTTTCTTCCTTTTTCTTTAATTTCTTACGTATTTTTTTCCCTCTCTCTCTCTCTCTCTCTCTTTTTTTGTCATCCATTTCCTCTGCATCCAATGTCCTCTTTCACTGTTGAGTGCTGGAGATCAACAGCATCAAATTGCCTGTTAATAGAGATATGATACAACTGCAATGAGTTATTCAGTCATTAAGGCAATCTGTCCTAGTTAGGCAAAGTAGGCTAGTGCAAGTTCTTTAAATGTTCCAGTTTCTTTTCGATAAAAATTGAATTGAATTGAAACTCAGTTATTTCCATCATAATCTTACAGATTAAGATGGAATATCAAAACAAGTAACATACATGTAAATCAGCATAATCATGAAACATGAAATACAAATCAAATTAACACAGAAAAGTTAGTCAGGTTAGTCAGTAGAAAAAGTGAAGTTTGATAGATATTAGAGCAAACCCAGAGAATGGGTGACCGGATGCATGCACGTGCATGCCATTCGTACAGTGCAGAGATCGGCAGAGACACAGCCGAGAGTCAGGGTATGTGACAAGTCCATAATCAAGTTCAAAATGACTTCGAACTATGTTTTAATCAGGTAATTATGTTCTAATATATTACATTGTCCTCTCGGCTTTCAGATTTTTGGTTATGTGATGAAAATCATTTTGATTTTGGCCAAAAATGTTCTCAAACTCACAAATGTGTCACTGCCGAATCTTGTGCAGATCGTCCCAGTCGCCGCTGCCACTGGGCTGCATTTGCTTGCACACAAATGAAAATGCGGGCGCGTTCCAGTCCCCTATTCTCTGGGTTTGCCGATGTTAGATGGATATGATTTTCAATTCGAATTTAAATCCATTAAAATTCTATTCAAGTCGACAAAAATCAATTTATGAAATAAAATCAAAACATGTACATGTAGGCCTAAGTTTTTTTCAGGATATTTCCACACTGCATTATTTACTCAGCTCAGTCATTTTAATGAATTTGAACCCTGCAAAAGTTAATTAACTTCACTTGAGTGAAGTGTCCACAGCTCCCCCCCCCCGGCCCCCCCCCCCTTACCCCCTCATCTCAGGTGCTGAAATGATGTCTGTGACACGTGGTTGTGTGCTTGTACCAGAATTAGGTCGTTAGCTTCATTCGACATTCAGTGTAACACAGAAATGAACACGTGGGGCAACAATATATTAGTCATGATTCAGCATTTCCAAGTTCATTTTTTAACACGTCTTCTCACCTTCTTTCCTGTATATTTAAGACCAAGTGCCAACTGTGTTGCTACTGTACTTTTTCCAACTCCTCCTTTTCCCGACAAAACAAGAATAGTGTGTCTTACTTTCGCCAAATTACTGTGCACTTCATCCATGGTTGAGTCTGCAGAGTAGTGTCTTCGAGGAAACAAATTTTAAATGAAAAGGGTGCTTGTAGCTCGATTGCTAGATATTGGAAAAAGCTCATTTTTATTTTTCATTTTGTATAATAAATGACAAAAAAATTGGAACACTAAGAACATTTCAAATTTCCTTTTAACGTTTGAAAATTAGATCTATCTCTTTTCAACTTCCCATCATGGAAGTTACTGTAAATTTTGTGCGAGGCCAAGGCCCAAGGCTCGATTCCATTCAAAATATTATTATCATGGACTTTTCTGCAGTTCTAGCAGTTCACAATCTGTGGCGCATAGGGAATTTATTCATGGCTATTTTTTTCTCCCTGGCATCATATGTGCAAGTATGGATTAATTTTAGATATGTTTCTGTGTTGCTTGAGCCTTGATTCCCCTCTTTCCCTGCAGTAGTTTTTTTCTTTTCTTCTTCACTTCAGTCCCACATGCTATAAAAAAGATAGTTGTAAATTGGTTTCGTTTTACTTTTTTTTTTTTAGGCCTGCTGTGTAGTATGCATATATTAGTAAGCGTCAAGTTTTCGTCATTGTATTTTGTTGCAAATACGTAACTCAGACATTTTAGAGAGATTGTTATTTACCACATTTGTATGGTAGCAAGCTATATAAATGGAACAAATTCTAGATTCTAATCCTAATTCAGTTTTTAAAACTTTGGTGGATCTAGGCCTATGTCATGTATGTGGACTGTGGTCATGTGGATGTGGTCCATCAGCATCAATTTCATCAGCAGTAGATGTAGAACAAGTCGAGGATATGAATGTCTCTGCCTCTGGTAATAATCGTGAATCATAGCCTATTTCAACCACCTTTGCAACCTTCACTTCATACTATTGACCTTACTCGAATGCATCACATATTTAGCCACAGGTTTTGAGCAATTGAGGACCATCCTGCAAAGATTAACGTTAGAACTTTGTTGTCTCTTTTGAAGCTTTAGTTCCGGGCTTTGGTTAAAAAGTTGTTAATGCACTCCAAGTTTGCACAATTTGATGTTAACTTAAGAAAAAAATACACTGAAATAGGTCATCATTATTGTTAATTCACTGTATCTAGTACAACAATTGTATAATTCCTTGTTAAATTGGTGCTCATCAAGGTTTATAGTCTTTTTGCCTATTACAACCATCACCCAAATTTAACCAACTGCAGTACAATACCGAGTTCTAAACTCTTTCAAGGTGATTTTTACATGAAGAGACTCATTTTCACACTAGACCCCCCCCCCCCCCCAAAAAAGGGGGGGGGGGGTAGAAAAATATATAATCAAATTTTCTGTTTTCTTCTATGTCTTGCAGCATAATGATCCTGATGCTGGAATATGGATGGTATGTAAACATTTATCTACATGTATATGATAATGTGACTCCAATGTTATTTTTCTCTCTTTAATTTAACATTGATTACTGATAAATTTTATGTAAACTAATACTATTAAGGAGGACATTCTTGTCTATATGATGCTAATTGCTATATATTTGCATGAAAATTTTAGTAATTACAGTGTGATTTTTTTCAATTTTTGTTTTTGTGTTATTCCATTTTAAAGTAAGAAAGTTGACCTCTCATTCAGTCACTTGTAATGAAAGAGGAAATCTGCCCTATACATAGGGGGAAAAATCAGTACATTAAGGATACCATGTTCTGATCAGCACTGAAATAATTGTAGTCCACAAGTAATTTAGATATAGCACAATTTATAAATGAAGTCAGTAAACAGTCTAAGGAGATGGTATCATCTTTTAATTGCAACTTCATTTTCATAATCCATCATTGACTACTTATGTTGAACACCATTTATTGTTTGTTTTTCAATTGCCCCTATTCAGCTTGCATATGGTATTCCAGCATTCCTGTGTGTTGCACAGTGTGTGAGTCCCAGTATATCAGGTAATTAGGCTGATTCCACTAAACATCAAAACATCATGGCATTGATTATGATATGGTTGGGTGTGACCAATTTTCTGACTATGTAGCTTGCTTGAGGAATGATTTACTGACTGTGATTTTCTTTTATTTTGATAATGTAATTCACTCATTCTTATTCTTACTTAAACTTAGGTATACTTAGATTTATTCCACTAACACCAAAACATTATCATGGCATTATGATATGGTTGGAAGTGACAGATTTTCTGACTATGGTACTGGTTAGTAACTTGCTTTAGGAATGATGTACTTCAATTTTCTTTCATTTAATGATGTAATTCAGATAATTTTTCTTTAATGTCAAGTAGCTTTGGTTCAAACCATTTCTTGTATCACAGTCTACTAGTATACTTGGGATGTTTCCTCTAATCAGTGGCGCCGGAACGTTCTGATCAGACAAAAGACTGGAGGGGCAAGCCACTGTGTGTTAGCAATGGCTTGCCCCTCCAATCCTTTGTTCCGGCGCCTATGCCTCTAATTCTGAGAGATAGGTTTAATTATAAAGCAAGTCTCCTATGATCTTAATTCATAATTATTGACATCTTATTTCAAAAATTATTTTTGATGGTTCATCATTCATTTATTTGTATAAACCCCTATTCACCATAATACCTGATTGAAGTTATTGTGTGATTTTCTTAAAAGATAACTGACTTCATAATAAAAATAATGATTCTAAGCACATCTTTATCATATTTTGTACATTTCCTCAGATAATTTATTATGGCGTTACATGACAGCTTTCCATCTAGTGCTGTGTGCGTGTGGGGAGGGCTACATTCTCTCACATAGCTATTTGTCCAGTGGAGCTGCTGGCGAGCATGCTCAGCGATGGTTTGAAATGGAAGAAGCCAGGTGAGATGTGGCAGTGATCTTGGAAGGCTATATTCTGAAATAACTTGGAAGGATTGATACCTCTGTAGTCATTAATTCTCTGTCCATCAGTGGCATAGCTAGGATTTCATTTTAGGGGGATGCTAGTGAGCACGCAGAGCGTGCGAATCACAATCACATACTGAGTGCGTGAAGCACATTCCCTAGGGGGGAGGGTGCTGGGAGGGAGGAGTTTTCTCCCTTCCCGACATTTCTTTCTTATTGTTCCTTGTCTGCGCCTGCTCTTATCCTATGTTCTCTTGCCTTTTTCTTTTCTTGCTCATGTATTTTTCCTTTCTCTTTTTTTCTTTTTCTTTTTCTTTTTTTCTTTTTCTTTTTTTTTTTCTGGCATGGGGGGGGGGGGGGGGGAACCGCCCAACCACCCCCCTGGCTACGCAGGTGCTATCCATATTTTTGCTCCTCAAGTGCCAGAAGGGAAATTACATTCATTTTGCTAATCTGCCAGGTTACCTATTGCTTGAAAGGAAAATATTTCTTTTATATCAAGTTAGTAAAAGCAGAAAATGGAGAAAAAACAATCAGCCACAGGAGTGTTGAAATATTAGGTTGGCAGTTACAAAGATCTTTCCGAAAATTGGTCACACTGAATCGCTTTGCTAAGTAGTTTTTGTTTCTTTTATACCCCCCAAAAATGTATAATTTGCGGTTTTCTCCAAATTATATATTTACCAGTACACCTGTGTAAGTCTGCAATATTTCCTCATTGTACTGATACTATACATGCACTTTCATTAAAAATAGAAGTTATCATTAAAGGCATTGGCTAACTTTGTGAGTAGCTGATTTAAAAAATTTTCAAACTAAGATGAAACATGTGTATGAGTACTTGTATTTGTACTCAAAAACCCTGAAACCAACCCTAATTTGGAATGAAAAAGTGTAAGTTAGACGCAAACGGCGATTTTATTATCCTTCGTCTCACGAGACAATCACTAAGAGGACTACTTTGCTTGAATTTGAAAATGCCGTTATGTGCCTCCCGCCGCGTGATACGCCAATACACACAGTGCAGTAAGGCGAGTCGTACGCGCATGCGCACTCCTTATGTCTATTCTGTACAACCGACCCTCGTATATTTTTCAAACATTGGTTCACATTTTTGATATTTAAAAACACTTCCTGTGGATATTATACTTTGAAACTTTCAGACTGGTATTTTTACACTATAACCCTTATGTTTATCCCATTTTCAAGTAACAAAACAAGATTTTTTAAAATCATAACAATGTTAACCAATGCCTTTAAACAATACTCCCACATTCTATTTTGCAGGGAATTTGCGGGTCTTCTTCTAGTTTGTATATGGCTAACATTATGCATCTTACAAACCAAGTAAGCTGAAATTAATTTCTGACTCTTCTTCTTAAAACTGAACTTAAGGTTTAAAACTTGCATGCACTCCAACTTTCAGCAGGATTTTTTTTTACTTATTTCAAACATACCACGTTTTACGTTAAGGACAGAAAGATACTGCAGAGGACAAATATGAAATTATTCTTTTAACTTTGAATTTTGTAGCTCATTGGGTCATATGATATTTTACTTTTGCCAGAAATTTAAGCAGCAGTTATACATGTTTGCTGTGATCCTATCTAGGGGCAGTGCTGGGGGGGGATCATTTTTCATGTGATTAGAAAAAAAAAGGAATCAGAGAAAGAAGAGTATAGGGAAGAGAGAAAAGGGTCATGGAGCTATAATAGTCATATTTGTACAAGATGTACAAAACATGAATAAATTTAGCATGTCATCATTGTGCCTCCCCCCATCAAAATACTCTGGCACTACCCCTGATTGAATATTTTTATTTAAATGGCAAGACGGAGCTTTGCAATTAGACCAATTACATCCTGTATTATATCTTTGATGTTTAGTTTCCCTTTTTCTCTCCATGCAAGGACAAATGGAATGACAAGTCCTCCCAGACTGGTAGTATGGCTTGCTATACTTCTCATTATAACACCCTTCATTCTGTGGGCTTCCATGTACTTCAACAAAGACTATATGGAAATTCAACCAGATCATTGCAAAGGAACTTTAGAGATGCCTAGCTTTCAAATGTAACAAAATTGATGAACTCTCTATCTGCTTTGACTAATGGGGCTACCAGTAGACTGCCATAAGTGACTTTTTTAGTCACAAGCACAGTGTGTGTGGAACATATCCTTCAATATAGAAGTGTAGGTTCCATAGCAAATAGAGAGTTAAGTGAAATCAATAATTTTTTCAATTTTTTTATCACCTGTGACAAGTGGAATTGTCACAAGATACAGCAGGTCTGTATTAAGTGTGTATGATGCTCTGATATCTTTAGTCATCTGTTCAATATATTGTAGCACCCCTACAGGGGGTATAGAGTGCTGTAATAAAACACGAGGAGAGACAAGTGATGTAGAGTGATGGTGATGGTGTCAAAAGTAGAATGGCACATTTATTACTCGCATAATAAATATCAAAACAATAGCAATAAACAATGCATAACATATTCAGAGGATATATCCAAGCAATATTATCTTTATCCATGATCAAGTTTCCAATTTAATCCTTGTCTATATTATAATATTTAAAGTATAAAGGAATAAAGAAATAAGTCAACCCTACTATCATGAAGCATTATGATGACATCTAAATATCTCTGTCTATCCCCTCATGATAATACTATTAATCTAAAACATACATTACTTGGCAATCAACATTATAATAGCTATGGTTTATTTTAGTTGACTTAAAAGTAAAAAGTTATTTCATTTCTGATACTAATTGTCGTAGTGTAGAAGGGGGGGGGGTAGCTCACTACAACAGAAACATCGTCAGAGGCCAAAGATGTGTAGTAGGCTGGTGTGGGGTTTTATTACGAACCAACCGAACTCAACGGCCAACACTATGCTCGTGTGTGATCAGCCAACTTCCTCGCAGGTTTCGCAGCTACAAATCTAATTTGTACGCCCCCAGGTCCTCTCCTGGTCCTCGTTTGGACATCAGCCACGTCCTCGAAAAATCAACACCTGTGAAACTTCACATCGATGAATTTCACATCAATTTGCCACCTCGATGACCCATCCTTTGGCTGGTATCATTCAGCCTGGTCACCCCAAATTCTCGCCACTCAGCAACTTTCCCCAGTTGCACCCTTCCTCATCCCAGGCCCACAGCCTAATCACAGAACTCTCCTGAACATATATTCATCCTCCATGACTGCAAGTTACACAAATATGCCCTTTCAAGACATATATATTCTCAATTCTAATAGCCTTTTGTATCTTACATAGAGTTCTTACAAAGTTCATCCAATGACTGATTAAATATCAAAATTACAAGTGTACTATATTTCTAACATTAGTGCATGTACACTACAGCTCACCCCTCATGCCTGGTGATGGGGCTCTTTGTTCTTGCTGTGATTTCTCCCTGTCAGACTTTTCTCTGCTCTACTTTTCCCTACTCTATTTTCCTACTATGGTATCTTCAAGGTGTCATATAGACAAGAAAAACATGTAAATAAAAATGACAAATTTCATACCCTCACAATCCATCCTGACAAAATGACGTTTGACCTCAAATGTCAAAAGGCAACATAGTCAAGACAATGTCATGGACATATACAGCAACCCGTAAATCATACTGCATTCATTCGTGAACACTGCTGTACTTCAATGTTGATTTAGGGAGTCTGTTAGGGTTACTATGGATCCCCTTCGTCAATCTAGTAGAGCGTCTCGGCTGTATTCCTACTTGAGGTTCGACAACTTGCTCATCATGCGGAATTGGGAATATGATGAAAGGATCATCCTCTTCATTTTCGTCGCTGTCATCCACCTCGTCATAATTATCACAGTGTGGTGGCCGTGACCAGAAATCTGGGGGGTCTCTCAGCACTTCTTTGGGTCTGGGATCCATGAGCAGCAGTTTCCTGTTGACACTCTTAACCTCACCACCATGGATAGGCCTTATCTGGTAGACATCCTTCTCGCGGTTAATGCCCACCACAATGTACTTATCTCGATGGTATTTGTCTGCCAGCTTGTGCCTTCCTCCAAAGGCAGTCTGACGCAAGAGGACATGCTCTCCAATTTCTAGATTCCTTGCCAATGGCTTTAAGTCATGTCTCCTCTTTTGCATGTTGGCGGCACCTTCAAGATTGCGCTGCACGATATTGTTGGACCTCTGGAGCGCATCAGCCTGCTCCTGTATGTAGTCCTGGTCCCATTCCTTCCTTGTCCGGCTCAACAGTTGGTCAATCGGAATACAGGGTTCCCGGCCAAACATAAGTCGGTAAGGGGAATATCCTGTCACTCTGTGGGGTGTACTGTTATAAACAAACAGCAGACGAGACAGCATCCCTGGCCACCTCCCTCTTTCATCAGGTTCTAGAGACCTTATCATGGTACAAAGGGTGCTGTTAAACCTTTCAGCTTGTCCGTTACCCTCTGGGTGGTACGGCGTCGTCTTTGATTTTGCAATCCCATAGAGCAGACACAACTCTGTGATGAGGTTATTCTCAAAATGACGCCCCTGGTCAGAGTGAATGCGATAAGGGATACCATAATGAGAGAACCAAGCGTCACATAGAACCTTCGCTGTTGTCTTGGCTGTCTGGTCCTTACAAGCAACTGCCTGTGAATACTTACTGTACACATCCGTCATCACTAGGATATCTTCGTAACCTCCTTGGCCACGATCGATTTTCAGGAAATCGATTGCTAGTACTTCAAGCGGCTTGAATGCTAAAAGGTGTCTCATCGGTGTACGGATTGTTGGAGTAGGAGGCTTGGCCACATTGCAGTTGAAACACTTCTGTATGTGCTTCCGCACATCTTGATTTTGTCCTGGCCAGTAACATCTCTTCTGGAGCAGAGCAAGTGTACGTGAAACACCCTGGTGGCCCCACTTGTCATGGACTGCCTCAAGAATGGTAGACTGGATCTTGGCTGGTACTAGTAGCTGCTCAACATCTTCATCCTGCATTCTGATACGACGATAAAGCACTCCATTCCTCTCAACCAAGTTTTCCCATTCTCGCATCCAACTTTTTACTGTCGGCAGCTCATCTGACAACGGATCCCCTGGTCTTCTCGCTCCTCTCCAATACTCCCACACTCTCCCTAGTGCTTCATCTGCTTGCTGCAACTCTGACAATTGTTGTTGGCTATACGATGGAAGGACACACATCTCCACTGACTCCAACTTTGGTAGTGGGTTTGATTGTTCAGATTTCTCTGATTTGGATAGCACCTCCACAGGCATGACTGAGCATCGCAGAACCTCCTCTACGTTGGCTTGGATAGTAACGTCATCACTTTCATCACTAGGTCGCCGGCTGAGTGCGTCTGCACATCTATTCTGTCTCCCAGGCACATAGTTGATCTTCAAGTTGAATGGAGCCAATTGGGCCACCCATCGTTGCTCAGTAGCTCCCAGCTTTGCAGTGCCCAAATGAGTCAGTGGATTATGGTCAGTGCGAACCTCTGTTGTACCACCAATGAGGTATTCACGAAACTTGTCCGCGATGGCCCACTTCAGTCCCAATAATTCCAATTTAAAACTGGAATAATCCGGGTACTTCTGCTCAGTCTGCCTCAAGCCTCTACTCGCGTATGCTATTGGGTGAAGTCGTCCTTTATCATCTCGCTGGGAGAGACAAGCCCCAAGGCCACTTAACGATGCGTCTACTTCCACTACGAAGTCTTTCCCAAACTGCGGGTAACTGAGAACTGGAGCTGATGTTAACATTCTCTTCAAGTCACAGAATGACCTCTCAGCCTCATCTGTCCACTGAAACCCTTGTGTAGGTGGTCGTGACGGGTACCTCCGGGCCTTCTTGGATTGAGTACCTCCTACCATGGCATGCAGGGGTGCAGCCAGAGCTGAAAATGCTGGAACAAATCGTCTATAATAAGACGCAAGGCCTAGAAATGATCTCAGTTCCCCAGGGGAACTAGGTCTCGGCCAACTGACTATCCTCTCAATCTTGGCTGGATCCACAGTTATCCCATCTGCAGTGACCACATGACCTAGATGGTTGACCTCCTCCTGTAAGAAGTGGCACTTTTTACCCTTCAGCTTCAGGCCGGACTCTATTAGTCTGCGAAACACTTCTTGCAGAGTGATTACATGCTCGTCAATCGTAGGGGAGAACACCAGTATGTCGTCCAAGTAGATAATCAGCTGGGACTGATTCATATCTCCAAAGACCAACTCCATCACCCTTTGGAAAGTACTAGGGCTGTTGACTAACCCCTGGGGCATTCTGAGAAACTCGAATAATCCCCATGGCACCCTGAAAGCCGTCTTGGGTATGGATTCCTGCTCCATAGCAATCTGGAAATATCCGTTCGCGAGGCCTAGTGAGGAGAAGTATCTCGCTCCTCCCAAAGCTTCTAAGGTTTCTTCCATTCGAGGCAACGGGAATGAATCCCGAATCGTTCTCTTATTCAGCTGTCTATAATCAATGCATATTCTTAGAGTCCCGTCCTTCTTTCTGACTGGCACTACTGGGCTTGCGTATGGGCTCTTTGAACGCTGAATGATATCCTTCTCCAGCATCTCCTGTAGTAATCCCTTCATCTCGGGTACTTGAGCTGGTGGTATGCGCCTGTATGGTAATCGAATTGGGGGTCCATCTGAAGTGTGGATGATGTGAGGGATTACATCACACAGTCCAAGGTCCATTTCGTTCTCTGCAAACGCTTGGCTGTTGTCATGAATAACCTTAGCTAAGGTGTCCGCCTGCTCCTTAGAAATGTGATTAAGGTTAACCCCATTAGGCAACTGAAGTCTTGATTCATCATTGCTCACATATTCATTGTTGGCATACTTGATAGGTCCTTTGAGATGGCTTTCTTCAAGTGCAGCTGTCTCTGATCCAAGCTCCCCAGCCATAGCTAAGATTCCCACCTCGACCACTCCATTGTTCTCTAGGACAATGACTTCTTCCTTCTCTTGTATTTCAGTGGCCGTTGCAATGACTGTACCTTGACCTATCACTTTCTCTTCTCCTGATCAGTTTGCTACCATGATATCTACGTCTTGACTGTCCACCTTCATGCATCCCTCGTACACATCTAAATTGTCAGATGGGGTCTTCATTGCCATCTCTACCATTATGTCTGCTCCCGAGTTCAATGAATCACTCTCAATCCTGCATTGCACTCTCCGTACGGTCAGAGGCGGCATCAGCTCATCATCTTTGGTTGCCAGTAGAGATGTGGCAGCCATCTTGCTTGAGGTCTTCTGTTTACCACTCACAGATACTTGAAGGGTGCTCTGTACAAGACCCCAATCATCATTTCTTGGAACATCTCCATTTTGAAGGATTTCCCGCAGGGCATTACACCCTAAAATGACCGGGAAATGGTTCCTTCGTGCTGTCATACTTTCATCTTGGATGATGAGGAATCCCACATCAGTTGCTTTCTCCCCGACTCTTACTGGTGCTCGAACATAACCCAGTATGGGCACAATGCTGCCAGTCACCCCAACTACTTTAACTCCAGCACCGCTTCCATCAAGTGGTCCAATCGCTGACTGCAACTACTCTTCATAATACCTTGCTGGAATCAGGCTGGCTTCTGCCCCCGTGTCAAGTATGCAATTGGTGGTGACCCCTCCAATTGAAATCGTTGCTGTGGGACTCTGCGCTACTAGCCGCGCTGGGAGATTGCTTCCTTCCTCAAAATGATGCAATGTTCTGATATCCAGTCTACGGTCCTGTGGGGGTTCAGCCTGGGCTGCAGGGGGTGGGGGACTTGTTTCTGGACAGTCACGTCTCAAATGGCCAATCTTTCTACATCCATAGCATAATGGTGCAGATTCACACTCTGTCTTCAGATGGCCCTTCTTGCCACAATTATAGCAAGTTGCGTCAGACTTCTTCTGTCGATTGTTGGGTGGTGCTTGCTTCATTAACTGCATCGCGCTCACGACCTCCTTCAGCGTCTCCCTCATTTCTGACAGCTCACTCTGCACCTTTTTGTAGGATGGGTCCTCGGTCGACACTCCGACACGGGCTGTCTCCACTTCAAACTCACGAACCCTTGGTCGTGGTCCTGTAGGGTCATCATCCTGGAAGAGCTCCTAGACCTCCCTTCTTATCTTGATGAAAGTGGAAGTAGGGTTTGTGACAGTAATGCGCCGGAGGTCCCTCTGCACCAACTTATCCCGCACACCACGAACAAACCGCTCTTTTAACGTTTTATCCCGAAGCTTTGCAAGGGCCTCTCTCTCATCTTCCGATGCCGCAGCTTCCATACGGTCATACAAACGAAGAAGGGCGCTGCTATACTCTGCAAGCGATTCTCCTTGTTGTTGTACTCGTGCATGAAGTAGGCTGCTCAGAGACTCCACGGTCTCCTGATGTGCGAATTGGCTCTTCAAAACTTGCTCTAATTCTGAGAAACTTGCCCTCACACTTGCTTCTTGGCAGAGCACTTCGTCTTTGGCCGGTCCAATCAAATGTGTCAATAAGACCTGTACCTTTTCCTCTCCCTGTATCTTATAGTACTTACAGTATTCATCAAGATCACTTAACCATTCAAGTATGGTTGGGTCACCAGGCCTCGATGGTGCATCGCGAAATTTTGTGAGCTTTACCGGCGGCATTCCTCTTGATGATGATAAGTTCCTGAACGCCCCAGTGAGAGCCGCAACCATATCCTCAATGCCTGAGGGGGCTCCTGCCCCTCCTGCAGGATGTTCATCTCGAGACATCTTTTTGTCTTACAAATGGAAAACCTGCTGGCTTACAAAAGGAGAAAATCTACAACTGAGAAACCTGCTGGTTTACAAGGGGTTAAATTTCTATAAGCAATACAACTTATAAATTCAAACAAATATTTAAATACTTCATACACTACTTTGCATGCAAGTTCCTCTTGAATATAAACTCTTCCTTCGGTCGGAGGTTTTAATTCATTCGCTAGCTCCTTGTGCACTCGTCGTCATGTAGATCCTTCCAGAATAGACCCTCTCGTCGTATAGATCCTTCCAGAATAGACCCTCTCGCAGCTGATCCTCGCGTCGTGTATCTCGCTTGCAAGGTATCCCACTCCTGACACCAATTTGTCGTAGTGTAGAAGGGGGGGGGGGTAGCTCACTACAACAGAAACATCGTCAGAGGCCAAAGATGTGTAGTAGGCTGTTGTGGGGTTTTATTACGAACCAACCGAACTCAACGGCCAACACTATGCTCGTGTGTGATCAGCCAACTTCCTCGCAGGTTTCGCAGCTACAAATCTAATTTGTACGCCCCCAGGTCCTCTCCTGGTCCTCGTTTGGACATCAGCCACGTCCTCGAAAAATCAACACCTGTGAAACTTCACATCGATGAATTTCACATCAATTTGCCACCTCGATGACCCATCCTTTGGCTGGTATCATTCAGCCTGGTCACCCCAAATTCTCGCCACTCAGCAACTTTCCCCAGTTGCACCCTTCCTCATCCCAGGCCCACAGCCTAATCACAGAACTCTCCTGAACATATATTCATCCTCCATGACTGCAAGTTACACAAATATGCCCTTTCAAGACATATATATTCTCAATTCTAATAGCCTTTTGTATCTTACATAGAGTTCTTACAAAGTTCATCCAATGACTGATTAAATATCAAAATTACAAGTGTACTATATTTCTAACATTAGTGCATGTACACTACAGCTCACCCCTCATGCCTGGTGATGGGGCTCTTTGTTCTTGCTGTGATTTCTCCCTGTCAGACTTTTCTCTGCTCTACTTTTCCCTACTCTATTTTCCTACTATGGTATCTTCAAGGTGTCATATAGACAAGAAAAACAAATTTCATACCCTCACATAATTTTAGGTGAATAACAAAGTTTTGAAAATAAATCTAGCATCAGCTTATTAATTCAAGTCAATAATCAGTTCCCTTTTGAAATATTAATAAGCTAACTAAATCTGTGAAACACGGTAAAATATGATTAACAAAATTACATAGCAGTTATCAAACATTTTGCAATAGATATAATACACGTCAATTTATCAACCTCTGCTTTTGTGGCAGTTCCTAGGGAAAAAAAAATGGCTGCCCTCCTGAAAAATCCAGTCAAAATTTATCAGCTCAGCAAAAATAAATTGGAAGCCTCTTCCAAAAGGGAGGGGGAATAATACTCTTTTCCAGGCCATGTACATGTAGTAGAAGAAACAAAGGAAAACCTGCTCTCCAAAACAAAGTTATCACTTTCTACTCGCCACTATTCTACTTCTCAGACTCTCTCTAAATTCTAGTCTTCCAAAACCTAGTTTTCTGTCCTACTTGACATATGGTTCTAAAGGTAAAAGTTACTGTACAAGATAGTCAACACAATCTAAATGGGTCTGATTAATTAGACAAACTCTACCAGAGAGGAGATTGGTGGTCTCCAGGAGGCCCAAGCACCATGAGCACAGGCTCCTTATCTCTATTCTCATCAAGCAGCAGCAGTGTGTGCCCAGTTTACATCTGAAATCCATTCACATCTTTACTACTGCATGACACCTTTACTACTATACAAGAGAAACACAACAGATGCGTTCGTACAACTCTAAAATCAATTTGGGCTGCGTTCACATTCAATATCAAACTGATGAGAAACACACAACCCAAGGGTACAGGACCCCTTTCACACTGTAATCATAATCCACTTTCTCTTGATAAGTACATGTATATACAATTTCAGCTCTCTAACTACTTCAGTCATTCAATCTTTAATTTTAATTATTAATTTATAAATAACATTCTGTGTTACTCTGATTTAAAGAAAAGCATAAGGCACAAAATTTAGTGACTTCTGTCAAAGTATCAAATGGAATGCTCAACCAACCCTAACATATGATCTCTCAAAATACATCTTATCGATTATACTGTGTTATTGCAAAATACCAGCATACATGTATGAGCAATAGATGAAACTAATTTCATACAAGTATCAGGATATCACAAGGTACAGTGTAGAAATCAATTTTATCTTACCTGTAATAAAACACGAGGAGAGACAAGTGATGTAGAGTGATGGTGATGGTGTCAAAAGTAGAATGGCACATGGCATTTCCTGATCACCAGTCAAACCACAGAATTTCTAGACCTTTCCATTCCATAAGTGGGGGTGTGTGTCTTATCAGCTGGGAAGGGGCAAAAGCCTCTCACTTTGTTATGTAATGCTCTAAATGATATATAGACTGTCTCTACCTAACTCTGTATCAAGACTATACTCCATATGAAGTGAACAGTGTTTATGTGAGAGTAAATACATATATGATAAGTGATTATAAAAGAAAAAATAGGGGGGTCCAAATTTCCACAAAATATTCATTTTGCCAGGATCACAATATGTAGAAATGAGATATGTAGATATGAGAAAAGGGCATAAGGGAAGGGGACAAAGAAGAGATGTACTGAATATGCTACATTGTTGCCTATTGTATTTGCAACCAGCTGAAGATGGCTGTAGTCTAATCAAGACAGTTTTGTCATGTTGCTTTTGTTCTATATTGTGTTCTATCAACTCATGTAAATGAAATGTGAGAATGGCCGTGTTGATCATAACCCGGTTTATCAGAAATTCAAAAAGTTTGTACATGTATAAAAGGACCAATTAATCAGTGACCAAGTACTGCAAAATAAAATTCAAGTGAAATTTTGTTTAGGGGCTCGAGTGACCCCTCTCCCCTCAAAGATGATAGCTACAGGAAATAAACCTGCCCTTCAATGTGAGGACATTGTTTTGTATGTTAATTAGTTGTTGTTTTTTATTTAGACTGTAATGTCCAGAGGGAAAAGGGGGAAAAAACACTCAACCCAGGGAGGTTATCAGGCACAAAATAGCTCCATGAAATGCTTGAGTGCTGTCATGGCAGATTGGCCGAAGGAAGGGTAATAATATCCAAATTCCTTTGGAAGTTCATTGCATCATAATGTGATATATTTTGTGCTATCCACGAACAGATTAATATTAATAGTATTTTCAAGTTGTCCTTGGACACCTGGAAGACCATAAAAAGACCCAATTGTACTCTTGCACCAAATTCATTTGACAAAATATAGATTAGAGAAATAACTGTTCACTGCCATGTTATCATGGGAGCTTCCGTGCATTCCAAACTCTTTGCAAGTTCCTAAATTTCATTACCAAAGATTTCTTTCCTGCCTGCATCTTGTGTAGTGTGTATATGAAAAGAATACGTTCTGATATAAATGTGTGCTATTCCACCTAAAAGAGTTGTAATCAATATGTGACCGAGCTTTACAACATCATTTCTTATGTGTAACCCTATGATGTGTACATGAATAATTGAATATGAGATAATGTATGATAAAATTAATTTTGAAAAAAAAAATGTAAGTGCTAAATATAGATTACTCTATGCCATCTGATGGATTCACTTGTACGTTAGCTGGTGGAAATTTGCAGCATTGTGTAGTACATAACTTGTGTACATGCACCGTCCATGTTCATGATTTTACAATAATGCATTCTTATACAATCAAAATGCTATTTAATGTTAAATGCCCTGTGTTTTATATTATTGCTGGAGTTCATAATGTACACAAATGCAAGAATCTTTTCATAATAAATGACTGTTTTTGGATTATACTCTAGCTTCAAACAGGACTTGTTTGTATCATGAAATAATGTGAGACATAATACCTTTAGAGCGGAACTACAAGAATAGACAAAAGGAAGTGACCACTGAAAAGCAAATAATTCATTTATTTACATAACTAGTCACAATTTCATGTTGTGTGTGTCTATATCATACAATGCCATTTTATTATCTGAACTGCAATGTTAATAAGATTGGGATTGTTTTTTAATCCAAGGACTAAAATTCATTTGGAAAATGTGTTGGGATCATTTAGTAAATAAACAATGTTTGGTTCAGATACTGCAGGTGACATATACGTTTTCACCAAAAAAAGGTATCTGAAGTGAAAAAATAAGTATATTATTAATACATGTATCTGCTCCAGTATCTTCAAAGTGTACTCTGAGTCCGAGTTTCCTGCAAATCTGAACTACTACACGTACTAGTATTTTGCTTCACTTTCATTGCATAATTATGCTGTCACTACATGCACCTATAAACCAAGAGCCTTGCATGAGAATGTTGTTTCCATAAGTTACGAAAGTTCAGACAATGAATGATCATATCTTATATTCATGAGTAAAAGTCATGCCGACCCTCCCCCCTTTTTTTCCCTCTTTTAATGAACACTTTCACATTCAAAGTAGTAAAGGCAATTAATTTACAGGATTTAAAAAAAAAATGATACTTCATATTTTGGTCAGAATCAAATGGCACCTTGGCAAAAAAAATGAAAATTGCACTAAAATCAATAAAAACCACCACCTCAAGGTAGGATGAAAACCCATAATCAGTTGGAACAAGTAAGGAACACAAAATGCATTAATTCCCCATCCATCCTGAAATGGCTAGTATATAATGTTGTAGACAAGCCATGAACACAACTTCATTTCAGACAAGACGATTTCATTTAACATTGCAAATAAATGCCATGATTTATTACACGAGAGGAGAAAAACTACCGGTACTTTGGTCTCGTGATTGTGATCGAAATAACCTTACATGCAAATTGCATGAAAAGAATAAGACACTTGTTTCAAACAGTGCTATCACACAGTCTGCAATTGTGTTCTTCAGTAACTAACCATGCAACCTGAAATAAAGCGCTGCTAGTGTTGGTATTGCCAGTGTTAGTATGAAAAGTTGCAAAAGACTGGCCACTCCTAATCACTTAAAATGCAATGCCAGTGCCTGCACTGGAATACATGAACAGAAACTATCAAAATACTTCAGCTCACTGCAAATGATATACATGTATATATAACTGTGATAAATGAATATTGTGTGAAGTGTGGCTAAACAATTTTCTGTTGGAAGAAAGACTACATGAATTTGCTCCAAATACAGATGACCTCTGAATTCTGATCATGTATCATTTCTATACAAATGACACATTCTCATTACACTGACAAAATGCAATGCATGTAGTCATGTACGTATGCATTTGTTGGATCGACTGTGCATCCTTTTCCTAAAATCTGTCAAAATAAGCTCTTAGTGATATTCTTAATATGATGATATCAGCTTCAATTCTGTTACTTAGACTAAAAAAAGGTTGAAATCTTCATAATCTTCCTACCAATATTAAAGCATGCCATTGTTCCATCACTGACGAAACAATACCACTGATATAAGGTGGCCCTGAAGTACGCTCGACAACAGGTGATGTGCGCCGTGAATTCCGCGGCCAATGGACACAAACTTTCCGTCCCAGTTGCGAAATTCATGACCCGGGATGCGAAATTTGTGACCCTGGACGTGAACTTTGCATCCAAGTCGCGGAATTCGTGTCCATTGGCCACGAAATTCACGGCGCACATAACCTGTTGTCGAGCGTACTTCAGGGTCACCATACTGATAAGCTCATTCTCGCATAACACACATATGCCATCACTTCTAAAAGCAGTACCATTAAATGTCATGTACAGTTTTGATGGGCCCTTAAAACTTTTCGTCAGATTTCTTTGTTCTTGGTTACTCGGCATCAAGATAAAAGCAAAACTAAGATGCTGTGAAGTTCTTTCCTCAACAAGTTGAATATCAAATGAATGAAAGGCGAAAAATGTATTTTATCACAGGTCAGTGCTGTAAATGAGAGTTATGTTCACGTGACAAGTGTAACAAAACACTGTGATCATTGAGCAGGAAGTGGTTTGTGTGCAGAGGTCTTAGCATAGGGTAGAGTGTAGCAGTTGTACAGTATTGTGTTCATTTCAGATATTCACTAAAATTCACAGAAAATCACGAATGGAATATCACATGTTTTCATGCATATCTTTTTATGCAAGATGGGCAATGTGAGAATATGTTTAATTAGTTTCATGCCAATTTCTTTTTGCTACCAAAACTGTACATGGACTTTAAGCTATAGTGCTTCTGGTGATACATGTATGCACTTCAATATTCTGGCCTGATAAAATGATGACTTAAAGATTTCTTCAGTCAAGGTGGAGCTTGGTCAATACAGTATGACTAGTAGTCTCCGGCAGTCTGGCACGAGTCTGCATTCCCCTGCAAAGGATGCTCTCCAAATGGATCAGCTACGGCCCCGAGAAGTTCTGAGATGCAAAGGCCTGAGCATCTGCAATTCTGCTCCGGCTGCAAGAGGGAATGTGAAAGAGAAAATCGGTCATACACACTTCGTATTGAGGGATCATCTCGGTATTATGACACAGTAACCCTCATATAACATGATTTCAACATAAACAAATTTCCTTGGACCAAATGATTCTGTATAAACAAGGTTTCCACCGTACTTCTTTATTCCTAATCCTTACCTATTACATCTACTCTTTGGTCTACCATCAGACATGGCGGACACGCTCCGTATTGAGAGGTCATCTGAGAAGCCGGTCATGGGTCTCTGGCTAGGGGGCTCACTGGGTAAGGTATTCAGCACAGTACGGATGTTTGCAAACCTACAATAACATAAGAATTGAAGAGTAATAATAGTTATTCCAAACTGCAACTACTATAGTGAAACCTGTATATAGAAACCACTGAGGACAAAGGAAAAGCAGTCTTTTATAGGCAGGTCGTGTTACGTACAGGCTCATGTTTCAATGAAAAGTTTTGTCCTGGGGATACAAAGACGTGGTCTTTACAGACAGGTGACCTTTCTGTGCAGGTGGACACTAATGGAGAAAGGGGAAACAAAGATGTGGTCTTTACAGACAGGTGACCTTTCTGTGCAGGTGGACACTAATGGAGAAAGGGGAAACAAAGATGTGGTCTTTACAGACAGGTGACCTTTCTGTGCAGGTGGACACTAATGGAGAAAGGGGAAACAAAGATGTGGTCTTTACAGACAGGTGACCTTTCTGTGCAGGTGGACACTAATGAAGATTTCAATGTGATATCCTGCACAAGCAGAAGGAAGGCCTTTCAAGACTGAGCTGTACACAGAACATGTACAATGTATCTTCTTTACCACAGGTTTTTAATCTGGGGTTGTTTGTGGTTTTAGCAGGTTTAGAGGTCAAAACAAACCTATACACCTGTCACTGCAGGTAGCTTACATTAATCTTTTTCTTATTCAAACATCACTCAAAATACCCCCCCAGACCCATTCATTCATCAAACTTACCATTCATCTGCAATTCAGCTTAAATCATCCATTTACCTGTACTTCTGCCCATCCAATCATCCATCTAGTCACCCGTACATTATGATTTGTACCATTCTGCCGTTCATTGATTCAATATCAACTCATCAGATTCTAGTCATCTAACTATCACCCCAAAGGGCCAAATCATTACCATATTCATTCCCTGCAGACAACAAAACATCAAACCATCTATCCATCCAATACCTGTTTGAGAGACTGGTCATAAAATCAGCTAAGTCCTGGTCTGAATTCTTCAGCTGATTCTCCACTTGCCTTGCACTCACAACTGAAACCAAAACAGAAACAATTGCCATCATCTCCCAAAGCAGACTATCATTTTGAGGTTGAACACATTTCATACACATGAAAAAGGGTTGAGATTGGCGACAATACCAAGAGAAAGGTTTACATGTTCTACAATCAGTACATATTTTCAATTGTTGAGGACAACTATCTCTTCCCTGAAGGTAAAATCTGGACAGTTACTCATGAAGGATTGTCATCATCCACACAACAATCATATAGCTTGTTTTCACCCCTGGGACAACTGTCAAGAATCAATTATTAGGACAAGTACCAACAAGAAATATCACTGAAGGTGATTAATACCCCCTCCCCAATGTGTGTACTAAATTTCCCCAGCATTGCTCAAAAAATGAGGAAGTAGTTTGATCTGCAAGATCTCCCCCTGATTTCTTGCCATAATATACTGCTACCATGACAACAAAGTTTTGCACATCTTCATCCCAAGACCAATGTGTGTGCCGAATTTCATGAGCATTGCTCGAAAAAAGAGGAAGTAGTTCGATTCACAAAATTTGCAACAGACCGACCGCCAGCCCACCCGCCCAACTGTACGCTGATTCCTACATACCCCCTTCAAACTTCGTCTGGCGGGGGTATAACCACGTTATTAACCTCTTCAGATAGTGACCAATTTGGACAATTACCCATCATAGAAAAAGACCAGGTAACTGTCTGCTGATTGTGAAAATGGCTACTTCACAACATCTTGGATATCAGTCATTACCCTGTATGGATAGTTATCACCCTGAATTGATAGTTGTCTTAAGAGGGTGAAATAGTCCAGTATCCTATTTGATGAAACAAATTCACGTGAGCTGTTTTTAAAAACCCGGGGAGCGTTTCATGAAGAGTCTTGTCGGTGATTTTCACTGACTAATTTGCTCTCAGTCAATCAGATGCAAGGATTTTCAGTAGCTTATAACAGTTGTCAGTGAAAATCACTCACAAAACTCTTCATGAAATGCTCCCCTGATTGTAACAAATACATGGTGTCAATCCTATTGGTACACCAGATGGCCTGTAACCATACCAGTAGATGCAGACATAGGTCTCATGACAGGAGCTGTTTTACTGCCTGTATTCCTCTTGATCACAGCTCCATCTAAAATCTCCAGACCTAACAGGGTTGCCTGCAACTCTTGATGGTAACTAAGCAAAACAACAAAAAAGATGATATACATTATGTACAAATTTCAATTTCCATAGCATCTGAATAAACAGGCTTATCATAATTTCACTATATTAGTTACTGTAGAATTGAAAAAATATGAAGATATGGAAATGGAATTTAAAAAACATAACAAACTAATACAGCACAAAAAGGCACCTCAATCTCATTCTCCATGTGGATCAAGTTTTACATGTTAAATTAGTATCATTTACAAAAATTGCAACATGAAAGCAAATCCGCAATTTTTCGAGATGGACACTGCATTTCTACACATTTTTTTAAAATGGGGGGGGGGGGGGGTGTAGTAGACGTGAAAGCATGCTATTTGGAATGGTTTCATGGCTACCAACATTATATGATGGCTACGTTACCTAGGCTTTTCTCCCTCTGGCTGTGCAAATGGATTGCCTTGAACATAAAGCTCTGACAAACACTGACATCTATGGAGAGATAGCTGCATGAAGAAAAAAAGGCAGAAGATCCAGTTGTAGTTTATCAAACGGTGAATAATTAAAAATCACTTCTCAAATAACAAAACCTGATATCTTTATCAGATATTTTTTGTGATATTCTGTGACTACATTTATCATTTTTATGGCCTTGCTAAAAAAGACCCCCAAGCATAAGTAAATCTAAAGTAAGAAGACACTCGGGATTTAAAAAAATTTTTTTAAATATCTTGATAGCAATCACATGGCTATGGATTTGAAATAGTTTAGTATTCTGTTCATGTACGTCCTTTAGTAAAAGAGAATCATCAACAAATTCAAATAATATAACAAATCATTGCTTACTTAGAGATAAAAAGAATAATGATTTCAATTCCACCCGACAGATTTCAAACAAAACACAGTCAAACCTGTCTTAGCAGTCACCTACCTATAGTGGCCAATGAAATTGATTCCCATGGAGATAAACTATGTCTCTTAACCCATAGAAGTACAGAGCTTTTTAGAGGTCTAAATTAATCATCTTCAATCCTCAAATTGGCAACAAATATTTTTTTTTCCACTCTTACATGATTTGAAAAAATAATTATAGATATAACATGAACCAAAATGAATTATGGATTGCAAAATTTAAGCTGAAACTGCAAATTTGAACACGGAAATGATGATTATATGATATTCACTGCGTTGCCAATTTAAAGAGTTTAATGATTAGTTATATTCAAACTGCTCTTATTCGAAAACACAACGTACTGCATTGGAATGGACTCAACACTTTAGTGAATTTTCTCTTTCTGCTCATGTATAATGTGTGATGCCCAGCATTCTTGATCAGCAGATACTACCAAAACATCTCTGAAAGGAGACACTGTACCTCTATGGGTTAACCTGTCCATAGCAGCCACCTGTCTAAAAGGGCCACATTTTTTTGTTTCCCTTGGGTGGCCAGTGTAGACAGGTTTCACTGTATATAGTACTTAACAGGATGCAGCTATGATACACAGAGATGACTTCTAGATGTCATGTGTTTTCTTACCACTGATTTCCACCTGAAGATCTTGTTGTTACTGACATTGAGGACTTCAAGAGCTGGGAACTGATCTACTAGGAAGTCTAACTCAGTAATCTTGTTGTGGGAGACATCTAATGTGTGTAACGCCCTGTACGAGAAAAATGTTAGGTAACGGGATTCAATCATTCATGTCTTTACTATTGCTAAAATTTCAATCATGTCTTTCCTATAACTAAAGTTTCAATACAAGACATATCTAAGTACAATGACCCCATCCTTCTGGAATAATCAACAAAAGGCTCATTCAGATATCCAGCTGCAAACCCCCAAGGAAAGCCTCACGTTTGTTCAGTGTTCACATAGTAATAAATTTGTTCTTTTTCCCATAAAAACCTTGGGGGGGGGGGCTGATTGTACACTCCATCCCCCCTCCCCCCACCCCCCTAAAATTAAAATATTCCAATAATCAGCACCATTTACGAGAATGGATGCACATCAATGCGCCAACACTCAAATAAAAGACAGTTTTGCCAAATTGCGCAGATGAACTCATGTCATATTTTGCGCTAACTTTATAAAAATTTGATGGGTCCACACCTTTTTGCTACCAGAAAGCAAAAGTTGTCTTGTTTTTGCCACCTCATTCAATAAAGGTATACATACAATAGGATAGATGAATTTAAAGACAGACTGGAAGGTGGAATGAAAGTTTAAGAAATAATGATCTTACCTAAGTTTTTCTACAGCTTTCAAAGTATCAGATGTCAACTGATTATGTGATATCCTCAGAACCTGACAAATAAGGAATAAATATAGGGCTTAGCTTGAACAATAGCAAAAATGTCAGTCAAATAAAGATCCATTGTGACGAGTTAAAACCAAAATCAAAAGTGAAAATGGAAGAAATCATACACCAGGACCCTGTTGCATAAAACTTAATATTGATGGTAACTTTGCCATCAATGGTAACTTCCATGGAAACCTTGAATTTGACTGGCTGTTGAGCAGTTGGTGTCAAAACTGTCATGCAGTCAAAGTGGACTACATATATTTAAAATCAATGCATAGGAGATAATCACAAGAATCAATCATCCTGATGAATCAATATTTGAAAAATCATTTTCGAAAAAAAAAGTGCATCAAATTCAAAACCATTTATGATTCATTTTTGCTGCGCATACTGCGTCCTTTTCCAGATCCTTCCTAGTTTTTCAGAAAATTATCATCCCACTTACAGTCAGATTATGAAGCCCCTTGAGTCCACTCAGATCTGCTATCTTGTTGTTGGATACATCAATCTCTTGCAACTGAAATGATAAAAATAAGAAATCTCCAAAGAATTAGCTTGTTTTCCACTTTAGGGCCATTCTTGGTCACGTGTGTGACCAAAATCCTGAAAAATAGCTGATTCAAAACTAATTTGTCAATATATGTCTTGCAGCAGAAGTTTCTTAATTTAGAATTTTAAGTAAATGTATTAACCCCAATGGACTGAAGGCAATTTTTTCAAGAGTGTACATCATTTTTCTTTCAGAAGTCAAATTAGGTCAGTCACATGTGTGACTTCACACGAAAATGGGTCTTATTTGTCGGTATACAAACCTATTTTTATTGCATTTCCCTTGCAGTGTAAGTTTCCACTTTTCATTAATGTATGACTGGTAATGCTCTAAACAGTTTTAAAGCAATTTTCCATAAATGCAAGACCATTCTGTTCTTTTAGAGGTGACAACTGGGTTGGTCATGTGTGTGACCACTCAAAAAGATGGCATTTTTAAATGACTGTGTAAAACATTATAGTTGAGAAATTATTTACTCTTACCAAAGAAAGGGGACCCTTTTTCAAACTAGATGAATCTTCGACCACGCGTGGTCGAACTTTATGCCTCCTCCATTACCAAATCAGAAATAAATGGCACTTCATGTTGATTTATTTTCATTTATACAATGACATCTTTGACCTTGAACTTTGACCTTGTGACCCTCAAATCTAATCAGATCACTGTCTCTCCCATATGCATACATGTGCTAAGTTTGAGGTTGATCGGTCAAATGGTTGAGTTATTGTGAAAACGAACCATTTCTATGTACATAATGACCTCTATGACCTTTGACCTTTGACCTTGTGACCCCAAAATCTAATCAGATCATTGTCCCTTCCATGTGCATACATGAGCCAGGTTTGAAGCCAATCTGTCAAATGGTTCTTAAGTTATCGCGAGAACGAACCATTTTTATGTGTATTATTACCTCTATGACCTTGACCTTTGACCTTGAGACCCCAAAATCTAATCAGATCATTGTCTCTCCCATATGCATACAAGTGCTAAGTTTGAGGTTGATCGGTCAAATGGTTGTTGAGTTATGGTGAAAACGAACCATTTCTATGTACATAATGACCTCTATGACCTTTGACCTTTGACCTTGTGACCCCAAAATCTAATCAGATCATTGTCCCTTCCATGTGCATACATGAGCCAAGTTTGAAGCCAATCTGTCAAATGGTTCTTTAGTTATCGCGAGAACGAGCCATTTTTATGTGTATTATTACCTCTATGACCTTGACCTTGGACCTTGAGACTCCAAAATCTAATCAGATCATTGTCCCTCCCATATGCATGCACGAGCCAAGTTTGAAGTTGATCCGTCAAACGGTTCTTAAGTTATCGCGAGAACGAAAACGGGACGGACGGACGGACGGACGGACGGACGACCCGAAAACATAATGCCTCCGGCAACCACCTACGGTGGGCGGAGGCATAAAAAAACTAGTTACAATTAAGATACAGAAATATGTTATCTGATTTTCGAGCAATGAGGCAAAATAAGATGGTCAAGTGTGTGACCATTTGATTCACTTTATAGAGAATGGCCCTTTACATTTTATAACTATTGCACTCATCAACCCCCTAATCTTTGCCATCTATTCATTATACCATTCATACATAAAGAGCTAAACATAAAAAACTGACAAAATAATGGAATTATATTACAGTGTATATGAACTGTTAGATGAAGTACAAAAGAAATCTGGTTATTGTATATCTTTTCATTTTGACACATGAAAATCCATTTTGTTTTTATGGTTAGCCATAACCCATTCTAACTTTTCCAAAAACATAATTTCTTTTGCAAAAAAAGTGAATAAAGACTGTTGGTTTATTCAAATACATGCATTTACAAACCATATATTATACAGCTCCTAGGCTTCCTCTGTTTTTCCTCCATTGATGATACATTACTACAACTTATTCTGTTCTCTATCTTTCAATTATTCTTATCTCATTCATCTTCTCCATCACTATCCTTCCTTCTTTCACTCCTGTATTTTCCTCTGCAACTCCTATTATGCTTCTGTTGAATCGTTTTTGAAACTGCTTTCACTTGCCTCAGGTTTCTATACTACTCCCTTGAAAAACCAAATGTATCTTTGCAACTTACCTTACGACATCTCTTGAGATCAGTAACAGCTCTCAAGCAATTGTGTGTAGCTCTGAGCTCTTCTAACGATGACAAAGCATTCAATGCCTGAAAGGAGATAACAAATTACAACAATCACAACAATCACCCGAACTCTGAACACATACTTGCATAAAGTTAGTTCTTTGACATGCTGAAATGAAAGAGACACACTTTGAAAGGCTATCATTAACTGGTTGGAACAAGGCATAATCTGCAACTTTTAACCTCAAATTTTCAATTTAAAAACAATTCTTCTGGTAGGTCCAGCCACTTTAACGTGAAGGCATACAGGATCCAAGATTAACAAGGAATAAAAAGAGTCCAAGCAACAGAGAATTGAAAAACAAACATAAAATAAAAGCTATCATACTACATAATCACTATGAAAATACCAAAATTTTAAGAAAATATGGAGAAATTAAGCAGAAAATAAAGGCCTTCTGACTTTAGGTTTTCAAGGCCTTACAAAGTGGTGATAGTTTATCAATAATTTCATTGTTAAACTCATGCACTTTTGAATACGTACTGATAAGCTATCAAGCTTGTTGGAACTGACATCTAAGTAGGTGAGTAGTGAACATGCTGCTAACTCCCTTGCTTCTATCTTTCCCAAATAGTTGCTATCTAATCTCAAGATCTTCAGCTTTCGAGATAATGCCAGTCCTTTGCCTGAAGAGGAAAGAAAAAATGACCAAACTTAGTATCAATACACTATTTCTGCTGCCTCCATGTGGCCCAGTACTGAATGCAGAATAATTCATTTTCTCCTCACAAAAGCACGCATCTTGAAAAAGATAATTATTTCTTAAAAGTCATTTCCACAATCAAATAAAAAATCGTTGTTCACATTAGAATCTCAAAAAGTGAGTAAAAGGGGAACATCTATTCTATCATTAATATCATTCATCTCCTTACAAAATAAACTAAACAAATATACATTCTGTATAGTAATGAGTTAAATTAATCTTTCTGCTGCAGAATGATTTGACAATGAAAATAAGACAGACATTCATCTGATGTCACTTTCATGATTAAAGAAACCCTTCACATATCATTTCAACATAAAACAAACAAAGAAACAAACTAACAGACAGTAACAAGATTATTTCTTACCTATTGTTCTGATTTTGTTATGCTGGAGTTGCAGTGAACATAACTCTTGTAACCTGTAAAAAAGCACATCACATTCCAGACTCATTTTAGACATGAACGATTATAGAATACGTATTTCCATGAGAGTCTGAACAAATATACACTTAAAGTAAGAAATTATCACATATAATAGTTTAAGTGTATACATGTATGTGAAGAATATGTATAGAACAGAAACAGACCATTAAAGTGATTGTAATTTTTCATTTCTAATTGGAATACCAAACAAGCAGGTAAAGCAGAACTGGGCAATGACAGGCATCTTCAAAATTCAGTGTAAAATAACCCTCCTCCAAAAAAGAAAGAAAGAAATAATGAATAAATAACTTCAAACCTAAAATACTGAAAATATTGCTTCTTTAATTCACTGTTATAGTAATAGTACAGCAAAAGCAACTCACCTTTCAATGTTAGAGATAGAACTTATTCTATTATCATATAGCTTCAGTTCTCTTAGATCCTGGAATGAAATGAAGAGCCATCAACAGGGTTTTAGCAGTAATTCTTTAGAGTAATAATGGAGGACAAGAATTTTCATACTAAACACAAGTTATACATGACCACTACCCAAATATGTTGTAAAACACAGGCCATTCAAAGATTTTCTTGTTCTTGAATAGGGGCATGAACAACAAAAATAAACTTTAACTTTATTATTTCAATTGTGATATCCTACTGGAGTGTTGTGTGATGAGTTATAAAATACATATATTTGTCTGCAATATTAGTACCTGTGTGTATTACCAGCTATTGGGAAACAAAGCTCTAACATCTTGAAATCATGTATGTAAAGATAAACAAGTCCTTCAGATTTCATGGTCACTTACTTTGTTGTTGGCAAGATTCTCAATGTTCTTGATGCAATTGCAAGAAAGGTCCAGGACTCGCAGGTTTATGAACTGGAAAAAATACAAACAAAGAAAATATCTAAGGAGTCGGTTGCTTACTGAATGTTTCTATCTACCACATGGTGCATATTTCTTTTCAATTATTACACATAGAAATATGCTTGGTCATGTGAATTTCCCAGCATGTTCCCAGATAGTTAAGAATATCTCAAAACATTCACATGGTGGTCTGCATGATGATTTGCAATTTTGAAATCAATGAAGTATTATTTGAAAACCTACATTTGGTTTGATTTGATTAATTTATTTCTACGATTATATTCATTC
>CM057155.1:18765041-18918863 GCA_029962745.1 Echinometra lucunter | reverse complement strand
GATCTGAACTTGCAAAATAAAGAGAGTTTATTTTGCAGATGATCAAGTAACTACTGACATTGTACACAACATGATCAACACTCCCAACACAAACAAAACAAAACAGGAAAGTGACTACTACAAATCAAACAGGAATTCCCAAACCTAGAAATGGACATGATATTAGACAACCCCATCCCAAACAGGTCTCGAGAAGTGGGATGCCAGGCTCCCAAAGTATGCAATTATAGGCTGGTTGTTTCATGGACCTACATGGTTGTTTACAGTCAATTGTGTGATCACACTTTCACATCTCTTTTGTGTTATTTCTTTTTTTAAGACATAACAATGACTCGCTGATACATCCAGGTATAATGCCAAATATGATTTGAAGTCTAAATTGATGTATTCTATATGCAGAGCAGTTTTTTTCCCTTTGATCGCCCTTACGGGAAAAATAATGTAATTTTCGTGGGGGCATTTGCATAGTCATGTTTGCGATACACATGGTTGACAATTGATCCTTTTTCCCCTTCACGTCTGATCACCTATGAATTGAGAATACAAACTCCAAAATGAAAAGTCATATTCTCTTTGTTATGATTGTAAAAGAAGAGGCTGAGAGCCGGGACATGGGGGTGCAGACCCTGGACTCAGAGAAAGCCGAGATGAGCATCCCTCCTCAGACATCTGATAGGCTGGTTGATGTTGATGATGATACGCGGTCATATCATGAAGATTTCTTACGTCTTTTACTTCATTTCTTTTCATGAAGACAATATATTGCTTCATTGTTGTATGTAGTTCAAAGAGCAATGATGTTACAACTTACAAACTGGAATATCAATAATCAGCAATTACGCATTCAGGTAAAAATGCATTCAGGTAGAATGCAGTTCTTCAGTTTTTCAGATGAATTAGGGCCCCCCAAAATGTCATTATAGTATGAGGGCATTTTGTATATGAAGCATATTAGGTGCACATACTAAATGTACACTGTATTTGACAAGTGGCAATGAAAAACCTTTTTGTGGATAAGATTGAGATCATTCATGAATTTTTAAAGGAGATATAATATTCTTTCTATTTGTGATCTGAACAGCAGACAAGGGTAGCCAGACAATTGTGGACAGCAGCACCTGGCACATTATTCAATGCCAGTCCAGGAGGTGGCCGCGGCAATCCATCATGCTGCTAGTGGGGAGGACGACTCCAACGTGGAGGACGACTAAACCATTCTTGTTTTTTTTTTGTTTTTTGTTTTATAAAATTTATCCTTTAATTGATTTCTGTGATTATTCTTTGATTTGAGTTAAGTTGGCATTGATTACTCAACGTGATCACACCAATCATTCCAATGAATGGGTTGCAATGGAGCTACATCTCTGATCGTGCGACCTGGAGGTTTATGGTGCTTGTGATTCTACAATCACTATGAACAACTGAAGCTCCTATCTTTTTATGTAAAACAAAAAGCTAGGCTTTACTTCTTGTCAAGAAAGAAGTTTCTTTCAACACACTTATTTAGTGATATATGATACAAGAAGAGGCAAGTTAAAGACCACTATATTTCTTTTTACATCTTTCTGTTCCCTGATTTCTTTAATCCCGGCTCTTCACTGCCTTGGGAGCAGTCTAAACCTGGGGCACCAAACTTTGCAGTGGTTTTGGCCAGTCTGAACTGGGTGATAACCCCCTATGGCAGGGAATTTTAGCCAAACGCATATAGGGAGTAGGGGATACCTACATGGGGAAAATCATAGTATGTAAGAGGGTAAATCACAATATGTCTGGGGAGATAGGTGTTTCTTTTAATCTTTGAATATTTGAGTCCTTCAACCCCCCCCCCCCTCCATACCACATCTCACTGATCCATTAAAGTAGGGTGAGGGGCCGGTACACTCCCATGATACTGATACTACTGACTTCATATTCCGGTCGGGCTGGGGCTTCGCGCATGCGCATCCAGACCCTTTCCATCAAAGACATTCACAATGTCCACTGTCCATTTACCATTAACCATGAAGAGAGGCACAGGATTTAGAGCTCTAGCTATCAAATTTGAGAAGGGGGTCAGCAGAAAGCAGAATGCTTTCCGCTGTGAAGGAATTGACAGGTGGAAGAAAGTAAGGCTGTTCCATCAAAGACGTTTACAATGATCATGTACCACACATTTTGTAGGAGGAACTGACTTTCATCCGGAAATTGGCTGGAGAGAGGCAGTCCCTGGCACTGTCCATTAACCATGAATAGAAACACTGGATGGAGAATGCTCTTGACAACCAAAATGGCAGCACTGATGAACATTTTAGCCTGTGCTGCCGGAAGAAGAGAGCATTTTCAGGGACAGATCAAACCCATTAGAACTCTACGATGACAAGGATATGTTTAAAAAGTAAAGATTTAACAGGGAGGGAGTTATGCATATAATTGACATTTTACAAGCTGATTTGTAACATCGCACAGAGAGGAGCAAGGCACTGCCTGCCTGTATCTAAGTTTTTGTTGCACTACGCTTTTATGCCACAGGAAGTACACGATATACATTCCTTTTCAGAAGAATAAGGTTGCCAACATTTACAACATGGAGTTGGTAGCACTGAAGAGGGGAATAAGGTGGATGCAGGTACAAGACTTAAAACTTGGCACCATTATCACAGATCACCATTCCGAAGTTCATACCTGGATAAGGGAGGATATAACAAAGGATTTTTTGTTCAGATTCCTCTTTCATAGCAGTTGGACAAGATAGAGTAACATGCTTGAACAGCAGAATAAACATTTATTTTAAGGTGAGAGAGCGTTTGGAGATTGGTATGCACAGATCAGTGTTGACAAGGATTCAGAACTTTGGCATGAACCATTCTCTGAAGTCCATAGCACAACATTATGGTCCCTTCTTTCCTCCATGCCACCACCAATCATCACACCAGTCAAAGAGAACAGGATTTGGTTCTTCAACTCAAAATTTCATGTACAAAAAGGGGGGGAATTAATGTGGAAGAAATGGGATTACATCCCTCATAACTGGAGTATATGATTTGTGACATTTTATACACTGCTTTTTGGCAGAATGAGGTTGCCAACAGTTACAGTATGGAGTTGGAAGCACTGAAGAGGGGAATGAGGTGGATGCAGGAACAAGACTTAAAACTTGGCACAATTATCACAGATCACCATTCCCAAGTTCATACATGGATAAGGAAGGAACTGAAAAAGAAACAAGGAGTGATTCACTACTTTGATGTGTGGCACATAACAAACTAACACAGTCATTCTGTTTTCCCATTCAAGATATCTTCACCACAGGGAATGAGACAAGTAGGAACAGCTGTTCAGATTCCTCTTTCATAGCAGTTTGACAAGATGGAGTAACATGCTTTAGTCTATTTTAAGGTGTGAGAGTGTGTGGAGCTTGGTATGCATAGATCAGTCTTGACGAGGATTTAAAAGTTTGGCAGTCTTGTCTATAAATACTGGTAGACCTTTTTCTGCGAAAATCTACCTCCTGGGGTGACATCCTGAATTGCCGACTCTGTATATATAAATAGCATGTACATGCACTTGCCCAGATGCAGTTAACTGAAACTAATGAACTGTGATTTCACTTGTTGCTTGTTAAGCCTTTATATGCCCCCTGGGGCCAAGAGGTGTTTTCTTTCAATAACGTTTAAAGTTCAAAGACATCAGTCTTGATGTCTCTGAGACGATACAAGGATACTAAGATCAAACAAAGCTTTCCTGTTTAGAGGAAAATCCATTGATCGAAATAGAGAACATTCAAGATGGAATAAGTACTGCAAGTATAGTAAGCTTTATGTCTTCGATACATATACATACATGTATGAATGGACAAATGCTACAAGCAAGGGCATTTCACCCTACTGACAACCTAAAAGACAACAGGCACTTTGTGGTACCCATAATAGGTGGAGTGATTTTTGAAGGAAAGTTTCCTTCACACCGCAAATCTATAACAGAAATCAAAATTGTCAAAATGGACAAACAATTACATAATTTCTCCCATCCCCTGACATCCAATCTGTCTACATATCACTGTAATGCAGCTGTTGCACAGAATGGAAACATTCTTATAGCTGGTGGAATACAAGATCCTGAAAAGAAAATTATGCCAAACAGAGCACCAAGCCCATCTAGCGAGTCTTACATCATAGACTTTCAAAACAGAACTTGCAGCATCCTCACAGGAACTGTTGGAAGTCCAATAATATTTGCCACATATGGACACTCGATCCACACCATCGATAAAAATAAGGACAACACTACACTTTTGTTTTTGGAATAGGCTGCGCAATAAATCATGCTTAAGAGCACAGGGATCATTCAATAAGCATATCACCCTGTTACCCCACCAACACAGCAGGCACAAAGTAACCTGCAAGAATCTTTAGGGTAGAAAGAAGCCATGTCACATGAACAAAAAAATACAAAAGAAGCATACACAATTAGGAAGGGGTGGTTCCACAGGCATATTCTCAAATTTTTTTTTTACTTCAGCTACTGAAATCTTCCTAACACTACTTTCAGATTTTTCAAATCCTTGGGGTTTCTGTGCTTTATTTGGATCACTGAAAGAAGAAGAGATGTGAAGATGGGAAGGGACAATGTACTTGTTGCCAGATTAAAGACCTATCAAGATTGTGGACGCTCCTGCATCTTCCAGAATAAAGTGGGGAGGACTTCAGGACACGTTTGGCATTGCACGCAAATAGGAGACGATATATAGTCAAGCTTTCAATACAGTTGTATGATATTTTACTAATTGTATTTTGATATTTTTCTAATATTGTTTGATTGTTAAATATGAAAATCATTTTATTGATCTTTGAAATATATTGAAAAGAAAATCCAGGCCTCAAAATTCAAGATGATAAATCAGCAATGATATAGTGGGCTTCATTCAGACTCCTTAGTGTTTCTTTGTTCTTGGAAAGCAAAATTAATCAATTAGATTATTTTCATTATATTTCCGATAAGCATTGAAAATTAGGTTTGCTATGCTTGTAGGTGCATGAATACTCCGGTACTTACACCTGGTTTTTCTAAATATTGTTTTTCCCTGTCTGGTTCGTAGCAAAAACTGGTCAATGGAGGAGGTAACGACTCTGGCAGGATTTGTACGTCAACATCGACAAGGCCTATTTGGAAAAGCAAGCCACTGCTCAGCAAAGGTTGGCTGTTCTTTGTTCTTCAGTGTGGAATACTTACCATGTGCAGAAATTTCTTGGGTTTTTTTTTTTTTTTTGGGGGGGGGGGAAGATCCTCTCCCATTACATGCTGTTTATAGTTTGCTAACATGGGGTATGTCTGATGTTCAGATTTCAGAGTTTAAAGCATTTATTCTCATATTTTGTTGATAAAGTACACCAAAAAGTGTCATTTCTCTCCCAAATGACCCCTAAAATTGTTTTTGATGGCTTAAGCAACTGGTCCCTGTTGAATCAATCTGAGTACCCCCCCCCCCCCCCCCCCCCAGGAACACAGACTAAAATCCATCTAGTGAGATAATTTCCCATTGTCAAAGGAGAATGAAATGTAATTTTCATGGAAGGTATTTGCTTTTGATTATCAAATTGATACTTCAGGTCAAAGAGAGGGAAAAAAAATACTGGGCACTCGCGGCAGAGGAACTTTTAGTTCATCACAGAAGTACGAGGATGGCAGAGGAGACAAGGAAGAAATGGGCAGACCTCAAGGTCCATGCCAATAAGTACGAGGCTGAGGCGGAGGCGGAGTGGAGAAGAGACCCCCACCCCTCCAGGAACACAGACTAGAATCCATCTAGTGAGATAATTTTCCACTGTCAAAGGAGAATGAAATGTAATTTTCATGGAAGGTATTTGCTTTTGATTATCAAATTGATACTTCAGGTCGAAGAGAGGAAAAAAAGATACTGGGCCCTAGCGGCAGAGGAGCTTTTAGTGCACCATGGAATAACGAGGACGAGAGACGAGACAAGGAAGAAATGGGCAGACCTCAAGGTCCATGCCAATAAGTACGAGGCGGAGAAGAGAAAAACAGGTATGATCAATTAATCGTCATGCTTGATTAATGTTTAAATGTTAGGTTTCAAATTCTTCCAGAATTAGCAATGACATTTCTATGCCTCCGCCCACCGTAGGTGGTTGCCGGAGGCATTATGTTTTGGGGTCGTCCGTTCCCTTTTCGTTCTCGCGATATTTTAAGAACCGTTTGACAGATCAACTTCAAACTTGGTGCATGTATGCATATGGGAGGAACAATGATCTGATTAGAACTTTGGAGTCTCAAGGTCAAAGGTCAAGGTCATAGAGGTAATAATACTCATAAAAATGGCTCGTTCTCACGATAACTTAAAGGGGGTACCCAATGCTGAAACAATGTTAGTTCATTTAACAGAGCATGATTTTATTAGCAGAAAATCATCTGCCTAAATTTTTTTTTAAAGTCATGTTGCCAAGAAAATCCCCAAATGTGGTAAGATTTCAGGATATTTTTGACCCCTCAGCTGTGACCCAGTTTCAACTGGGTACCCACTTTGACGTCAAAATGACGTCAAAGTGGGTACCTTGTCGTGCAATTCTAGCAAAATGCGCGCAAGGTATAATACAAATTGTACAGTCTAGTGCGCAGCACAATTGCAATGCGCAAAGCTGGGTACCAACTTTTACGTCATACCTGATACTCAAATTTTTTGGTCAACTTTTTATGAGAAAATTAGCCAAAATGATTTCGATTGAAAATGATCAAATTTTTAATGTTATTCTTCTTAGAATTCTATTCTCTATCATATATCAGAAAAAAAAACCCATTGTGTAATCACTTTAAATTAAATGTTTGAATCATTTCAATGGATGGGTTCTAAGGCAAGATTTTACAGATCAGCCAGGGCTCTTCTGTAGCAGTTTAATGTAAACAAATTGCTTTATTTTATGCAAATTAGCCAGCTCAGACCATAGGAAATGGAGAACTGCAAACCACTGCATTCTTCAACTTCTCCCTTTAGACATTAGCATATCCAGGCTGCCTTCTTTCTTGTTGAGACATCCTTTATAAATCAAAATTCTAAGTCATCTTCTTCCTGTTTCATCTTGGCAAGTGTAGACTCCATTCCAGTCTTGTTCTTGGCCATGAGTGGTTTGAGTGCCGTCTGTAGACTGGGGTACAGCCTGGGGAACAGCAGCTCCTGGGCTGCCAGCAGCTGCTTCACCCGATGACGCTCCTGTGGAGGATCGACAGAATAATAATCATTAGTAGGAGTGAAAGAAAATATGTGGAATTAATGAAGTTCAAAAGACAAGCAAGTTATTTTGATGCAGGTGGATTATAACCAACTAAATGCACAAGGTAAGAATGATTTTGCTGAAATCCTGCAAATGTGCATATTCTTAAAGCAACAATATACATGGGCAGATTATAAAAGCAAAATAAGCAAACTGAGATTTTCCTTCCTCTTTCAAATTCTCATATTTCCTTTAGTCCCAATTTATCCCTTTTCCATCTTATATCATCTATCATTTCATTCCAGACAATTCTTCAAATTAGAAAACATCTGAATAATATGTCTACAAGCATTATTTCTCCTCTTCTTCTCTTGTCCATTTGATTTAATTTTGATTTGATTTATTCAGATTCCACATTACAATGACATTACAACATTATGTACAAGTATATACAGACACAGAGAATATGGTATTAAGAGGTGACAAAATGATAAGTGGAGGGATCTACTAAACGTTCATAGTAATTTCTCCCCTTTTCTTTATTTCTTTAAACTAAAATCACTCAATTAATTTTAAAAAAAACTTATGTTATCAATATGTCATTACCTTTGGTGCTTCAAAACAGGCTGGGCAGTTTTCAGGTATAACAGGAAGTTTAGCCTATTTTTAAACAGAATAACAAAGAGACATTAAGAAGAAAATGCTATGCACTGGTAACCTGTGTATATTCTTTTCAAACAAGGCAAATTGATATCATATGCATCTCAGTGTTAATCATAGAAGGTTCCTAATCCATTTCTACATCTAAATTTCGTAATCCAGAAAATTAATCCACATATAAATGTTCTCCTCCAATATTTCAATACAATGGCAATAATGAACAACATGAGTTAATGAAACAAAGTTTCCTAAAACAAAGTTTCCTTTTCCTTCAAGAGTGAAATTTAGATAATGAACACAAACAAGTCAACCCCACGAGGTTGAAAAATTATGCCTCCGCCTCCCACACAATTTTAAATGTTGCACATCTGAACAGCTACATACAAGTTACCATTACCTCTTCCACCTAAAACACATTTCACTCATCTTTGGCTACAACCTCCACCATATATGCCAAGTTATCATGAAAACGCAGTATTTGCAAATGATTTCAAATACTCTACTGACCCTCTGACCTTTGACCTACCTACCCCAAAATCTAATCAGATTATCTTCCTGATGCATACTAGTACCTAATTTGAAGTTCATACCACAAATGGTTCTTGAGATAGTGTATTGACGAGGCTAACACCTGAAATTTCATGTATTGACCTCAGTGACCTCACGCTTTGACCTACATACCCAAATATCAAATCAGATCATCTACCTATGGTGATACATACTACATGCAGGACCAAGTTTGAAATTCATACTTCGAACAGTTCTTGAGATACCGCATTAAGAAAAAAGCAGGATGGACAGATGGATGGATAACTGAAAACATAATGCCTCTGGTACTACCTTTGGTGGGCAGAGGCACAAAAATGAACCTTAAAGGAAATGATTGCATAAACTCCTCCTCCTTCACAAAAAGTACAAAATAAATAGATATTGTAAACAGCGAGATTTCCTAATTCTGCACCCATTTTTACAGCATTAATATACAACTTTTGAAATAGGTTATTCTCAATTCTTTGCAAATTACTCCTTAGTTCTGCAGCTGACTCAACACCTTTTCCATCTCTTTTTCCATAACTAAGAATCTTACCTGTTCAGCAAAGTCCCTGAGGTCTTTCTCTCGGACATAGACAAAAGGTCTAATGACCCTTAGATCACCTTCCCTGAAAAAAAAAGGACAAATGGAAGATAGAAGAAAACACACCCTGGTGCAAGTACAAAAAAGACAAAGTGGAACACACAAGTTCCATGTTATAAGCACCAACAAGGACTGTTACCGGCATTCCTTATATCCTAAGACAATCCCAGAATGGAATCTTTTAGACGAAGAAATAAGAAATGCACCCGATATAAAGACTTTCAAAGCTAATCTGGACCTGTTTGATATAAAGAATCTTGCTTCCAAAGCACATTTCAAAATATAGATATAGGCGTGTTTGGCACTTGACCAAAACCTTGCCTTACATACGCGACAACCAGACTGGTGTTTGTACGTTACGAACAGATACAGAAGCATATTCCTTATTAAAATAAAATATGCCTTGAAAATGGAAGTCCCATTTCCTGCAGACATTACATTTCATGTAACAAAGAGCAGTACAGAATTATCTTAAGACCTATCAGCTTTCCCTCCTTACACAATTATTCTTTTATTCCACTTCAACAAAAAATAGAAATGCATATTTCACGAAGCAATAAGAATGAAAAGTGCAAATTCAACAGAAATATTGCCAATTTGCACATGAAAATTGTGATTACACATTTAAAACTGTGTTGCAAATTTAGAGGTAAATGATTAGCTAAAATCCAATTGCTCTTAATTTGTAAATGGTCCAACATACTGTATAACAAAGAGACTAAAAATTATTTGTGATTTTCGCTTTTTCTCTGCATGCATAATTTTTCATCTTTACCCATCCGTATCAAAAGATACTGCAAATGGTAACTTAAAAGAGACACTGTACTGCTATGGGCGAACAGTTATTCATTTAACCCATAGCATTACAGAGCTTTCTTGAGGTGTAAATTAATCATCTTCAATCCTCAAATTGGCAATACAAATTATTTTTTCCATGTTTATATAGCATGAAAAAAATAAATATGGATATAACATAAACCAAAATGAAATATAATTGTAAAATTGAATAAAAAATTGCCAATTTGAACATGGAAATAGTGATTATATATTAATCACTACATTGCCAATCTAAAGAACTTAATGATTAGTTACACTTAAACTGCCTAATTTGAGAATGCCACACCATACAGCAATGGAAATGGGCTTAAATTTGTCATGGCATTTTTCCCTTTCTGCTCATGTATGATATGTACCAATATTCTGGACCAACAGATACTGCAAAAGTGTCTCCTAAAGGTGACACTGTACCTCTATGGGTTAATAGAGAATATATCAAGAATCTAGCACTGATCATGAATCTATCAGTTGAAAGATATGTAACCTTGATAAGATTTTTCTTGGTCAATGCTACTGGCTATAGATAATATACACTTTCCAAGATTACAGTGAAAACAAGAAACGTGAGCAAAATGGTTCTACTTCAACTTACTTGACTGTGTAGTTGGCCTTCATGGTTCTTAGAAGACCATTGTGGAAAACGGACATCAGAAAGCTAGGGAATAAGAAAATTTTACTTTCAATTTCTCAAAACCCACACATACGATCATAAGAAGCAGCAAAAATGTATACTTATCGATAGAGAAATGAAGGGGAGGTCTATGAACTCACATACATGTAGCATGGCAAAGACTTTAAATATCAACATTATAATGAAAAGAAACATTTTGGAGAAAACATCTTTTTCTGCTGAGTTGAGCCTCTTTAATATTCCCTACAGTCATGCCAACTAGATGGTGACCCTTGACAAGAGTGTTGTAAAGCCCATTTCCTGGCACAATAATAGAGCCTGCCCATTGAAGCACAATTTGATTTCAGTATAACACATATTTTCCATAGACCCCAAGCCCAAATAATCTCAGGCTTAGTGTTCAATAGGTAAATACACATGTCGTTTACCCCATAAATATACAGAATATATATATCGAGGGCCTAGTGCAGCAAAGGGCTATCTGCATTTTTGGCAATTTTGATAAACCTTGAAATAAAGATTTGTTGCGCTGACACACTGCAGTTTAAAGCAGATAGCCATATCTATTTTGGGTGATACCCAGCTGTAGCAAAGTTTGCTGTAGAAACCATTGTTACCATGGGTTCCTGGTCTCTACTGGACTATTTTAATTTCCAAATCTCATTCAAATAAAAAATTCACATAGCCCTTTGTTGCACTAAACCCTCAATATATTTCATGCAGCTTGTCTGCAGTATGCACATCTGAGTCCCCATTTGTGTACCTTTCAGTCAGGTCATCTAGATGCTGACCCATCGCTAGGACATTGTACCCCTCTCTCCTGGCACAGGCGTACAGTTTGCCCCTCTTCATGCGAGAACAGAAGCTACAGATGGAGTCACAGCCGTCAGGCAAGGAGGCTGCTTGATCAATAATACCTATGAATTGAAACAGAGATATCAATTAACCCTGGGATGGGATTACTGTTGGCACACATATGGCATAGAGAATGAAAGGTAATTCAGAGCCACAACAACCACACAGAGATTAATAAGAGAGAATATCCTAGAAAATAATAAGTAGCTTGTAGCTTGGTTAAAGATTGACTGAGCACTCACTGAGCACTCATAGTGCAACTGCATTTTGGAAGAAACTATCTAAAAGGTTTTTTTTTGTAGTAAATTAGAATCCTCATATATTCAACCACCCATATTCATGCAAATCATTCAAAAAATCTGAAAAATCCCCATGCAGAAAAGCAACAATCTTGTAAATTTACAAGTGTGCTTGAAAAATAATTTCTGGCAGAAATGTACTCTTGAATGATTTTGTTCAAAAAGCTCCACATTTACTTTTGTAATTCCTCATAAATAATACAATATCCATGGCTCATTACTTTTGTTGAAGACTTCTGTTTTGACTCCAATAAAACTTAAATGCAATTTGTCAACACTACCATCAGGGTGTTTCATAAAGCTGTTCGTAAAGTTACGCATGGCTTTACGAACGACTGGAATATGAAGTGCTAAATGGGACGCCCAAAGTTTTTCCTGATGTTTAACAAAATGTGACTGCCTTTCCCATTATCTCAACTAAATTGGGGAAAAAAATATACTTCGCAATAAAAATGTTTGTAAACAATGGTAATATTAATCTACATCTACATATTTTACTTTTCACTGATGTGATTTATAATTACTGAGAATCCTATTTGGCTTGGCATATTCCAGTCGTTCGTAAAGTCATTCGGAACTTTACGAACAGCTTTATGAAACACCCCCCAGGTTCATAAATCTCATCATTCACTATCAGTCAATAGGTTAACTGCAACTTTTCACTAGGGAGTGTCAATTCTCTATCAGGTTTTCAACTGTACTAACATTGCTCTTCGTAGAAATATGGCAGTCCCAGTTTAGCAAGGTATCCAATGAGTGGCCGCGGGTTGAAGGACGGTGTCTGAGGGTCAACAGTCACCGCTCCAAGGTCAAAGTTGATTCCCTAAGGAGAGGACAAGTTAGTTTCTTGTTGACTTCAATATGCAAATATGCCCTGCCGACTATACATCAGAAAGTTCAGAAGGTTCAATGTCCCTGTCTCTGAGCTTTGGAAAAATGTGAGTTTGGGGGAATATTTCTCAAAGGGAATATGATCCTTCCTAAAATTTCAAAGTGACTTTTATCTCAACAAATAACTGAATACAATCAGAAGTTCAACAAGATGCTTATAAGTGTACCATAAAATTTGTCAGGAACTAAGAAATCAGTTTTAAGATACATGAATGATTGGAACAAAAATGATGAGAATGTAAAATGTGGGGGCCTAAATAAAAGCATAGCTTGTAACTTTTATATCAAACTGGAATTTGTAGAGTTTAGGGAACAGTGATGTCTCAATTAACTTGCCACCCCTTTCCTGCGCATGAAAATCTTACTGACATAAAGAGTCAAACCTGCTTAGCGACCACCTGTACATAGAAATACCACCTGTCCACAAAGACCAAAATTTTTGTTTCCCTTGAATAGTTTGCTCATTGAAATGTGAATTAAGATGTGTTGAGATATGATCCGACTTTGTGCCGCCACATTGTGCCACCACATTTTTTGTGTACAGGTCTATGGGGTATGGGGTGACAAAAAAATGTCGCCGAAGCAAGACACATTTTGTTTGCTGCCTGACTGCAAAAACAAAAAGTGCACCAATCAAATTCCTAAAAAGTTAGCACAAAAATTGTTGTCATGAGATTGTTTGCACAAGTTTTGACGAAATTCTCTCTCGTATTTGAGAGTTGACGCGTTAATGCGCATTCATTAGCACAAGTGGCGGAACAAAGTCGCATCATATCTGAACAAAAAAATGTGGCGGCACAATGTGGCGGCACAACAAAGTGGCATCATATCTGAATGCATCTTTAAAGGAACCTGTCCATAAAGACCACTTGCTCATAAAGACCACTTTTCCTGTCTCCCTTGGGTAGTCTTCATATACAGGTTTCAATGTATTGTATACGTATTCTACTCACGCTTTTCTTGGCAGCAAACTGATACTGTCTGAGTGTGTGTAGAAGGGATAGACTATCCTTTCCTCCTGAAAGACATACTAAGACACGATCTCCATCCCGAATCATCTTATACTCTTGTAAGGCCTAATAGTACAGAAACATGAAAACAGAGGCTAGAGTTGTTTTTCAAGGGCATGTTGGAAAAAGAGCATATTACTTTTTGTTATTTTTTCCATCATTATCCGAGGTGTAGCAGTGCAAAAGCACTATGCATCATTACTTTCATTCATGTAACCATTATTTCTGTTCTGATTATTTTTCACTATAAATACCTATATCACCATTAGAAGTAGTAGGAGGAGAAGGAGGAAGAAGAATAACTGAAGCAGCAGCAGCAACAGAAAGAGTTACCACATGCATCATCACTATTGTTAATTATATCATAACTATTACAATCACTATAGATACCTATATCGGCATGAGAAGTAGCAGTAGAAGTAGTAGTAGTAGTAGAAGTAGTAATAGCAGTAGTAGTAGTAGTAGTAGTAGTAGTAGTAGTAGTAGTAGTAGTAGTAGTAGTAGTAGTAGTAGTAGTAGTAGTAGTAGTATAGAAGATGTAGTATGAGGAGGAGGAGGAGTTGGAGTAAGAGTAGGATGAAGAACAACAGAAGCCACAGCAGTAATGGAAGTATAGTAAAATCAGCAATGTCATTATATCATTATCTTATTAACAGCTGCATGCTTTCTTACCTCCATGGTAGGTTTAAATATCTTCTTTGGAGGCACTTTAAACTTTACTGCAGGTGCTTCCTTCAATTCACAACTTTCTCCATTTGTTAGAACATTGCTAGTCTCTGAGGTGTCTCCAGCATGTTGAGTATTTAGTTGATCACTGTCAGATGTCACTGCTTCATTCTGTCCTTGACATGGTATGCAAATATCCGGCCTGTCAGAATTCATGATAGTACCTAAACTTCCTTTCTGCTCAAGTTCATCAATGACCTTTTGAGCATTTCCTATGATGCCATTCAGGTCTGTCCTGTGAGAAGGAGTTACATTCTGGCTATGCCCATCAACATCCAGTTCACCGAGGGCTTTTTCACACACTGATTTTGTTCCCTTAGACCTCTCCACTTGGTCACATGTAGTATCTGTCACATCACTGAGATCAGTATTTCCATTGCACATTCCTGACATACTATCACCAACATCTACTTCTACACCTCCTGATACTTTGTTTTCTAGTTCCTCCTGTGGTAAGCTACAGTGATCATGTGATGCAAAAGTATCAGGTGACTGTGTTGATGAATCATGTGACAAAGATGATGGGTCATGTGACACTTCAAACCCTTCATTGACACTGTCAATGAACCTCTGGGTATTGCTGCTCCTGGATGGAACACCCTCAAAACATGTAGTCCTATCATCCAAGACTTCATTCTTCCCTGCATCCTGACTCAACTCAAAAGCCACGCCCTTATGATGCTGCTGTACTCCGGTCCCTGCTGCCCCTGCTGCCCCTGCTGCTGCTGCTGATGAATGCCCACTAATTAATCTTTGGCCTTTCTGGGCATTTCCTTGACCGTTGGTGGAAGCCACAGAAAGCTGGCATCTTTGGAGATGCTCTCTCCTTCTTCCCAGTTCTATTTCATTCAATGGGTAGGATGGAGGTTCAAACGGAAGGGTGGGTGCTGGAGGAGTCTTCTTGTTTATATCTTTGAGTATCTGGTAGGCCTCACTGGGAAGCATGAACCATCTCAGCTTGGATGCTTCCTCATCAAACAGGAGGGTCTGATCAGGGAGATGGACTTGCGTCTGGAAGAAAAAACATTAAAGTTTAAGGGTAAGAACATCCGTGACTAAAGGGGTGAATAAGGGTGCAAGGGTAAAGTGTATATTGCATAGCCATTAGTTAAAAATTGTACAGATAACAGTGAAATTTTGATGCAGATGCAAATTATTAAGGAAAAAAAATCAATATGAATATTCAAGCAGGAAAATGGGTTTGTTTTTATTCAATGCTAATATCTAAGTGCTCTATACCCTGGATCATGCTATTTATAATTCATAGTGAAATGTGTTTATAGTGCAAATTAAGGGATGTTGTCTTCACCTTTTCTGCCTTCTGGAAAAGTTCCTCGGCTAACTGGAGGCAATGCTGAAATAAATGAAAGGAGAGAATTGATACCAAAATTTGTTATTTGTTTCTTTTTTCTTTTTCCTTTAAAAGCTTTTTTTCACCCTACTGTACCTTTACAGTGTTCCTTCCTTTCCCATGTAAATACTATTAATATTGCTATCACGCTAAAAACTAAAAACTATAATAAAAAATGGCTTTTCTAAGTCCGATCATTGGCTCTAGCAAGCGTATCTACACACACACACACAAAAAGGCATATCTAAAGAAATAGTGTACAATTTTTCAGAAGAAATAGGGTGTCTATAATTACTATTAAGAATTGTATGGAATTCTTTCATAGTATTTATTTTAACTACAAAGATCATTTCAAATAATAATAAATGACTGTTTGGTTTACATTCCTCTCAAGTTATCTCCAAGTTCATTTATGTCATAAAGCTATTCGATGTTTAAACTGTCAATATAATATCAATTCCTCCAATCTATCCTGCCATGAGTCGGATAGCCTACCTGGTAGTCACTGGGCAGGGGACCTTTCTTCTTGACAACACGAGGTTCAGGATACGTCATCTGACCCGAGGCATAGGAGATGGAACCCAGCCAGCGACGGTCCTCAAAGACTTGATGCCTCTGTTGCTTCCACTCCCCAGTCTCTGGGTTGAACATGTACTGGAAAGAAAGGGAAAAGGCTAAATCAGATATCCAGCGGCAAAATGTTTTTTTTTTAGTGTTCACTTATGCCGTAGTAAATCACGCCACTCATAATAAGATCCGCAGAGGAATAAGTTAGTTTTAAGCTCACTCAGGATGAAGAATGCGAATAGTGTAAACTAATGTAATACTGAATATCTTTATAGTACCAGTACTCATTCCATCACACAAGGTGCTCCGGTATTACCACGACTCAGTTAATTAGGGTAAAGATTGTCGTGCACACAACATTCAAAGAATTCCTTCCTACCAGTACCCATTTTAACACCAGGGGGAGAGTGACAATTGTAGGTTAATGTCTTACCCCCCAAAACACTGGTGCTGTGCTAGGTCTCCATCCCATAACCTTCCAATCTCCAGTTGAATGTTTAAACCACTTGATTACAACACCTCGAAAGCGAGCAAGAGAGAGGGAGAGATACAAAGAGAGAGAGAGAGAGAGAGAAGGCAACTTTCATAACTTACTTGCGGTAGTAGTTTCCATCCATGTTCTGCAACCATGGCAACCGCTTCCATGACAAAGTTCTTCTCTTCTTCACTCATGAAGAATGGGAAATTGAGTCTAGCAAACCCAGGCCTAAAATACACAAAAGTATAGAACATCAAAAACACCTATCTAACACATAACGCAAGAAACGATTTTACATACTTTAGTTTAATCTACAAATCTACTTTACCCAATGAAGATTGGTTAATAGTTTCATTTAAGATTAATTTTTGAAAAGGTTTCAAAACTACTATGAAGCTTACGAACAAGCAAAACATAAATCACATTAGTCTCAAAAGATACATTGTTAGAGATGTCAAGAATTTATAGCATGCCTTCTGTAGGTTGCAAAGTCACCACATGCAAATATCTTACAGCATTTCTTGTCAAAAGAAAAGAAATATAACATGGATGAAGATGATATCATATTAAATCGTACAAGAAGAAAAACCTATTCTTACCTTAGAATTTCTTTCTCTGAATATTCGCTGTATCTCCTGAGGTGTATCCTATCCAAACGACTGGATTTAATGAAGAAAGAAAGACAGAGACGGTACTACTGTCAATTTCTCTAGAATCTAATGAAGTCTTAAAAGATTTCCCTGTGCACAGTATTGTTATGTATTTGGCATTTATTAATTTTCAAATATTTCATCTTGATTTGACTGTATGTGCAGGGCAAAAATGCATGCCTTTGAGAGACAGCCAATATTCTTCGAAAGATAATGGCGACCTTATCTTCATTCTTACTCTCTCCCTCTCTCTCTCTCTCTCCCTCTCTCTCTCTCTCCCTCTCTCTTTACATGTATCTTTCTCTTTTCTTCTTTGAAACCTGTGAACTAATAATAATAAAATCATATAAGTTTTGTACAGTGCCAAATCCATTTGATAATCAAATGCTAAAGGCGCAACTTGTCCGAAAGATGACATGAAATCACATATCACTAAACGTTCTGGTTACATACCTATCTTCAAGCAGCATATCTTCAAACCTCTCTGCAAGCTCTTCATCAATGCCAAGTAAGTCCTATACGGGCATAATTAGGATGAAAGGTAAAAGTTACATTGTGTATATATATATATATATATATATATATACACACATATTTATAATGTAGACAGTAATAACTTCAAAAGGAGTCGAAGGTACGCCATGTGTAAATCCAACATTAGCTTTTATTGTTCAGAATTTTCGGCCCGCCTCGGGCCTCCCTCAGTGTATACAGTTTAATTTTCGGCAGGCCGAAAATTCTGAACAATAAAAGCTAATGTCGGCGTACCTTCGAATCCTTTTGAAGATATTACTGTCTACATTATTAATCATCCAACACGTGGGAATTATTCTCAATATATACATATCATTCCTGATTTTTGCCTCAACATTTTTTGCATTTCCCCAATAAAACAATTTGATAAAGATAATACTGGTTTGGCTCCAAGAGCCTAAATCATCCTAATATAACAATTACCAAATGCAAATATGTCTTATTGGAAAGATATATTCACTTTTAAAACCTAAGGCCAAATTCTATAACACACGTTTCTCTGGATTCCCAAAGAACTTAGAATCATGACAATTTCGGGAAACAGGCTGCAGGAAACTATCATCATTCCCAAACTCTACCTGTGCATAGGGTCCAGCGCAGGCACAACCTCCTCTGGCCTGTATCCCAAACAAATCGTTGAGCAGTGCACAGATGAAGTTATGATGCAGGAACTGTCTTGTGTGAGGATGGCGAACCAGGAAGGAGAAGATGGGAAGGCGTGGCTGGGATGCACTCCCGAGGATGACCAGGTTGGGACAGGATGAGAGGCGCTGCATGACAGAGCTGGAGAGAAAATGATGAAGAGATAAAAATGTTGAATAATTATCATCAACATCATAATTTACATGTACATGCAGTGCTATAGCACAAGTCTATACATTGACATGATTGAGGAACACCTGGGAGGTGTTTCACAAAGAGTTGAGTTGGACTTGAAGTCGCACTTAAATTCCAAGGTGCGTGCTGTATATTATACATAGCTGCACTGGTCAGATCATTCTCAAAAGACACGCGCTATTGGGAAGTCTGTCAATGCGATTATGCATTAAATACTGGATGCCCATTGGCCCTTACACACGACTCTAAGTACAACTTAATTCTTTGTGAAACACCCCCAGGATCATTGGGGGAGGGCCAGCAGTCTTACTTGGTAGATGAATTAGAAAATCAATACAGGAATCAATTAGGAGAGGGTGTGGAAGAGTTTACAGCATCCCTTTTTCAGGTTTCTCTTCCCCTATCCCTTCTTTTCATTTTCATCTTTGTACTTTCTGATCATTTTTTATTTTCTTTCTCTTACACTATTCAACTAATGGGAGCATGTGCCCCTCTGTAGCCCCGTCTTGTAGCTACGCCACTGCTTACCTGCATATTTCATGCTCTCTTCTCATGATCATTTCATGCCCGATGGTCTCTTTGAGTTGGAGTACGAGGCCTGCTCTGATAGCACCAACAACAGAGGGCGTTCCACCTTCCTCTCTCATCTCAATCTGCTTCAGATACCGGTGGCTATCTCTTCGCACCTGCAAAGGAATCATACCTGTGGAGTGATTAACCAACCTTTAATGCTACCATCCCATCTGAAAGACATGACTCGGGTTTGAATCTTGGTCCAATCAGGGTTAGTTTGTATACGAAGACAGAGAACTGACAGTGGGCCCTACGACCACACAAACACCTTCAAATATTTACACTATACACAAAATGTGATCCTTTCTTTCATATTCTTTCCTCTACAAGAGCTCTAAAAACTTTAGAATGAAAGAGATATCATGGTTACTTACAAAGAAAACACTACCTCCACCACCACCGGTCGGCTTGGGACTGACAAAGAGGGCCTTCTTTGCTATGAGTATCCCTGGAGTCTCCACTCCACCGACAAACTTGTGAGGAGAAAGGAAGATGGCATCTTTAGAAGCCAAAGAAGGGGGTACTCTGCAAAGCAGTAAATCAAGAGATTAATATTAGAAGTATTTTCGTCAAACCTTCCTACTTACAATATAGCTACCAGGAAATGATAAATTGGTCCTTCCTTAGGTACAACTACAATGATGATATGTACCATCACATAGTATAAAACCCAAACTACACAGATAAGTACATTTATTTCTACCTCTTTCAACCACAGCACATTTAACTCAAGAAAAATTTAGGAACTACTACAAATTCAACGTAGAGATATTTAAGATTTTCACAAACAAAAGAATGATGCAAAAAGTAATTCTTACCCCGAAACAACCGGATTCATATCCATCTTCACATATGGTCCTGTACAGAAATGGCAAAATGGAAAAACAAGGTGAAAAAGCACATTAAGTTCTTCTAAATATGAGGCAGCCCTCTTGAGTTTATTTTTTTCATGCTTGTGTAAACATAATCTTTTGATCAACATTCAACAATATTTAATGACAGAAGGTAAATTTAATTTAGACTTTAGAGAACTGAGGATCCCATGCGCCATGGACAAGTCCAAGGCACATGTATGTCCCCTTGGGATTTATAAACATATTTTTCAATATATTTTGTCTGATTCAAGCACTACTAGGGCTATCAGTATATCATAATTATCAGATATACTAAAGATTTGAATGTGGGCAAAAATCTATGAGAGAAATTCTATGTAGATGATCTTTGAAGGTGGAGGTTAGCATGGTGGTACTGATAACGTAGATGGGGTTTACGGTTCACCATGTGGTAAGTCCAGATAGGACTGAGAGTGGAGAGAGTGTGAGGGAGGGGAAATGGAAAGGCGAGACAGAGTGAGAGAGAGTATCTTTCTTGAGATTAGGTGTTGTCCTAAAAAGGACTGTAAACCAGTTGAGAAGGTGACGAGGAGAGAAGGCCATGAGGAGAGAAGGTAGCTTCAACATGCTATAAAACAATGTACACACTGACATCACAATTCTATGTGTAATACTGTGCGTGTTTGTACAAAATAGATAAGTAAAACACCTATAGCAGACTCACCAGCAGTAGCATAGTCCCAGAAGGCAAGGGCATTGTGTCGATGGAGGATGGCTGTTATGGAAACTGTATCCGCCAGGATGCCAGTTACATTGGACGCTGCTGAGAAACAGCCAATAAGCTGTCGGCCGGAACCCTTCCATGCCTGGGGAAGAGGAAATTAGAGCAGCAAATATAATCTTAAAAAGTGATCTGGTTGAACACTGAACACACGACAACTGATAAAGTGCTTCCATAGCTGCTAAATGGCCAATATCATACCCTAATAGAATTCAAAATTTCAACCATGGTCCATACACTTTACCCAACCGTGACCCTACACCTATACCAAAACCCAATCACAACCATACCCCTAACCCTAAGACTTTGAAAAAATGAAGTCTGGAGCAATCGTTCAACTGTGTTTTAATAGTTTAATATCTCCTACATATAATTTGAACGGAAACAGAAAGGCAGAATAACAACTATAACCACAATTGGTGTTTTTATCAAACCACACAAAAAGGTAGACATATTCAAACCTGTAACTGTGCATCCAGTATTGTTGTATCAACAAGGCCATTGGAATCTTCGGGTATTCTTATTATCTGCATCAGTTAATGATGAAAACAAAAGAAGAAATTTATAAAGTGGGAATTCAGATATAACTGAACAAAATATACGTAAAAGAATAGTGCCATAAGTTAGGATTTTATGAGCCTATCTAAATGTATCAAAGCGTGAATTCATAACCTTTACTGCATGAATTGTGGATTTTGAAAACTATTGGTCAAATAAGATTGAGATGTTTTATGTTATCAACATCTTTTTTCATGCATTCATACAATATCAGTTCATATCATACAGAGAGGAAAAGTGACACTTAATATTTTGGTTGACAGATCTAGAGAGAGGTGACAAACTGAGGCTTACCTCTGCCCCTGTCTCTCTCCATGGTAACAGGTTTGAATGATGCTCATAGGGCCCCACAAACACCACCTTGACACAAAAAAACCCAGAAAACATAAAACATTTTATTATGAAGCAGATGAACATTACATACACAGAATTCTTGGATGTGGTTAGTAACACATGGAACAAAATTGCTTTCTGTCATAAGTATCATCATTATCGTCCTCATCATCGTTTTTATCATCAGCGTCATCGTCATCATTAAAGTGATTACACAATGGTAAACAAGATTTTGATATATGATCGAGAATAGAATTCTAAGAAGAATGACATTAAAAATATGATGATTTTCAATCGAAATCAATGCATTTTGGCTAATTTTCTCATGAAAAGTTATGAGCTGACCAAAAAAAATTGAGTATGAGGTATGACGTAAAAGTGGGTACCAAGCTTCGCGCACTGCAGTTGTGCTATGCGCTAGACCGTACAACATGTATTATACCTTGCGCGCATTTTGCTAGAAGTGGGTACCCAGTTGAAACTGGGTCAAAGCTGAGGGGTCAAAAATATCCTGAAATCTTACCACATTTGGGGGTTTCCTTGGCAACAGGACTTTAAAAAAAAACTTTAGACAGATGATTTTCTGCTAATGAAATCATGCTCTTTTAAGTGAACATTGTTTCAGCATTGGGTACCCCCTTTAACATCATCATCATCACCATGTGTTATCATCAAATTTTACCTACAGGAGGATTGGTGAGGTGGAGAGCATTGACAAGTTTGTGAATGGCTGCTGTACATCCAGTCCCTGTAAAGATGACTGCATCATGCTCACTGGCATTCACTGCATTCCTTACAACGTCTCTAAATGAACAGAAGATAAAAAGGAAACAAAATGATACAGGGTTGTATGAAATGAACTGCAGATTTAAGTTCACATTACAATAACAAAATTACTGACAGTGGAAATAGTACTTCGAAGAGCAAGATATTGATATGTAACTGCTTACCACCAACTTAAGCTTTCAAAGGATCTCAGAAATTCCAAGCACAAAATCTGTTTCAGAATACTGTGTGCTGAAGCAAACGTCCTATAAAGACCCTTGAGACTATATAACCCTGAGCATTCACTTCCTCCTCCCCCTTTAAAGAAAATGTTTTGATTGGTATCACTCCATAGCTCACATAACCAGCACTTTACACTAGGGATAACTCAATGTGTATATGATCTTTTCCATGTAGTAGCAACGAAGTTGGGATCCAATCAAGAACCTGTTGTAAGAGACTGCAAAGGCTTTCTGTCAATTTTAGGATTCAAAATGTATGGTGATGGCTTTGTTTTTTAATTAGATGGAGGTTGACCACATCAAAGATATGGCCAATCATTTGTAAAAATCAAAAACAGGCTCAATGATCGATAACATCTGTTATTACATAATTACCCAAATGATGTCATATTCCCCATGAGGACCCATATTGAATGTTTTTTTTTTTTTTTAAATCCTCTGTGTGTTGAGTTATTTGTGGATTTGTAAGGACTTACCAGCTGACTTCAAACCATTGGGTGATCATATTCACGTCATGTTGATGCGTTACATGACCTTGTATGAATGGTAGACCCTAAATCTATGATGTGTCAGGTCCAGTTTACCTGACACAATGAAAAGCTACAGCAAACCTACCACCAATTTTTTGTAGAGGTGCCATAGTCAAGTGGTTTAAGGCGTTTGACTGGAGACGCGAAGGTCCGGGCTTCGATCCCCGGCACAGCACTTATGCCCTTGAGTAAGGCATTTTATCTACATTGCTGTTTTATCGTATTTCAAATAAAGTGATGTGCTCTATGCATATTGATACCAACGTGTGCATGTGTTGTTTTTCAAAACAAAAAAAAAAATCTACAAATACTCAAGTCCCAAACCCGAAACTTTGTAGATAAGAGGGGTGTTTGTCATGAATGTATACACCTTCTTTTGGGATGTTAGGGCCTGTAGTTCACGCAAGGTCGTGTAATGCAATAATGTGATATGATCGTAATCATCCCATGGTTGGAAGTAAGCCAGACTTACCTTGCTTCATGCCTGAAGAGAGTTGTTTGAAGTGATGTAACAGAGGTGGTTGTATGGGTGTTGCCGTAGGTAGGTAAAACCCTTTCTCTGATGTAGTCTTCTATGAATCCTAGAGACCTGGTAAAATCATTTTAAAAAGGGTGAGTTTCTTGGTGTTCATGCAAAGAAGGGGATCTGAAAGTGACCATGGTGACACCAAAAAGTTTTCAAACAGAAGCAGGCTTCGACTCTAAATTAAGGTAAACTTGTGTGACCGCAAAAGATTTTTTATCTCTGAAGTATTTGAACAGAAGTCGAGTATAAATTTGTATCAATTTATGTCAAGTATGGTGAGAATTCATAAAGCATTCATGCAGAAGTTGGGAATAAATCAATTCTATGAATGTAGGAACATCATAAAGCTTTCAAACAGAAATTGGGTTCAACTTTTTAAAACTGATTAAGATGACTTGGAGGCAATGCCCAAGACCAAGGTGGTATTTTACCAGTTCCTGAAGAGCACTCTCTCACTTCCAAAGATGAGGAACATAAGTCATAACTCTTGTATAGTAGTATAAAAAGATTTTAAGAAACTATTCCATGAATATTTTACCATTCTTCTGAAAGGAAATGTTCTTAAAATACAGAATGGAAAAGAAGGGACAATTACTTACTTTCCTGATGCTGTGTAATCACAGTAGGTAACTGTAAAGAGAGGATAATGAAACATACATGTAGATTTAGGGCCATATTATGAAAATTGTTTTATCTCTAATATATTGTTGTATCTTCAGTGTTAAGATAAAATCAGTTTTCTGAAATCTTTTCTTGTATCTCTCACAATGCATGCCTACAATATCAGAGTTAATATGCATAAACTTATGGCACTTAAAACATATGTGCACCAAGATAATATCTTGAGATAATAGGTATTCTGAAAATTGTTTTATCTTTTTTGTTGTATCATAACTTCCATGGTAATTACAACAAAATTTACAACAGGTCGGGGGGTGTTGTATCTCGTGATGGCTCAACATGAATAGCCCTTGCTCGACCAGCAAGAAGAAGATTATGTGTTACACAAAATCTCACTGAGGAAACATTCAGAGGAAAATACAGAGTAGGATTTAATGATTTTTCGGCGATATGCAATCTAATTCAAGATGATGAACTTTCGAAGACGCCAAGGGGGACCACGCCCACTGACCGTGGAGCAGCAAGTTGCATCAGCACTAACATTTTATGCAAGCGGTGCTTTCCAAAACGTTGTTGGAGACATCACTCATATTTCACAATCTTCGCAGAATAGGTCCATCACGGCAGTGACCAATGCTATTTGTGCTAGATCAGGTGAGTTTATCAATTCTTGGAGGCATGGATCACCAGTTTCAAAAAAGACCGACTTAGCCGAAATAGCGAATATGCCCAATATATTGGGGTGCATCAACTGTACCCATGTTGGCATCAGGACACGATGTGGAAATGAACATCTCTACGTGAACAGAAAAAAATTTCACTCAATAAAGTCGTCAATGCCCAACTTCATTTCATAAATGTTTGTGCTTGCTGGCCAGGATCTATCCATGATTCTTTCATCTGGCAGAACAGCAGAATCTACGGGGAGTTTAGAGAGGGAAGAATTCTGCAACAGCAAAAAGGATCTTGTGCTGTTGCCTCCTGGGCTGCCTTACTTCCACAAAGGCCCAGGGTATCATCTATTGTAAAATGGCTGGGTTTCTATAATGGAGCATTTACCTTGAAACATGGTTGCAGGTACTTGCTTCTAAAACTCAGTCGTACTCTGGTGTAGCCTATGGAATTAAGTGCACTGTAATTCCAGGGAACAGTAATGTTGTTTTCAATAGCGTACCCAAAAATGCATTGTCCTTAATTTCCCTGGCATGCCATGCCACTTTGGTTGTTATTTAGTCCATTTTTAGATTTAAAGATTGATTTTCATTTCAAGGGCAACGAACCATGCAAACTTTAATCATGCTTTGTTTGTAATTTCCAGTGCAATATGACGTGAATGCCAATTCGCTTGACTTAGAAAAAAAACAAATGGCTGCATTTCTTAAACTTTTACTTTGGCGATTTGGAACAGTTGAATGAATGTGTTCACTCATGCATAGAGCTCATTTTATGTTCACCTACCAGGTTGAATATAAAAGATCGCTCGTATCTAGTCGCGCATCGATGCGCATGCGCAAGTTAGTCGCTATTTTCTATCTGCATTTCAATGGATGCCAGGTAAATGTAAACAAGTGGTGATTTTTTCCAGCTATCCTACGATAGATTCACATCTAAATTTCGGTTTTCGTACGTCCGATTTTTATTTTAGTCCCAAGTGTCAATCGGGTTCGTGATGACCACAGCCAATAGTTACAAGACTGGTGGTGTCATTGGCCAATGGGAAAGTGATTTTCCAGGGGTTGTTTTGAAGTGCCAAGATGCTTGCTACGTATAAATAGGGGGTAAAAACACTGGACGTCATGGAGAGTAATGCGTTAGCGTTTTTTTTTTTTTTTTTACTCTCCAGACGTCCCTGGACTAAGCGCCACATCGTCTTGATCATGCACATTTTTTGACAGAGCGGAGGCCTCGAGAATGCATCTTTGCCAGCCGATCGACCCGACCGGCCCGCCATCCCAAATAACTAACGGTGCTTTCACACATGATGCGACAGAGTGGTACCAAACTGTGGGACCACACTGTTTCGTCTTCACATGGTGGGACTTTGTGTCACCACATATGCTCGTGAACGCCCATTAATGCGTCAACTCTCAATAAGAGAGCATATTGTCAAAACTTGTGCAAGCAATCTCATGTCATGGCAACAATTTTTGCGCTTACTTTTTAGAAATTTGATAGGTGCGCATTTTTTGTGTAGACTATCTAGGCAGCAAAAAAAAGTGTGTCCTGCCTTGGCGACATTTTTTTGTTGCCCTATAGCTCATAGGCTTGTACACAAAATAGTGTGGTGACACTGCGTGTTACCACTTACCACACTGTCGCATCATGTGTGAAAGCACCTTAAGTTACATGTAGCTCCCTCCCTGTCCCCTGCCCAGGCCTGCCGCGGCCGCGCATGCTGACTCACATCAGGCTCTGCACGCAAACCCTGGCTGAATAAATAATTTCTGCATCAATAGTTACCTTTTCGAGGTCCAAAAGGCCCTGAAAATGTTAAATCATGACCAACAACATTTCTCCTGATGTAGTTCATGAATTCTTGTTCATCTTGTTGTTGTAGATGTCCCACATGTTGCTTCTTTTCACTCGGAAAAGTATAAAATATTCGAGAGCCATGAGTTGCAGACTTCCCACAGGACGCTGCCATGTTTTTCGATCACTAATAGGAGTGAGTTTAATAGCAAATTAGCCTCTTTTATTTTTCACATAAAATTTTTAGACAACAAAAAGTCATCTATAATAACATAATATAAAATAATAAAAAAATAAGAAGATTCACAACAAGTGCCCTTTTTAACTGTTTTTTTTAGTGAAGTTCAATGATGCAACTTATTAGTACAAGCCAGGGAAAATCCCGACTAGACTCTCGATTCTCTGATATCTCTCTGTATGTACCGTATTTAGTTTCAGTCTTACTCGACCGATATGGGGCTTTCATCATCTACATGTACTAATGATCTAGACCAATGTCTAGACACAGCAGTTAACAGTTGAATATGATTATGTACGATGACATGAAAGGACAAAAAGAACGCCATGGACAAAGTTGTAACAAGGGTAAGCTAAGACATGTAAGAAAATGGATCACTGTTGAATTCATATAGGCCTAATCTCGCATATGATATGACTGGACTGAATAATTGGCATTGTAACGTTAGATCTAACAGTTAGTATGGTTAATGGTCATTATTGCCGCATTATTGGCCATGTTTATTTGTGAATCTTGTGAATTTGAAGAAGAGGAAGCTTAGTAGTGGGAGTGATGGCGCTTTGGAGAGACTTAACTACTTTGGCAGTTAGAATGAAAATTACTACTTATGCTGATGTTAAATGATTGATTTCAAATAGGTGACATTTGTTTGATCAAAATTGGTTCAGAACTGGCTTAATTATCAAAGAAATAAACATCAAATTTTGTACGCAGTCATTATACTTTATTTACACATGTGTAAACCAATGAGATTTCTGTTAATGCGACATGTGTGCGAAGTGTTGTGCATCACTGTACGGGCAACGGTCAGGGTGAGTGGATGTAGCATAGGGCAAAAGGTTGATATGTGATCCTTGGAATTATTTTACTGAAAGTCACTGGAAATCATGAGTGGAATAAGATACCTGTAATTATGCAAGCCAGACAATATGAGACTATTTTAAATCAATTTCCTACCAATTTTCTTTTACTACCACTACTGTACATTACCATTAATGATGTTTTTAATGGACAAATACTATAATTGCTGAGATTTTATCAATTTGCACAATAATTATTACTTTTGGCAATGTTTGGCCATTGAAAAATATTGAATTTTACATTGTTATATAAATTTTGTTACAAATTACTCATAATTTGCAGTTAAGCTGTAACATCTTTTCTTCATTCTCTTTCAGATTCTGTGCTACAGAAATATGTTTATCCATTGTCACCATCATCATCAGTGGAACACATTTAAACAGTTCAGACCTCACCAACAGATTGATATAGCTGGGAGAAATTTATCCCACTTTAGACAGTGCGATGATGATGCTGCCAGCAAAGACTCGTTAAAAGACAGTAGAGGAGAAATTACAAAAGGAAAACAAGAAGGAGGAGGAGGAGGAGGAGGAGGAGGAGGAGAAGACATAGGAGATACATGTAATAGACTCTCTCCTCAAAGGAGAAGTCTTGAATCAAAATCTTCTGTGAATTATCAGGGAAATGTAGAAAAATTTGAAGATATTTCAACACCCAATACAAGATCATCCACCACTGCTGAAAACTCTTTTAGCTCACCAGAAAGTGCTGCCAGCAATCGTAGTGTTAGGAGCAGCAGCAGCAGCAGTTATAGTAGTAGTAGCAGCAGCAGTGATATCAACAAGAACAACTCCATGAATGACTCTTCAGTAAGAAGACTCCCTAGCAGTGATGAGGAACCTGTAAAGAAAGAGCCTCCTGTTGCCCCTGACCCTGAGACCTGTTGCGAGAGCGGTTGCGTAAACTGTGTCTGGATCAAGTATGCTGAGGAGGTGAAGGACTACTACCCAGATCACGAGGAAAAATTAAAAGAGATTTTGGATATGATTGAGGACTATAACGTCAAGATGTTTGTACGGATGGAACTGGGAATGAAGAAATAGTCCAGAGTGATGACTTATGCCAGGGCTGAACACTAAAGGCTTGCTCAGACATGGTGCAGAAAATTGTGGTTATTTTGATACCATGGCATTATTTTATACATGTCAGTAATGGCAAGTGGCGATGAAAAATGGAGCACAATGAAGGTCTAATGCATACTCATTTCTCTGTCTGTTATACATAAATGATAGTATATAGTAATAATCTTGGATATTTATATAGCACACATATCCACCAGAGAAGGTGCTCAAGCCTCAAGGTGCTCCATTATTACCTTGCCTCAGCTAGGCTACCAGTGTCGGTGCTTGGGGCATTAAAGGAATTCCTCCCTGCCAGTACCCATTCACCCCTGGGTGGAGAGTGACAAAGCAGATTTGCATGTTGACAAAAGACATGTGAAGCACACTGAGCCTGTTTTGTTTGTTAGAAAGTGCTTCTGTTTGTTGCATTACGTGAAACAGCTGGCCAGTACAAAAGGAACCCCTGCCTAGTGTGTCATTCTGGACCCCCAAGAATGTTGAGGTATTAACAAGGAAGCATTGTGCAGGAGCCCCCTAGTGTTTTGTTCTTTAATTCCTGGGACCCCCCCCCCTCCCCCCCCAAAAAAAAAAAAAAAAAAAAAAGAAAATTACTGTAGTTTGTGGAGACCTGCATGTACTTATAGTTGTACCAACTTGGTTGGAATCATTAAAACTGCCATTTTTTTGCTACAGGGTTATTCACTTTCACTGACATTGTCCTCATCTTCATTTTCAATTTGTTTTTGTTTCCTGAAGTATGCACAAATGTATACAACTGCGCAACTTTGAAGAAAAAAAAAATGTTTTTTCAAATATGCACAAAATAGTGTAAGAGTATGAAAAGGACATGTCATCTTTTTAGGGTGGAGTGCTTTGAACATTCATGCCTCATGTTACAGGGTATTCCCAAATTTTCCAGTAAGAAATGGGGAGAAGCAGCAACAGTGCATGAAGAAGCTCATTATAAAGAATTTTGTTAATAGTAGAAGAGCTTCATTTATATTGTGCGAGTTCATTCATCAAAATGATATAAGAAACTTATGCCTCAGAAGTTATGATTGGTGCTTTCTTGAAATTAAAAAGAAAAAAAAAATACAGACAGTACATGCAATTCCGTAAGGGGGTTAATATGACTTGGAAATTGTGTTAAGTTCTTGATACAAACTGAACAATGAAAACACATCTCAGACTGTACATGTAAGATATCATTCTTTGCATGTGATTTGATTTGAAATTCAAATATATTATCGTCATGTATACTGTATTTTATCATTCATGTTTTAGCTAACATGCAGTAAGTTGTTAGTTCTTTGAGAAATTTTGCAATATCTCTTAATCAAGTAAACTTCTTTTTTTGACAGAACATGGGGGTAGGACATTCAATGTTTTATGTTTTTTTTTTTCATGTTATGACAAGAAACATGTGCAATAACATTATTTTTTCTTACATGTTTACAGTTTTTTCTAGTTCAAATTAAGAATGGTGATTTGGTACAAGTCACACACAGAAATCAAAGGTGGAACTGTTTTTTTTTTCACTAGTTAAAAGATTGTCTTAACAAATAAATTAGGGCAAGGAAACTGGTTCTTTTATTTTTGCAAAAAAAGGTGGCTGCATTCACATGAAATGAACAGAGACTCCTGAAAAAGCACCAATGTTAACCATTTATTCTGCACAGTTCTTACTTTGTTATAACAACATTACTTTCCTGAATATCAGAGATAACAAAGACTTCGGAATACTGCCCCAGAGACCAGTTACTTCTTTGTTCTTGGATATCCTGTAGAAAGGTGTGTTTATAAATTAATACACTTCACAACTGTGGTCATTGACATAATGATAACCATCTTTAAAAGGGATCATTTTAATGAATTAAGAAGGGGAATCCTCATGCATGCAAAACTAGATCCATTTCCCTGGATTTTAGTGCATTAGTGTGTTTTATTGCTGCAGTTAAACATGATATCTTTAATACTGGTATGCATTGTCCATGTTTGTTTATTGAAATTGAGATACTGTGAAAAATATATGTGTGGGCATTGAAGTGGTTTGTTTATTGATATTGATATCTTGACATTTATATTTATTTATCAAATTAAATATATTATGTACCAATTTGAAAATTTCTGATTCTGGTTTTGTTTATGACTACATGAAATAATTTTAAGCTGAACAGAACTTTAACAAAAGAATTTTAACAAAAGAAATGAGGTTTTAGCCACTATTTGCAGATTTTTTACATAATGAACTGAAATGTCATATTTTAGTGGAGGGGGTGGGGTGGGTTAAAATCTGTCTGCACCCACTGATCGGTAGTGTTTTCCAAGTGGAGATACAGATGCAGTACTAACTTTAGAGGTATCTGCACTGTCCTCGATCAAGCAATTTTCATCTTCAGGTCTACAAGTTATCAAGAGCAAAAGACACACCTTTTCCTTCATAACTTACAGTACTACTGTTAGTGGATAGCATATTAGATGCTGATCTCAGTATTCATGAAAATGGGAATCTTTTAACCAAACCCCTATATACGGTGGCCCTGGGGAGCATTTCATGAAGAGTTTTGTCAGTGCTTTTCACTGACAACCATTATAAGCTACTGAAAATCCTCGCGTCTGATTGGCTGAGAGCAAATTAGTCAGTGAAAATCACCGACAAGACTCTTCATGAAACGCTCCCCTGAAGTATGCTCGACAACAGGTCATGTGCGACATGAATATTGTGGTCAACTTAGTATCCCAGTCACGAAATTTGCAACCCGTGACACGAACTTTGCGTCCCAGTCGCGAATTTCGCATCCCGGGTCCTGAATTTCGCATCCCAGGTCATGAATTTCACATCACGGGTCATGAATTTTGCATCCTGGATCATGAATTTCACGTCACGCGACTGGGACCAAAAGTTTGTGTCACAAAATTCACGTCGCACATGAACTGTTGTTGAATGTACATGTACTTCAAGGGGCCACCATACCAATATACCCCTTTAATCACAAGGCATGCAAACCACCAAAGAAAGCAAGCTCACCTGCAGTCAACATCATTTGTATATCATACATGTATGTCCATCCACTGAATGGAATATGGGGGGGGGGGGGTCATAAATTTTACTTGCTAGATGAAATGTGAATCCACAGGTTTTTTTCATTTTCCCTTTAGCAACTATCCCTTATTTTTGTCTCTTTCTTTCCCCTCCCCTCCCCCCCTCCTTTTTCACAACATGATGGGGGTGCCCCTCATACTCTGTAGCAATAGCTACCTCCTTTCTTTCTCTTTCTCTTTCTCTATCTGTCTCTTTCTGCTCTTCCTCCAATCTTTTATCTCTCTCTCTCCTTCCTCTTCTTTCTTGTCTTATCCTATTTTCTTCATGCCTCTTGACAACACACAATCCCCACAAAATGGCTGATAACTCGTCACATTGGGGTGTCGCTTTTTATTCCATTTTGCGTCATACTTTCTCCTCTTCTTCAGTGTAATCTGAAAAAGCATATGAACATTTATATGAAGAGCTTGAACATGTACAAAGGAAAGTGGAAGGCCACAAATATATTCATACTCTATGTACATTCATTCATCTTTTACAGTTCTGCCTTCAGAAGCCTAGATATGATACATGTATTCACCTTAAAATGTCAAATTCACCATCGCACGTAATATCTGCCACTTTGCGAACAACATATTACAAATTAATCTCATTTTAACCAAGTCCTAACAATAATGAAGGTTGATCCTTCTAGAATGCAGGTCTTTCTGTACAAAGCATTTAAGTTATACAAACTTCAAGTCAATATACATATAATATCTATATAACTATCATACACAGATGTATTAGGTTTTACATAATTCTTCTCCATACAAAATGTCTCGTATACAAGTAAGATTGCGCCTGAATTGACCATGCTCCTTCCATGACGAGAACATATCTCACAAAATGTTGCTCAAGCAAAATGATTTCAAATAATACTATGCACCATAAAAAGCAGTTTTCATGGATATTGTTTAGTCAGCTCATTTACATATATAACCAAGTACTGCTATTAACAAAACTTTCCATGATTACAAATTACAATCAAGTTTAGGTGTTACAGAAGAGGCAATTAACCGTCATTGTCCTTTGTCAATAAATTATTGAATTATTATTTCTATAATCATCAAATTATCCGAGACTAAATGACACACACTCAGCACTTCTATATTTTGTCAAGTGCTCATGTATAAATAATAGACACAAATTCGCTGTTAAAAGTGGTAGTAAGTTAATACTAATAAGTTATCTGCGTGTACATGTAGTACATGGGGAAATGTTACTATCAAGGAAAGTCCATCCTAAATATAATTTATTGCTGATAGCATGCATGCTAAATGCATAAATGTTGCTAATATAACCATTTAGATGCATGTATATCTAATAATACACTCTTTTAAAAAAATAGTATCTATCACGTCCTCTTGTTTTACAGAAATAAGCTTGGTTAAAATTAAAAACAGAACCAATAAAAAGCCCTTACACAAACGGAACCACGCATAACAACTGAGCATAAATTTGCAGGAAAAAAAAAGAGATAGAATTCCATAGTCTTAAAATTTTTGACATTCTCCATGATAAATAATCTTGGTTTTATAGGTCTCACCAGTAAGATGTGTAATATATAAATACCACTAAAAGTCTTCATTGTTTATATTTTTTGATATATGTATATACCATAATAGATATTCTGCTAGTTGCTCCAAGAGGTAAAATATATGAGAAGAGTAAGTGGAAGAGCAAAATTTTTTGCATTAAACATAATTTCATTTTCAAACCATCTTTTCAACTGCGTGAGTGAATGCTTTTCTTATATAATCTTATGGTGATTTTTTATTCAGTGCCATATATATATATCCCTTTTTTTATAAATTTGGAAAGCACAAAGATTAAATTCTACTTTAGAGAAACAAAGGTTTAAAAGCAATTCAAGGCATCATGCAAAAAGGAGACATCAATAGAAATAAAAATGGATCCCAAGAAGCCATAAAAAAAAGTAAATTCATATAAAATAACAATTAAACACATATCACGCTAAATACTGAAGACATGATTTTAGGAATCAGACACTGTTTTTATGATTCTTCCAAATAATTATGGTATAGTGCATGACAAAAATACTGGTACTCATCATAGTACTTTCAAGTGACATATCTAATGGACACAAAAGAATCAATTCAGTCTTTGCTGGGTACTGTTTTGGAAAGTTAAAGGGTAAGTCCACCCTAGAAATTTCACTGTTTCAATAAAAGGAGATATATTTGAACAGTAATTTAAAAAAGCAATGAGCAAAATCGGTCAAAGAATAAGAAAATCACACTCATTTATACTTTCTAGTAAACTACTCTCGGCTCTGCAAATTAGCAACACTGATGACATCATATGCGAGCAGGTCTCCATTCACTTTGTACATGAAATTCACATTTTCTCAATTTTCTTGGAAGTTACACATTTTCTAACCCCCATAGTCAATGTATGTTCAAAAGAATTGCTTTTTACATAACATACTTTGACTATGGGGTAAGAAAATATGTAACTTCCAAGAAAATTGAGAAAATGTGAAATTTCATGTACAAAGTACATGGAAACCTGCTCGCGTATGATGTCATCAGTGTTGCCAATTTGCAGAGCCGAGAGTAATTTACTAGAAAATGTAAATGAGAGTAATTTTCTTATTCTTTGACCAATTTTGCTCATTTTTTTTTTTTAATGCTGTTCAAATTTATCTCCTTTTATTGAAATAGTGAAACTTCTAGGGTGGACTTTAATGATATCATGAAAAAGAAACAGAACTCATGTAGATGTAGATGTACATATACAGTTGCTACTTTGGTCAAATGTCTGCAATACTTTTGTCAAATGAAAATAAATAAAGGGAAAATCATTTGACCATATCAACGTGAATATGCTCAAAATTTGATTAAAACAGCTGCCTCAAACCAACAACACCTACCTCTTTGCTACTGCTTATTCAATAAAATCACAATGGCATATTGCATCTTCACTAGACTAGATCCTTATCTCCTACAATTGATCATCCCATTTAAAGAAGGTACAACAGCTCCTAAATCCTTACAATCGTACACATACAATAAGTTTTAAGCTATATAAATATAGCTCACTAACGCCAACAATAAATACATTTTAAGCCAGTATCCAATTTCAACAATATTTTCTCTATTCCTTATAAAAAATTTCTTTTGAAGTAGTCATTCAGATTTTCAAGGTGTCAAATGATTTTTCAAGAGGCAACACTTCTCGTATAATATAAGGGTTAGACTTAACTGTTCCAGCATCAAAACTATGCAAAACAAATGTGCAGAAGATTGCATTGTGCCAAGTGCATGAAAAAGTATGAGAACAGAATTTTTTAAAAGTATGAACTTGCAAGCTTCGATGACTTAGATGCCTTAATTTGAAATATAGCCATTATCTGAACAGTAGACGCACAACTCAACAAGCTTGAGTTAGAACTTCAACTACTAAGAAAAGAGTCCGAAACATCTCAACACAGAGTCAAATATTTTAATACCTTAGAATAACTTCTTTCGAACCAAACTTTAACACAACATTATGCACTTCTTGCGAGGTCACTATCCCTGTCATAAGTGCAAGTGCACTGGCAACTATTATAATAGAGTAAATGCAAATAAACACAAGCACAACTTGCTATCAAATGGTCAGTATGAATGCTATGTGTGCAAGAGAGTTGGTCTAGTGGAGACATTTATTTATATCTACTGTTCCTATCTCCCTATCCAAACATCCAAGTTCGAATCTGCTTTAATGAAATATGGGTATTTTCAATAGACACAAGTACAAACCCTATACTGGTCCCAAGGTAATTTCCCTGAGGATCAAGCAATCAGTATCAAATGGAAGAAATCAAATTGGCAACAAAAAATAACAGAAATCAGCGGTTGCAGTGTATGGCCATGCCTTTGGTCCATGATCCAAAATACATGAAAAAAAAGGAAGAGAAATGAATAGCATGTGCAAATAGAAAAAACAAATAATAAATTATTATTCAGACTCGTACATGCATGCACACATCTATCAAAGGATGCCTGAGTGAGTGCACTTTCTAAATCACTGATAATGATGTTTTATAACTCATGCAGAATAACTGAAGATGTCCAAAGCCCAAAACTGCACTGACATGAAGTCTCTTAATATGATACCACAAATATTTGGAAATTTCCCACAAATTTATGCAAGCAAAATAAAACTGAAAGCTTTAAAAAAAATATATTGAAAAAAACCTCAACAAAAGGCTTGTGCCAGAGAGTAGACCTGTACATTCCTGTCTGAATTCAATAAATATCAAAATTTCAATCTGATTTTTTTTTTCACTATATGTATCATCCTTCTATATATGCATAAATATTCTTTGAGTACTTTAATCATTAACCTGGAAGAGAAGTATACTAGAGAAGTATACTACATGTAAAATTTTCCATTCCATTCCATCTTCTTTTCATATAATATCTCAGAAATAACAATCACCATTTTCTACCCTTTGCACACAGTTCAACTTCCATTTTCCCCAGTAAAGCCTTTGAGTATTTTCTTCTCAACACAAATCAAACATGCTTCATATGAAACTGGGTATCTGCGATATATATCAACTTCTGATGAATATTATCTTAAATATTAAATAATCAAGCTGAGTTGATCCCTTGTGTTTAAAATGGAAGACTTTAAACCATCCATTATCAAATTAAGTTACAATCATTCCAGTGACTGGTATGCTATTGTTAGTAAATGTTAGAGCTTAAATAACATAGTCATGTACCTTAAATATTTTCTATATTGGATAATGTGCTCAATTTCCCAATACTCACATGCATATCATTTTAATCCTAAAATCATATAAATTTCAAGTTGAATATTGTGCAGGGATAAAAATCATTTGCTATATACTATTCCAAAAAAATGTAGTGGGAAGTTTATCAAGAAAGAGTAGTCCCCTTTTTTCACTATAAAGGAGATAAACCTAAAAAACAAGATTGAAAATATAAGATGAGAAATAAATTTGAGGTAATATTGATTGACAAGGCAATGGCTGTTTTAAGAACATACTTTACAATGCACTTCTTTAGCCAACCATCTTCAAAATGAAAGGATCGGAAAGTAGAATCCTCATTCAAATTTTTTCTAACATATTTATCTGAATGAAATATTATTTTCTAATAGGTTCTTTAACTATTCATCGAGGGCTCTCGATAACAATACATCAGTTGGAGGTACAGGTATCTTCTGCTCCACTACACAGAACAGGACATAGAGTGATGGTCAATGAGTTTTTACTGAAGCCATCTTCCTTAGAATCCCCACATCCTGCAAAGTCCTTTACTCCTGCATTTTCTTCCTCTAAATGACCCAGGTCAAAGGCCACTGACGACATTTAGAGGTGGATTGTTGGGCCAGCATCATCATCCAGTTCAGGTCAGTGATGATAGATGAGTCCTTTACTGAAGCAATCTTTCTAAGAATCCTCCAATCCTGCAAAAGTCTTTCCTCCTGCATTGTTTCTCTTCCTCCAAATGACTCAGGTTGCCAGTCATTGACAAAACTTCAGAGATAATGGTGGACCAGCATCGCCTTCAGGTTCAGGTCAGTGGTGAAAGATTAGTCCTTTACTGAAGCTATTTTGCTTGAGATCCTCACTCTATGAGTCCTACCATTTCTTCCTCATCATTTCACATTATCAGGATAGTCCAGGACAGAGGTCATACTGCCACACCTTGAGGGGCAAGCACATACTCAAGTAGAGGTCAATGACGGTGGGTGACCTTCAGAGATAAGCGACCTTGAGAGACAACTGTCTCCTCTAGCCCATCATGCTGTCTAAGTCTAGAGCTAGGTTGGCAAACATTGACTCGATATCGTTGAAAACTTCCTTGCCTTCCTCTGCAGGTTCCTCACTGAAAAAACCCAACAAAATAACAGCAAAAATCAGAATGCAATGCATCTTTTCTCTTCACAAGAGTCATGGTTCTACAAGACTTTATATGCACATATAATCAATATGAAACTGAAATTTACAAACATAAAAAAGCTGGCTTCTAACAAGGCATTTGATCCTTTTTTATCCTCCTTTTGTCCATGGAAGTAAAGTGAAACCAAAAAAAATATTCTTAAAAGTTTGATTAAAAGTGGCAATTATCCTCCCACCAAACAGAGAGAGAGAAATAGCATACAAAAGTGTTGCTAGAGAAGATATTTATGCCAAAATCTTACAATTCAACGTCTCTCTCTCTCTCTTCTTGTCCTATCTATAGAATTTGGTGATCAGGTTGTTCTACAATTCTCAGTTCTTAGCCCTCTCTATAAGTATCACTCCCCGATCTTCAACTCCTGTCTCCTCTAACCATTTTTAAGTCGAGGAAGATTAGAGAACCTTGAATTGACAGGAAAGAATGAGGGGAAGAGAAGTAGGGGAAGGAGAAGAATATTTTGGATGGAGAGTTTAATTGCTTAGAGGAGAAACGAGCAAAAAAAACAAGCACTAGTGAACAAAAAAAAAACAAAAAACAATTCAATAATACAATGAGAATAAATCTTGGACCCTTGAGGGTTTATTTATCTTCCTTTTATAACCAAGAAAACCTAAAAGCAGAAAAAATGTTAATATTCATTGAAAGTTTTCTGTTCATCAAGAAAATTCATAGTTTATAACCAAGAAAACCTAAAAGCAGAAAAAATGTTAATATTCATTGAAAGTTTTCTGTTCATCAAGAACATTCATAGTCATAAAAAAAAGAAGCAAAGCTGGTGTGGCCACCTTACCTGGTATCTGCTTGAAGCTCTGCCGGTGGTGGCGGTAGAGGCGGAGAGGGCAGGGATGGGGAGGAGGCATTGAATTTAGGGGCTGGGGCTGGCGGCGGTGGCGTCCAGGTGTCATCCACTACACCTCCCATAGGATCGTCCATGGCCATGCTTCGAAGAATCTCTTCAAGCTTGAGGGTAGCTGTAAATGCATGAAGAAAGAGGAAAATAGGTCAAATCAACAATGGCTGTCAATGATTTGTGCCAACAGTCGCCAAGAGTAGATGATAAAGGTGCTTTCACACATGATGCGACAGAGTGGTACCACGGTGTGTCACCACACTTTTTTGTGTACAAGCCTATGGGGTATAGGGCAACCAAAAGAAGTTGCCGAGGCAGGATACACTTTTGTTTGCTGCCTCGATACACAAAAAATGTGCACCAATCAAATCTCTAAAAAGTTAGCGCAAAAGTTGTTGCCATGAGATTGCTTGCGCAAGTTTTGACAATATGCTCTCTTATCGAGAGTTGACGCGTTAATGCGCGTTCATTAGCATATGTGGTGACACAAAGTCCCATCATGTTTGAAGACGAAACAGTGTGGCGCCACAGCGTGGTACCACACTGTCGCGTCATGTGTGAAAGCACCTTTATGCCTATGAAAATAAATAATTCAGTAGTCAACAGGTGAACATCAATAAGGAATAAGTATGGACATTCTTTCTTGAATTCTTGAAGATTATTCATGCAATGGAAAACTTCTTGTTGATGTGGTTAATCATAATGCACACTGTAAATTTTGACTAATCAGTAAGGTACTGGGACTACCTGCTTGAAAATTTTGTCTTTACTACAATGCACCCTCAATTATCCTGATATTGAAATTCAAGTCTTTCTTAACCAATTGACAGCTACACCTGAGATAACTATGGCTGGGGTCTATAACAAAATGCATGTTATGCTGTAATCAATCCTTTCTTAATGGGTTAAGGGAATATACAGAAATTCTAAAAGCAATGAGAAACTCTTATAACAGAATGAAGTTACAAGTTATGGCATATTTGGCACAAAAGAGAGTAGAAGGTTTGAGTTGAAATCATCTATTTCTACATGCATTTAGCTTTCTTGTTAATACTGATTCTGAAATATAGACTGTGGAAAGATAACTGACCTTCACCAAGTGAATCTGCATCTGCAGCAGCATCTTCCACTGGCTTGTAAGGCTTGGTGGGTGGATTGCTTGGAGCAGAAGACGACGCAGATGCACCAACAGAGAATGGAGGCACAGATGCAGTGATGATCTCTGCACCGTAGGAGCCAGCTTCTCCTGCAGTCTGTCTCCTAGGGCTCAATCTCATTGGCTGTTTTTTGATAGTGTCTGTGTTCTCATTCTCAAATCCAGTAAGACCCGTCTCAAGGGTATCACTACTCTCACTTCCATCTGAATCTACCACCTCATCCTGATCCTCTAGTTTATCCATGTCAGATGAGAAGATGTCCACATCTTTGGTGTCATCAATAGGGACGAGCCTCCTCTTGGGCTCTTCGATAGGAACCAGTCCGTTTGTTGGGTCCTCAATAGGGATTAGCCTTGATGATGGGGGGCTTTTGGATGATGGTGTGGGTGTCTCTTGAGGTCTGGAAGGTTTGGGTGGCGTTTTTGTCTTAGGCAGGACTGGTGGGACCACCTTTTTCTTCACCTCCACAGAGGGTGCTGGTGTTGTCTGTTCTGGTGGAGGAGGTGGCAACTGCATGGTGTCAGTAGCGGGTGCAGGCGACTCTTCGTTGATCATTTCACTAGGAGATGCTGGTTTACGTTTTATAGTGTCCGAGTTTGATTCCCAGCTCTCCGATACAACTGGCACCTTTTGTCTTTTCTTCTGACGGAGCTTCAGTTCAGCCATCATGTCGGCACCACCACCAATGTCACCCATCATCTTTTTTGGTGCACTGTTGTTACCTTTTCCATTTACAGGAACCGCAGCAGGTGCTTTCTTACTCTGTTTCAGATTCGTCAGCTGCATGTTTGTCGGTGGTGGAGGAGCAGGGGGAGGGGGTGGCTGTGATACCACTGGTGCAGGTGGTACTACGGGTGGAGCAACAGCAATGAGAGCAGGTGGTGGTGGCATTGGTGGTGATGGTGCAGATGATATTGCCGTTAGTCCCGCTGGGGATAATGGTGGTGGGGGTGGGAAGGCTGGTGACACTGGCGCAGGTATTATTGCAGGGGATGCCACAGACACTTGTGGCTGTGTCTGCACTTCAGGAGTGATTGAAGGTGCAGGAACAGCTGATGGTGAAGGTTTAGGTAATGCTGGCACTGCTGGCGGGGGACCAACTGGGGGAGGAGGGACTGCTCCCATACCAGGGACAGATGGTGCTTGCATGTAAGGTGACTGTTGAGGTGCAGACACCTGCTGAGATGTAGTCATCGGCTGAGAAATAGATATTGGTACTACTGGAATAGGAACTGGCTTCGGTTGCTGGGGCTGGTTTGTTGCTGAGTGTCTTGGAGAAGTTAAAGGACTTGACTTGTTGAAGGTAGACATTGGCCGATCAACAATTTCTTCATAGAGTCCAGCAGATGAAGATTCGTCCTCTCCTGCAGAATTTGCATTCATGTTACGGTTCATAGTATCAAAGTTAAAAGGAGCTTGCTTGCTGACCGGTGATTGATGATACTCATCTTGCTCTGTAAACGACCTTGACCTTGACCTGAACTCTGGGGCCAGAGGTTCAGGCTTCTTGGCAGGTCGTTTCAAAGTTTGGTAATTCAGTGGGTGAGAGTCAGTGTTCAAAAATTGTTTCTTCAGCTGCAAAAACGTTGCTTGCGTCTTGATGGGGGAATCTTCTTCAGATCCCTTTGATGATGACGATCCTTTGGAGGAGGATGAGATGTCTGTTGTCAAATCCTCATCAATTTCTGCATTTGAGTTTCGATTTTGATGTCTCGACTTTGGTCTCCAGATCCCTTGGAGAGGATTTGAAAGAACAGGTTGTAATACTGGTGCACTGTCACCTGCCTGAGTCTGCTTCTTCCACAAAACTTCTGCACTGCCTGGCCTTCGTTGTGAACCACTACTTTCAGAACTATTGCTACTATTTTCGCTGCTTGCAGCCGATGTGGCTGACGTAGAAGACGATCTCCGCCCAGAGTCAAATGCAGTGGCCGTAGAAGGTGGAGGCATCACAAAGCTAAAGCTAGTGGACTGTTTCTCACTTTGCAAACTTTTCTCTATCTGTGCTGCCCTGTTCCTTGACAAAGAGTTTGTATGTCCATCCAGAACTGATCGTCCTTGGTACCATGTACCTGTATTCACAACGGATGGATCAAGGATACCTTCACTACGTAAATGTAATTTGGAATGTGCGTAGCTTCCATTTGGATATGCTGAGGCCTGTTGAGATTCAATTGCTTCAGAAAGAAGATTCTGTGCTTGTTCTATATTATCACTTCCAACCACAGGCCTATAGTTACTGCCTTGGGTCTGGTCAGACAAAAGGGAATTCTTTGGTTGCTCATTAGTTCTCCTAGGCGACTGAGGTACATTTACTGCAGAGTAATGAGAGTAGTCCTGTTGGACATTAGTGCTTGGAGGTTGCGAAACCTCAACAGTTTGCCTAGATTCCTGCTGCACCTGAACTTGATGATTATGGGCATTCTGAAGGAGCATTGCAGAGTCCTGCTGGTGACTCACAAAAGGTGTAGGGATACCATGCATGCCACTTGGTATGGACACAACAGAGGAACTAGAATCCTTACGCGACACCTGATTGTGGACGTGCATGGGAGGAGTCCTTTGAACTTGCGCCACATTCATATCATCCATTTGATTAAGAGTCTGATTGGGAACTTGTTGATGGTGGACATGCTGAGGAGAAGTTCTTTGAACCTCTGGTGCATTTGCATATGCCATTTGATTTGGGGTTTGATTTGGGGTTTGGTTTTGGTTTTGATTTTGGATTTGATTTTGGATTTGATTTTGGATCTGATTTTGGATTTGATTTTGGATCTGATTTTGGATTTGGTTTTGGGTTTGGTTTTGGGTCTGGTTTTGGGTCTGATTTTGAGTTTGATTTTGAGCTGGATGTTTGGCTTGACTTTGCATTTGACTTTGGATTTGAAAACGTTGTTGTGGTTGTTGCTGAATCTGTTGGGGATAAGTTCTTTCAGCAGGTGGAGCATTTGCATTCATCATTTGATTTGGAACCTGTGATACCCCTTGCATTGCAGGAACCTCCGCTTGTTGCATCCTACTCATGTTCATATCTTCCTGTCCATCCGGAGGTGCCACACGAGCTCCAGGTTGTCCAACACCCGCTCTCGTGTCTGACGGCACCTTTGGAACTGACGGTGCCGCAGGTGGCTTAAAAATAACCTCTGATGATCGGCTCAGAATAGCTGACAAAGGCTCACTATCATGAGACTGTGATCTTTGCATTCTCCGCAAGGTATCTGTCTTTCTTGAAGGAGTTCTCTTAATGGTTGCAAAACCTGAAGTGATTTCTGGATGTCTTGCTATCCCAGCTGCTACAGCAGATTCCCTATCATGATAGGGCTTCATGGATTTCTTCCTGCCTATCGTGGCAGTCCTTAGTTTCTCTGGGTCTACGGTTGTTATCATGGAGTTTGTCCTCCTTGGCGGTGCAGGGGGGAGAGATTTCTTGGAGCCCATTGATGAATGATCCCCAGAACCAGAACCTGACCCTGAACCAAAACTTGATGCACTCTCAATTGAGTCCCTGTTACTCTGCTCTTTCTTATGCATACCAATAAGTCTATCAATACCCTGAGGGGCTTTCTGCACTGGCTGAGTCTGTGCAACATTTGCATTCGGTTGCTTGAATGTTGAAAATGAACTGTAATGTCCCTCTTTGGCATTCTTCGGCTCTGATTTGGGTGTGTCTTTTGGGGATGGCGTACGTTTGCCTTCATCGCCAACATTCATTGATGCAGTCGCTGGGACATAACTTGCATCTGGATGATGCTTGGTATGCCTCATGTGAATTGTCGGTGCATGCGGATCTTGGGGGGTCGTGGTGTCCTGTGATGATGAGCCTGCCGATCTGTTGCTGATATCGCTGCTCAGGCTCTCTCGACTGTTGCGGACTGCAGAATTTTTCCTAGCGATGGGTGGGTTGACAAATTCCTGTTGTGGAGATTGCGGTGATGCCCTCTCCTGGAGAGGCAAGTGAAAGCCTGCAGCAGGAAGCGGAGTGACCCCACCATCCACTGAGGATTGGGGAGACCCACTGCCACCGGAATCACTGTTGAGTTGATGACCTGTTACCCAGCCTTTCTTCTTCAAGTCTTTTAATCTCTTAACAGCGAGCATGATCTTCTTCTGGTGCCCTAGAGACAAAAAAAAAAAAAATGAGAGGAATACCCTAATTTCTGTGACAGGGATAGTACAACAGTTACAGTTTTATAACTGACAATTTTCAAATGTCACTTGAGCTTTTAAATGCTTGTGTGTTGTAGAAGGTAATTCAGCTTGACATATATATATATGAGACATATCTTCATGGTACAGTGTACATGTATGTACATTTGAAATCAACACAAAAGAATGATAAAAATAATGTTCTGATCACATTTGCTGACACATACGAAAAAAATCATAACAAACTTAACCCATTCGTGACAGAGGTCCACATTTTGTGGTTTGGCCTAATATCTTTTGATGCAAAGCCCTAAAAATCAAACCAAATACATGAGCAGAAAGAGCAAAAAATTCTACACAAAATTTGCCCATTTTGGTTGCGTCAATATTCGTTGTTTGATGCTGAAAATTTTTTAAAGGAAAATAAGCATTAAAATCCTTAAATTGGCAATGTGATAGAAGGTTTAAAATCACCATTTTCCCCTGCAAATTGGCAACTTTTTGACTTCCCATCATAACTTCTGTCAATTTATATTCATTTCAGATACATGACGTTTTATAAGAAAAATGTAGCAATAAAATAAGAATGTTGGTGTTGCCAATTTGAAGAATAAAAGCTGATCAAATTAGGCTTTAAATAATTCTTGTCACGAATGGGTTAAAGAAGAAAGATTTGACATATTTCTGTATAACTTTTCAAAAAATACAATGCCTCACTCAACATGTCTTTGAAGTTTCAATAACAAGATGATGATTCTCAAATTTAGCATTAAGAGAAGATGCAAGTCCAATAATGTACCTAGCCTGTCAATGCCTATATCTTGGAGATCCTCCCATGTGATGTGGAAGACTTCCTCCATGACCCCATAACCATTGGTCATCAATGTATTGTGGTATTGACTCAGGTCCAGTATCCTCAGCCATGTCCCTACATCAGCCTGTCAAAGACAAAACCAAAATGATCATGACTGAATAATTCTGACAAGATCAAATTTAAAACCAATCTAAAAACAGTCATTTTTCATTCACCCTTTACATGCTATCAGTGGTTGTACGGGCTGTTGAGACTTAACCCATTAAGCACGATATGATTTCATGATATAACCCATTTTCCATACACCCTAGCCTATGTTATCTTGGGCTTGGTGTTCAATGGGTTAAAAAGGTTGGTTGTACGTGTACATGCATCTGCTATAGAGTACCAAAGCGATGAGGTCACAAAAAACTTTTTTTGAATTTCAGAATTTTGGATACCATGTCTCAATGGAGCATGATGAAAAACTACCACACACCAAATTTTATGGGAATTGGCTCATAAGGACCCGATATGAGGCCACATGAATACCTACCTAGCCCCAATGAAATCAGTGTAAATTGGCCTGGTTCTAAACAGTTATGAACCAGGCCAATTTACACTGATTTCAATGGGGATAATTAGGCATTCATGTGGCAATACCTTGGGCCACTGTGAACCGATTCACATCAAATTTGATGTGTGGAGGTTTTTCATCATGCTCTGCCGGAATATAGTCATGAAAATGCTCAAATGCAAAAAAAAAACAAAATGTGATGAAGTCACACTTCGGTACTCTATATGGGGCAGCACAAGGACAAAGCAACTTAATCTACTAGCTGTAGCCACACTCTTGACCAGGGACTGAAGATGCCAATATTCAACATTTCAACAGGGGGTGAAAAAAAAACACATTCCTTGCACTCCACCCCCTAGATCATGGACATGCTTTACCTTGCCATCGACAAGAGATGTAGAACCTTACCGGTATGTATCCTGGCACGGGGTCAGATTCTCTCATCTGTGCAATCATTGCTGTGATACGTTTCCTGTGGCTGGGCTTGGTGATACCGATTGCTGTCAGGTCCTGTATGATATGACGGAAATGTGAACTGATTCACTGAACAAGATCAATGCAAGAAGGACAGATCTGGGAGTCACATTGCCACATGTTATACTATATGTATCAATAAGCCTTCATTTAGATAGGAAATGCAGGTCTTACGAAACTCCATTCCAACTTGCTTGATTTCAATCAAATCATATTCATCATTCACATATACTATAATACAACACATCTTTCTTTTTCTTCCTAAAAATTGTTTTTCTCTATTTTTTTCTTTCACTATTCTCTCCTTTCCCCCAAGAATCTGGGTACCAGTATGTGAAACTGATCTCATAACATAAGTCTTGGTGGGAACCATCGGTCCAATCTCACATGTTTACAGAAATACATCAGCACTTTTAAACAACTATTTGAGATAACTGCCAAATAATGTTGACAAATTTGTAGATACTTTCAGCCAAAGTCCAAATTACAATGGGAATGACAACGAATCATTCAGCTCTCAAGCATCATGATGAGGTCATAGGATTTGAATGAAGAGTGCTACTGTACATGTACATTTGGTGAGAATTCAATGAAGAGAGATTTGTCTTACCTCTGGTGTCATCTTAGCTATTGTTGGCATGTCATAACCAGACCTGGTGAAGTTGTTGGTGTATTCCATTAACCGCTGTCTCCTCAACCATTCATATATTCTATCTGCATCCTGAAATGAGATGGGGGAAAAATGTTTATCTTTAGTTATGAACAATGTATCAATCTCATTCATTTAGTCCAAGAAACTTCAAAATATTGAGGGTATACATTAGCAGAAACTTACACATTCTTGTAAAAAGTGCAGGCTCAGTTAAAAAAAAATTAGATAAAGTACAGAATATTTTTTTTTTTTAGTGTCACTTTGACAGTACCCTAGGATCCAGAATGCTAGGAATTACACATTACACATCAGCAGAAAGAGATAAATTCACTGCAAGTGGAGCTGAAAAGGTTTAAAAACTTTCATGAAAACATATCAACTTCTCCTTTTTATCTCTCAAATTTAGATTGTGAAACAATGTTTAAATATAAATACAATGGAAACAGAAATTCATTAACTGTGAAAATGAATTGAAGTGACGTTACTGGGAGCATTCATACCTTTACGCCTTCATGTTGTGCTGATAATGCATCTACATGGAAATCTGATATGCCATCACTGTGAGGCCTCTGGGAATCTGACAAACATCAATCAATAAAAACACATACTTTCAATCCTCTGTCATCATACCCAGTGATGTAGCATGGGTCAAACCACTGAGGAGGCACTGGCATTGTAGGAAGGTGTTAGTCTTTATGTGAATAAAGAAATGGGACATCACAAAGCCACTGATAAGAGTAGGGGTGCAGGAGAGTGTTCCATTGTCTTCTTATCCATCTCGCCTTTCCTCTTCCTTTTCTGGCTCTTCTTAATTTTCTTTCCTTTTCTTTCTCTCCACTTTATTAAGTTGGTGGGGCACAAGGCCCTATTCCCCCCCCCCCCAATACTTAGCCTACATCACTGCTCAAACTTGCCAATCTTTGTCTCCTTTTCTCTCTCATCTATCTTCGATTCCTTCTTCCGATTTCTCATTTTTCCTGCTTTTTCTTTCTTTATTTGATCAGTGTGGCATGTGCCCCTAACCCCAAGCCCCCCCCCCCCTCGTAGCTACATCACTCATCAAACTTGTTAATCTCTATCTTTATTTTCTCACTCATCTGTCTTCCTTTCCCTCTTCCTATTTCTCACTTTTCCTTCTTTTCCTTTCTTTCTTCCATCTTCATTTAATCATGCGACAAGTGTTCCCATGCTCCCCTGTAACTACAGTACTCTACTGTGGAAACCTCATAGATCTCCTGGGCTCTCTTCCAAAGGCATAATAATGATAATGCACTGTTAAAAATTTGCACAGATTAACCATTTCCTTGCTGTGGGTAGCAAATTATACCAGGGGATTAGAAATGGTGAGCTTCGTACTTGGACAAAAACCAGCATTAGAAGGGGGAAAAACATGAATAAGTACAAGCATAATGAATTTCCTCTACTGAAGAATGGTAGCATCAATCCAACCTCAAAAATCTGGAGAGTTCATTCATAAAAAATCTCAAAAGAAGTGGGTATGTATCACTGGCATTTCACCAACCTTGGACAAATTTTACTGCCCCATTTGTCTCTCTCAATCCAAGTGAATTAAATGGGTACATGTATCTAGTATTAAAGGGAAAGTCCACCCTAGAAGTTTCACTATTTCAATAAAAGGAGATAAAGTTGATAAAGTTACACATTTTCTTACCCCATAGTCAAAGTATGTTATGTAAAAAGCAATTCTTCTGAACATACATTGATTATGGGGGTTAGAAAATGTGTGACTTCCAAGAAAATTGAGAAAATATGAAATTTCATGTACAAAGTGAATGGAGACCTGCTTGCATATGATGTCATCAATCTTGCCAATTTGCAGAGCCGAGAGTAGTTTATTAGAATATGTAAATGAGTGTAATTTTCTTATTCTTTGACCGATTTTGATCATTTCTTTTTTCAAATGCTGTTCAAATTTATCTCCTTTTATTGAAACAGTGAAATTTCTAGGGTGGACTTACCCTTTAAGGCCAAACAAAACTAAATCCTTGTTTCTCATCCCCTCTACTCCTTCCTTTTTCCTACCTGCCTCAATTTTTTTTTTTTTTTTTTATTTTTGTTCTAAAATGAAATACATATTAACCTGAGTATGTCTGGACTATGAGCAGACAAAAAACAAAAAAATCATAAATATCATACATAGTTACAATGCTTTTAGCCTCTTCAGTACTTACACATGTACATAAATGATATTGGAAAAAAAAAAGAAAATTTGTGTTTAAATTGACTGAACGGTATTTTTATATACACAAAAAGTATCAAATATCAAATAACATGAAACCCCCTATTCAATCTGGAAAATATCTGGACGAGAAACTAGGAATTTTATTTGGCCTAATGCTAAAGGAGTAATAATTGTAGAGAGGTAAATGTATCAATGAATACACAACACCATGGATACTTTTTCTAGATACCAATTGGAACCAGTTGAAACCAGTTGAAATCAGTATCATATCATTTTTCCACACACTATTGTTTTTCTAAGTCACTTATCCCAAACTATTTTTTCATAACCAAGACTGATAAGAAATCCACCATGATACTCACCATTGCAGTGGAAGTCCGAGGCAAGCATATTGTCCATACTATGTGCAGGGTGGGTGTGCATCATGGACTTGTTGTGCATTGGTTGATGACCCATCATTCCTCCTAGATGACCTCTCATTGCTTGACCCTGGGTCAATAAAGACAACAGTAGAAGCAATGAAGTGAATACTATGTCCCTCAAACATGTAATTTAATTGTTAAGTAGAAAAGGAAAGGAGAGATCGTTACAGAATACAACATCACATTAAGAGTAAATCCATTCTAAGTAAGCCTTTACAATACAATCATGACTTCTTGGATATCTACAAAAATTATAAACTGTATTAGTGCTAAGACATGATAAAAAAATATGGCTCATTATTTACACTTAAAGTGATCATTACCTCTGGTTCATGAAATGCAACCAAATTAACACTCATGTTCAAAACTTCATATGACATCCACAAAACTCCGAGACTGTCCACTTGCTGAGTAATGATGATGATAGATAAGGAAATCTAGCTAAATGCACTCTAGATGAACATATGTCAACAACTAGAATAAATTGCTCATACATTTATGTTTGTATGTGGTATTTACAGGACTTTTTTTTTATAATGAAGTGATTCCCAGCAGGTATGTTTGTTTGTTTTGTTTTGTTTTTGGTTTTGGGTTTGTTGTTTTTTTTTTTGCTCACTGGCTTAAACAACCCAATAGATTAGCCCACCTTCTTGAAATACAATTAACCAGAACTCAAAGGTGATTTTAAACTCATAATTCAGATCCCAAAATCTGACAAAACAACATCCATTCCTAACATGGATATCTTTCACCTAACATGTATCACACGAACTATAAACCAAACACTTACGTTTGCAGTATGATCCTCCGGATATTCCGCCCCACTTGGAGGTCGATTCCTAGACTGATGCGTCCTGAGCCAGGGTGGATCATCAAAACTTGGTTTACCCCTAAACGGTTGTCTGCTGGGTGAGCTACCCGCTGATGCCGGGAACTGAAACTGGTTGTAATAACCACCATTGCCTGCTTGGAGGAAGGGATTGTGTAATAAAGAAGAGATCAAATTCTGCACAGGATTCTATTTGTGATTTACAAAGTATACCAAGTTGTTGTGTGCTCCGACAGGTCGTGTATCCGGACAAATGATCTCAAACAATACCTCCAACAAGCCTGCAAGCAATATTGCAGGAATCTTTCACCACCTACCGATATGTTAGCATATACCACAAATGATACACATCAATAGCAATTAGTGCTATTTGATTAACAATTTTCATGAAAATTGAAAGACAAATACATGTATAACTGCTTTAATATTGTTGTTAAGTTCCAGATACACAAGCCCCTGCACCTACATCACAGAGACAACACATTCTAATACACAGCAGGATTTCCTAACTATATGTGGCTATGTCCTCAGATACATGTATATGTAGATGTATGCGTGGTAATTTCAACATGCTATTTACTTTTGACCACATTTTGGTATATCATTAACTCTACATGGAGCACCAACAATGGTTAGCCACAATGAATGAATGACTAGCCTTTTATTTCCATCATGGTATAACAAAGATGGTTTCCTCAATATTCAACATGTGCAGTAACCACAAAAGGAAGCAGATGCATGAACTTTGGAATTTGTATTTTGTTTGGTCTAAAAATTGTTTGGTCCAACAACCCCCCCCCCCAAAAAAAAAAAAAAAAAAAAAAGGGGGAATCCTCATTGTCTTGGTCTAAAGGGAGGATACTTTTAAACAAAAATATTAGTGCAATACACACATAAAAAAGTGACTAATACAAAATTCATTATAGAAAACATTTCATGAAAATTTCCATGTTTATTCATACATACACATACTCCTACTATTTAATTACACAGTATTTCTCCTTGAAAAAATGTATTAGTGAACAAATGTGAGCTTATCATAAAGAGAATGCTCAACAAAATTCCTTTCCTTATTGATAACATAACATAATACAAAACCTTTTGTGTGGAATATTGTCGTGCAAAAGAAAAACTGTCCATGCTATATTCATGCAGAAGAAAAGGCTGGCACAAGATATTGCCAATCGAAACAAGGAAAGGCCTATGTAAAATTGTTCTTCCCCAATGATACTTGATATATATGTAGTGACATGATATTTGGTCAATATTTTTTTAATAAGATACATGTATGTACATATATTTTGTCAGAATAGTGTAGCATTGAAGGAAAAAAACTCTCAATGTTTACAGATTCAAAGTAGGAAAAGAGAGGTATGATACCCTTTTCACTATGGATACATACATGTAATATACTGGAAACATATTTTTAAAATGCGGTTATCACTGAAACACATAAAATCTATGTTGCAAAGTGGAAAGAAGAAACCCTACAGAAAATGTTGCCAAGTGAAAGAGGAAAAGAGTTCTAAATCCTTTCCCTACTACACCGAAATAACAAATGTACAACAACATCTTGTCAAAGAAAAATGCCCCGTCCTTTATGTGATGTAATGTATCATCTGTTGAGAGACAGCAACACATTAACTCTTATCCATTAGCATGGAGTTGATCGCCTCTAGCTTTAGGAGAACAATTTATAGACATGACATTTTGTCAGAGGAATTCATCAGGGGAAAACCACCAATGTTGATGAGAAAAGAGAGAAAAAGCTGCTTCTCAAAGTCCCAAAGGAAATCATTTTTCTTCATTCTACTACGAGCTTGAAACGCCAAGTTGATATGTGTCTTTCAGCTTTTGGCTCTCAGAGACAAATTGGCTTGGTAAAAAAAAAAGTGTTTTCGCCGGACAAACTACTGATCATGGGTTTGAATCCAAACAGATTGACTGACTCCTGGAAATGTTGTGTGTTATTGTGCCCTTCCCCTCTTCTAAAAAAGCAAGCTAGGTTACAGTAAAAGGCTCCCTCTCCCATGAATAGGACATCAAATGGAGGCCAGTGTGTAGCACAGTCTCCACTGAAGCACATGAAGTACCAACCGAACTCTTTATCTGTGATAGAGCAAGGGAGACACACCTTTATCAGGGGCCGCAGAGTCGGGCTGCAGCCCCCCTTTTTTTTTTTAGTAGACACGCTGGCCTATATACAATAACGAGGCAATGATTATGCTTGTTTGCATGCTCAGGCCCCCCCCCCCTTTCAAAAACACTCTGTGCATATCCAAATCTATTTTAGTTCGGGAGGAGATACCCAACGGTCATTGTGATTACCGGTATGTCAACCTTTTCCTCAAAAGGTACATGTAAAGGTGATGCCAAATATACAGTATACAGGTGTAATACAGTCAAAACTGCTTTGGAGACCACCTGAGCAGAAAGTCCACCTGTCTATAGAAACCACGTTTTGAAGTGTTTCTCATTTGGTGTTCTACAAAGTACATTTACATGTAACCTGTGACTAAAGGCCACCTGCTTATAATGGTTAATATTGAAGATTTCACTGTAATAATAACAATCTACCACTAGTAGATTGTGGAGGGAACACCATGATACTCAAAAGGATTAACTCATCAACTCCCACATTTTTCCATTCCACTGGGTTTTTTAATAAAGGGGACACCCTTTTCCAGTAGTCAAAGGGTTTGTATCTTACCACTAAAAGAACTCTAAGTTGGTGGGTAAGGAGAACAAGAAAGATACTTGGATGGACAATAACTTACCACTAGGAGATTGAGGAGGATAATGAGGAGAACTTGGAACAGCATGATTCATCCTTGAGGTAGGACTGGGAGGTACGACACCGGGTGAGTGACCCCCATGGTGTAGCATCTCGGGTGGTGGAGGGGGCAGATCCTGTAGGGACAAAAGCAAAAAAGTGGCATCCACTGACTCTTTACTTGCTTTATTAAATGATGGTCAACTGTCTTCAGACTTTAGTACCAGTTACAAAATACATTATGTGGCAGTTTATGATTTCAATCTGAAGCTAATGAGATAAACTACTGGAGATATCTTGAGACAAAACCTGTTCAAATATTGTGTAGAATGGAAATCAAACAATTTTCAATGGGTTAATTAAGAAGGGAATGTTGACTATCTACATGTATTTGAAACAGCCAATCCCTTTCTTTTTCTTTTACGCTATGTTGAATTAACCACACTGATTCTGTAAATTCTCTGTTTCTATCAAACTGATTATCCTCCTTATCACATCTATTTCTCACTGAATATTCCTCTAGTCATCTACATCTTTCTCCTTTTACCCCTCTCCCTTTAACATATATCCTTTCAAAAATAGCATCACAGTTTAAAAAGAATATCATGTGCTTGCCCATGAAATCTTGGTCCAGACCCCAGAAAATCTGAAAAATTAACACAGCGCTAAATGCAAACAGACCCTAAAATTCAAATCCATAACCCCTTCAAAAAGGTAAGTGTGGAGCCCTGATGCATATTCATCAATAGTGATCTAATGAATATTCATCAATTAGTGATCTGATGCATATTCATCAGTTAGTTATCTGATGCATATTAGATCTTCTCCCCCCCTCCAATTTCAACATTTTCACCTAATTTTTCCTCTTTCAGCTGTATTTTGCTTTTTATGGTTCTTTCCTCACACATTCACTTCCCCATACAAAATGGAAGGTCATGTGAATAATCATTTTCGCCTATCACCTCAGCAATATTTATATTGTATGCTGTTATACACTCAATTCTCACCAAAATAGCATCATCAAAGAACAATCGATGATGAAAATCACTGACGAAAATCACTACCCCAGCTTGATCATAATATAATCATGCTTATCTCATACACCCAATTTCTCAGCAAAACATACATGAAAATCATGAAACATTATCACATTACACTTAATTGTCATCAAAACAGCATCATCATACGACAATCAATGATGACTATCACTATTCCAGCTTTATCACATAATCATGATTATCATGTTTAACTCATACTCTCACCACCTCAGCAACACATACATGTAGATCATGAACCGTCTAGCAAATTACACTCAATTTTCACCCAAACCAGCATCACCAAGTAACAAGCAATATTGAAAATCACTATCACAGCTTTTATCATTGTGTCCAGTATGGAGCAAACTTCTGCCATGACAACAGGCCTAAATGTGATCAGTTGCCACAAGCTAAAACAATCAATCTAGTGATTATTCTTCGCCGAGCCCATGGGTATCAATATATCAGAGAATCATTGTGTTGTTGGATGGGAAAGCAATGCTATGATAACATAAACATATGAAGGAGCCAGGTACATGTATAAGTTTAACCCTTCCCCTCCCCCCCCCCCCATTCAGACATGAACAGCCTACAAAAATTCTGTGGCAGATAAATAAAACTCGTCTTCAAAAGCATTTGAAATATATTCTACGATTTGAAAAACTAACATTCCATGTGTAAATTGAGTAAAAACTGAACACTGCAGATCTTTTACCTCTCTCGTCACATTTTACTGTAAACACTACAGGCATCACACCTATAGAGTTTAACTTTATTCACTAAATTTTGAAGCAAATGCCATGAGTCCTGCACCAGGAATCATTCGTCAATGTCATGTTATATGAAAACAGATATTACGTGGGAGTTATACAAAAATAAAGGGTCCTTCATTCAAAACATGTTATCTCAGTGTCACAAGATACAGGCTTTTGACATGCAATATGCTCATGTCGGTTTATTACAAGGTTTTTCCGAGGCGGTTAACGAAGCTTGAACATGAAGCCAACAAGGATTTTCTCTGACGATGCCGTGGGCCATTGACAAGTCACCTGGGTAGGAGTGAGATGGAGGCAGAAGGTCCTGTTCATACCAGGCTGCGTCAATGAACCTTAAGCACTGATTTTCTCTTATGCAATACATTTTCTACACAAATGAACTTCATGATAATGGTATCCCTGCTAAAAGGACTGAACATTCTGTATGATCTAATGTGTTATGATAAAGATTTGTAAAACTCACTATTTAATTTCATATTGCCATGACACTGTCACTTCAGGTGGTAATAACTGGTCATGTCTGAATGGGGCTTAAATGTGAAGCCCGGCTAGGGACATTCACTTACCATGCTATGGGCCATTGATGGGTCCCCAGGATAGGAATGAGGTGGAGGCAGAGGGTCCTGTTCATACCCTGACTGCTGTTGCTGCCCACCTAGGTTATTCCTTACTGGTGTGGAGTGCTCTGTGCTCTCTGAAATAAGAAAAGATATATAAAAAAATCACTGTGACACAATTCTGTCTTTAAACAGAATGAAAGAATGAACAAAAGGAAAAAAGAAAAAATGTGGAAGAGGAGGAAAATAACAAAAAAAGAAGAAAGAAGAGGGGAGGTCTGACCTTGCATTGATCTGGGCTCGCATTATTTCCAGAGTGAAACCAGCAATACAAAAAATGTTAATTCTAACCTGTTGAATACAATGCTCAAGATAACTCTGGCTGGGGTCTATGGAAAATGTGTGTTATACTGAAGTAAAATCATGCTCAATATGTTAATAGAGAAAAATGTTGATTTCATTGCTGTTATGTATAATATCTTGCATGAATTTATTGATTCATCTGTGCGGTCACCGGCAAAGTGTAATTGACAGCACAGGAAAATTCACAGAGGAAAAGGAGGATCCATGTCCAAAATATATGGTTTAATACTTCTTGCATATAACACATCAATATTAAGACTTATCAACACGTGGAAAACATTGTAAATTACATGTACATGTAGAGTCAGCGTGGTGTCAACAAGAATTTCAGGAGAGCAGAACGTTTCATTCATAACATTTCCTTTATGGGGATTTGTGGTTTTTCAGGGGAGAAAAAAAATAACAGCAAAAACCATATGGCAAAGAGGTGAAGCCAAGGTAATGTAATGCCAGTTGAGTAATCATTCCATTTTCTTTCACTATCAATATTACACGTAGCCACGAAAATACTACCATCTACATTGATTCTAATGCAATTTGAGTGTCCCATCACACTTTAACCTCACCCCCCCCCCCCACCCCACACACACACACACAGCTCAGCAATGAGTGCAGTTATACTGTATAGAAGTAACTTTGTTGTAGTATGAAAGTTGTAATATGAAATAGACCATTTGTAGTAATGAATATGACAAATACAGTCATATATCCTCTATATGCATGTGCAGCACTGATTTCATATCTATATGTATGTAACAAGGAAATACATCTCAAATATAAAAATCCAAACAGAGTTTTGTTTGTAGGAGCTCTTTAGAGATTTGCAAATGAAAACTTGCACTTTTAGCACAAGATTTTTCTTAATTAATTTACTTCATTTATTCATGTCTTTTATAATTTATTTCATTTTATTTTTTATTTTTTAAAATTTATTTATTGATTTACTTTGGTGGGAAGGGTGTTTTTACTTGAGCTTTTCTTTAGTTATAAATCTTTTTTTTTCCCCCCTTTTTTTTTTTTCATTTTTGCAAACTGGCTCTTAGCCTCTCTCTGGCCAGACAAAAGATTACATATAATGGGCTTAGACCATACACAACCATAACATCCTTTCTGCACTGAGCCAGTAGCTTTTAGGGGTTTTCTTTCTGCAAGATGGATGCAGGATAAAAAACACTTTCTCATTTATTGTTATCTTTTTGGCTTAGCTATAGTAAATGAAATCGACTGTATTTCATTTTTAAAAATTCATTTTACTCTGGACACCTATTCATTCTAATATATGTTACTGTTTTTACATTGATAAAACTCTATTGGGGCTTTTCAGAGTTGACACCGCTCACAGCTCTCATACAATTTTTTCTTCTTCTTCTTCTATACACCAGCTGGTTGTTTACCTCTGTTTGACCAGGTGCCTGATGAACTGGCTGATGCCGTGGAACCAGTGGAGTATCGATGGTTTGTGATGTTGTCCACAGAGGGGCTTCTGGAAGGGTTCCTATAGGGACCGGTAGGCATGATATTGCTACCATAGCTTGGAAGAAAAGCTTGTCCTGCAGGTACAATACAAATACATATTTTTTAAAAATTAAAATATGAGGAAAATTTAGAGTTGCCTTATTAAATTCAATCCAACTTCCAAAATATGCCATCTTTTGACAGGATTTGGACATGTCTGTGCATCTTATTTTCCCATCATGCATCATTCTCCCTTGTAGAAAGCTGAGAATGTACTTGAAAAGAATTTACTATGTTTGCAATTCATAAGTATTAGTTTGCCATAAAAATGTGTTTGCCATAAAAATGTGCTATCTATTACATGGACAGAATTGTCCAAGATACAATAACATGTTCATGCACATAAAACTAGACAATAATAATTCATGTACATGACAATCATCTTTGCAAAACAATGAGCATTTTAACCATCCAGTATTTTTTTCTTCTCATTTCATTATTTATCCTACTAAAATCTATACAGTGTAGAAATTAAAAAATAAAGACCCTGAAGTTTATTATGACAGGCAAATAAAAATCATCTTTGCAATCTGATCAGATCATAAAATGAATACTGGTACGTCTCAAGATAAGTGGGTAGAAACTGGGTACATATATTTAATTGCCTATCCTGTTTCACATATATACATTGTTTTATACATGGCAGGATTACCAGCAAGTCTTGTAACTCTCCCGTGTTCAAGATTGTAAATGATACAATGTGAAAGTCTTTAAATAAGAATATTTGCTAACTCTTTAAAGAATTTGTGATGAAAGTAACCACACCCAACAAATCAAATTACAAGTGAGCAAAAAGTAAGAGCAAATGTAAAAGAACTAGGTGATCTTCTATCTCTTCACTCTCAGTTTTCCCCTCTTTCGAAGTACATCCTTGTTTTTTTCTTCTCATATATTCACAACAGACACACAGGTGTGCTGTATGTGCTTTCATCAATCATGGCTTCCCTTTCTTTCAAAACAATCATGTGGGAAAGTTTAACTTTAATTGATGCCTACTTCCTACAACGGTGTTTCCCCTAGCTGGAATTACAATATTTTGATTCGAATCAACCATATTGTTCAAACAAGCCCTCGAGTGGGAATTCGCGCAAAACCATCTGCATAATTTGTAAAGGGACCATGCGCCTTTCGGTGTAAATCCCCCTCTATCTATCTCTCTTTCTCTCTCTCTCATCTTTCTGGGATGCTCTCATCTCTCTCTGCCCTCCAGTAGTTCTTGCTAACATGAAGCCTGCGATCAATAAGCTCTGTCCATGTTCATTGAACTCTACAACAGGCACATCTCCTCAGGGCCAATTCACACGAGAAGAAATCGCACAAAAACGTCACATACAGAGACATCTGCAGGCCAATATACTAACAATAATGATATTGGATATTTATGTAGCGCTCGTATCCACCGAACAAGGTGCTAAAGGCACGCCAGTAATACTCTGGCTCAGTTACGCTACCAATTTCAGTGCTCAATACATTCAAGGAATTTCTTCCTGCCGCTATCCATATACACCTGGGTGGAGAGTGGCAAATGAAGATTAATGTCTTGCTTACGAACATTAGTGTTATGGTGGGATTCTAACTCTGGACCTCATGGTTCACAGTCCGGGACTTATCCACTGATCCACACCTCTATATAATATTTAGTACGCAAAACAGGAATACATATCATTTTTAATATAGAGAAATATTTTAGAAGAAAACATATGATGAAATGTACCCTAGAAGATAACCATACAGTGAAGACAGAAATGAGAAACAACCATGATTTTGTATCTCAAACAACAAGCAAATTTGTTATGCATGGAAAATGTACAGTTGTGTACAGTTCTTCAACCAAACATCAGATCCTTTTTCAGAGTTCTACTTCATAATGATTACAAAACGATGCCAAAATGATGAAAAAAGGATACCAAAATGAAGTAAAAGTCTCTGTTCCACACTTTCACTAAGCAATGCTTCACTCTATGACATTCCCACAAGCAAAACTGAATTGCTCCAAGCAATCTCACAAAGTGTTATCCACATTTCCTGGTCTGAACGAAGGTAAAACAACAGCAAGAGGAGTCATCTCAGGACGTCTCAAGAGGCCAATACGATCCCGAGAGCTGTTGGATTCCAGCCAGCCATCTTGCTTGAGAAGCCTTTGCTTCGCACTGAGGAGAACTCTTGCATCGTATTGACGTCAGGGCATAAACAATCCACCTTCACGTAGGAATTTAGACAAGCTCAATTTCCCTCCACTTATTTAACATTGTACTGCTTTGTTAAAAGCAAGAAAGGCATTAAAAACACATGGGCTTTGACAAGGCATTATCCCCCCTCAGACCCTCAGGAGATGACATATAACAATATTCAAAATCCAAAGTCCAAAGTGTCTCTTCCAAGTAAAACGGCTCATCCGATTTACTCATCCAACTGTCAAGTCTAGAAGCAGCTGAGAGCTAGAAGGGTGTAAGGTTGTAAACTCAATGCTGATGGATATGAATCAATGCCTTTCTGGTTTTCAACTAAGTTCCAAAGGGTTCTCTTCCAAGTAAAACAGCTCATCAGCTTTTCTCATCCCATTACCCTGTCGGCTGGGAGCATGAGGGACTGGTGTCTGGTTGAGTGGTGTGAATTTGTATCTTTTCGTATACTTGGCAGACATCAGACCTGCAAAAGCTCACGCATACACGAATGGTGTATTGGACTGATTTCTTAACTGTGCTTACAGCAGATCTTTCTTGCAATCATAGATATTCAATATTTTCATCATCATTATCAACATCATCATTGTTATCATTATCAATACTATCCTATCCATCATCAGCAACATCCTCCTCCTCATACTCATAATCACCATCGTTATTAAGATCACCATCATTATTAAGATCATCATCATCATAATCTTCATCATTATTAACATTATCATCATCATAACCTTCATCATTATTAATATCATCATTATCATCATCATCATCACCACCATTATTTACATCATTATCATTATCCTCCTCCTTATCCTCCTCCTCCTCATTATCATCATCATCATCATCCTCATCCTCAGGCTCATCATCAATATCTAAATCTTTGTCATCATCATCATTATCATCATCCTCATCATCAATATCTAAATCTTTGTCATTGTCATTATCATCATTATCATCATTCTCAGGCCCATCATCAATATCTAAATCTTTGTCATCATCATTATCATCATCCTCATCATCAATATCTAAATCTTTGTCATCGTCATCATCATCATTATTATCATCATCACCACCATCATCACTATCATCATTCAAAAAGACTTTCCAATACAAGGACAGGGAATAAACAGTACACCAAACTATAAATGAGAAAAATGTACCAGTATTACTATGGAGATGAGTACAAGTGCAGCTACTGGCTGTACATGTACTGTCAAATTCCATGTGACAGGTTCGATTTCTGCAAATCATGTCATTTAAAACTACTCACAAGAAGGTCGCGGGTTCAAAGTTCGGTAGGAGCGCAGGATCAATGCCCCATTGACAGGGGATCATATTTGCCCCAAACAATCAGGCTTGGGTTGCCCTCTTTGACTCCCCAAGGTGTCATACAACTTAGGGTCCCTTGGGGGAAAGTGGGAGTGTACTCTAAAGAATATTGAAACTGAGGTCTAGTACAGGAGAGATGGAAGTGGAGACGAGCATTAGGCCTGCTGTACACTATACGATCCATCTGCAATCCGATTTTGGAAAAATTTGTTATAGTATTTTATATGAACGTTGAGACATGTGAAATCTTAATGATCAAAGTTTCAAAAAGTCGTATGAATACAAAAATCGAAATTCCGTGCTATTGCAAGCCTCCCTGTAGGAATAAAAGCGAACTCAATTCCAAATTATAGTGACATCGTAGCAATCTTACTCCGACCACAAGGCTTGCAGTTAACCAAATTTCGATTTTAGTATTCCTATTATTCTGAACTTCAAAGAACATAATTTTACTCGTTTAAACTTTCATATTTAACGCTATAAAATGCCATTTGTTTGAAAATCGGGTTGCAGTCGGATTTTATAGTGTGCGTCAGGCTTTAGACTACATGTAGGATAATTCGTCATGATCATAAATGTAGCACCTACTGGGACAATTGCTTAGAAACTGATTGGATCAATAAACCAGCCATTATATGCATTTCAGCTACACTCAATGATGAATTGTACTGAATTGACAGCAAAACTGTAGAATCACTGTCAATTAAAAACTACTAAAAGGCACTGACTCATCACTCATTCAATAATGAAGAATAATGAAGCCAAAATGCATGAAAAATATTTTCCTGAATATATACATAAGGATACAAACATTACAACTGACGACAGCTATATGCCTACTATGAAATCTACTGGCGTTACATACTTTGAATCATGGATGGATTTTTTTCACATCTAGCATCCTGTCCCCACATACCCCTCCCCCTATTTAATATCAGCAGTCAAGTGTAAAATAAAGGCAGGAGATAAAGTAAGTTTCTCCTTCAAATGTCATTACAGGAGGAAAACAAAAATACCCTGCTCAGCAGATCTCTTGGATCTATTGCTCTCTTTCTACTGTATTTTTTTTTTTCTTCGCTCAAAAATTCCTTCTTGTTCTTGATCAATTTTCTACCTGGCATACTCAATGAAATTATTGACAACTCTTGCTTCACCTGCACATGTACATGTAGCATCATACCTGGTTTAGCAATGAAAATAAATTCAAGGAAACTATGGTTACATTCATTCGTAAAGATAGAAGTCCAAACAGAAAACTGTGTCCATATTCCCATGAATGCTACAAGAATATTAACACAACCTATGGCTGCCACACCCACTGTGTATCATTTCAAATCCTCCGATACAGTTGCACACAGAATGGTTATCTTTAACAAAACTAACTTTCACAAGATATACATGTATTGTGACAGTGCAGAATGTGAACATGGTACGATATGGGACATCAAATATATATAAACTCAACACAGCCAATAGGCTGAACATAGCCAATAAGCTGAATCAGGACTGTTGTGCCACTTCAAATTCTACAATACAATAGCGTTCACACTAAGTATGATTTTTCCTACCACACTAGCATCTCATGAATCTGTAATATAAGTCACAAGTTTGCTGACATCTCATCACAATGCTTCCACAAATAATTAACACTCATTTCAAAGCAATGTTAGTAAACTTTTTCTTGCAATATATTACAACAGTTTTGCAAAATGATACTCACAAAACTATTTCAACTGTACATGGTAACATATTTGTAACAATATGAACACAGCCAGTGGATGGTGCTCCATTTGAAAAATTTCAAAAATTTATAGCAGAAGACACATTTTTCTTACAGTGTGAATATGTCCAAAATAGAAGTGGTGTACAATTTCAAACTCTACAATACCATTTCCTCTCCACATGTATCTGTCTAGACAACATGTGTAGAGGAGGAGACATTGATTTCATTCCAAGCCTTCCTAATCTCACTATCACTGTTCATCTATTCGCATCCAGACATTCATCCAGGGGGGTGTTTCATAAAGCTGTTCGTAAAGTTACGCATGACTTTACGAACGGCTTGAATATGAAGTGCCAAAGGGGTTGCCCCAAATTTTTCTTGATATAATAACAAAGTGTGGCTGCATTTCCCATAATCTCAATTAAATTGTGGCAAAAAAATGTACTTTGCGGTAAAAATATTTGTAAACAATAGTAATGTTAATCTTCATCTGCATATTTCACCTTTAGCAGATGCGATTTGTAGTGATTGAGAATCTCATTTGGCTTGCCATATTCAAGTTGTTCATAAAGTCATTGTAACTTTACAAACGGCTTTATGAAACACCCCAGTCTTATCCATCATTTCTCATTCACACAAATATCTATTTTCTTGTAACCTTTAGTTTGGGGTCTGTTTCATTCAGCAGAAGTTATTCTACGCACTGGTAATCACGCTTGGCCTTCTCTAATCTAATTCATTCTGGTCTCTTTTCCGTCATTTCTAACTCACCCTCATCTACATTTGTGTGCTCTTTAGTTTTAGACCCGATTCAATCGGAAGATTTTATTCCATGCATCGGTTAACTCACTGATTTTGTTTTATCCAATCCAGACATTCATTCTGGGCACTTATCCATCTTTCCAACTCATCTTCTTCTACTTTCCTGTGCTGGTTTTGAATCAGTCAATTGCTCTACAAGTCTTTCTTATCCGACTACCACTGTTTATCTTCTCCAATTCAGACATTCTTCATCCCCATCTACTACAAGTGCCCTATAGTTTATTACTTATTATTATCTGAAAGTGAGAGTGATGCCCACAATGAATAATAAATGTAGATCTACAATCAGCTAATGATCATAAACTCACTCAGCATAACATAACATAAACCTAGCATTCATGAAAGTAATGTTTGAAACTTTTCTCCTTCAAATTGTCCACTCCAATTTTCTTTTAGTGCTGCATTTTTTCTTATAGAAAGTAATGTATCTGAAATAAATATAAAATTATGTTGAGAAGTTTAAAAATTTGCATGGAAAACAGTAATTTTGAACTTTCTATTACACTGCCAATAAAAGGATTTTAGTGCCTGTTTTCAATATCATGTGACAAATACCGGAGTGACACAACTAAAGCCCAGCACACACCTTACGATCTGACTGGCTCACCACTGGTCCATGACTGAGTGAGAGGAGGTGTGACGTCACAGCTCTGGGCAGTCGTCAGTCGTAGACCAGTCAGAGGCCAGTCAGAAGAGCAGTCGGAAGGATTTGATGTGTCGAATCTTCACGAATGGATCGCAAGAGATCGCAGGCTCAATCCATCTTCCAGCCAATCAGCCAGCAGTATTGATATGACGTCAGAGTAGTCGGATGGGTCTGGAATCACAAGGTGTTGAGGCTTACGACTGCCCCACGACTCACCTCCTCTCACTCAGTCGTGGACCAGTCGTGTGCCAGTCGGATCGTAAGGTGTGCGCTGGGCTTAAAATGAGCACAATATGTTTAGAATCTCCTGCTCTTTCTTCTCAAGTAGTTTTCAGGGCTCTGCATCAAAATTTACTGGGCCAAACCTCACACAATCAGGGCCCTGCTGCAAAAAAACTTACCATTGATGGTAAAACTTTGCCATCGATGGTAACTTTAATGGAAACCTTGAATTTGATTGGCTGTTGAGCACTGTTACCATGGTAGTTACTATTGATGGCAAACTTACCATTAATGGCAAGTTTTATGCAACAAAGTCGTGGACCCTCTCTCACGAGTTGGTTAAACGTGTTGTTTCTACAAAGCCAACAACTTATTCCATGTGAAAAATTTGGTGTTAGCATTTTACTCAACATCCTGCAAAAATTATGGTTTCTACTCTATAACAGTGCCAAGGGCAAATTTAACTCCTGGGATATATGGCTCATGGGAAGCAATAGCATATTTCAGGTTTTTTAAAAAAAAAATCACAGTATGCCTCACAGCCTCAAATAAAAGCATGAGTTGAAATTATTTATCAAAGACCCTTCTGATGAGCATATCATTGAACTTTTTGATCACTAGTAAATGAATATGTGATTATCAAGTGGATTTGGTGCCATATAAATCTCATATAAATTTACATTAGATTATGATGGTCCAGTATATACAAGGTGGATACTGTCAACACTATCGAATATCCAAAGGGCACTACTTTAAAAAGAAACACAATCCCAATATTTATTCAGCCCAAACAATCCATTGTCTGGCTAATAATGATTTGCAATAGTTTGTATTCAGATTGAAATAAGTGTAAAACTCTAGGTGGACAGTTACCTTTGACCTTTGACCTCAAATCCGATCAGCATATCACAATTTCTATGAAAATGAGCTGCGTATTTGACTGCAAGGATTAATTTTATCATCACCCACATTCGCATTGACTTCGAGTAAATTTATGTTATAAAGCCTAATATCAGTTCCTTTGTTGTTTGATTTTACTTGGTACCACTACTGTTAAAGGCATTGGCTAATTTTGTGAGCAGCCGATTTCAAAAATTCTCAAACTAAGATGAAACATGTGTTTGAGTACTTGTATTTTTACTCAAAAACCCTGAAACCAACCATAATTTGGAATGAAAAATTGTTAGTAAGACGCAAACCGTGATTTCATTATTTTTGGTCTTAGAGTCGATAAATAAGAGGACCGTTTTGCTCGAGTTCAAAAAGACCCTCACCTGCCTCCCTCCGCGTGATATGCCGATACACACAGTACCATCCAATGAGCCATGCGCACATGCACACTCCTTACGTCTAGTCTGTGCAACCGACCCTTATATATTCATCAAACATTGGTTCACATTTCTAATATTTAAAAATACTTCCTGTGGATATTATTCTTTGAAACTTTCAGACTGGTATTTTTACACTATAACCCTAATATGTTTATCCCATTTTCAAGTAGCAAAATGATCTTTTTTTAAAATCATAACAATGTTCACCAATGCCTTTAAGGTTTTAGAATACATTAGTTTGATCATATAAACTGTTTCATCAAATAGTCTCCAAACACAAAAATGACTAGGGCCAAGAGAAATATATCCCCACAGAAAAAAAGCCAGCCCATGCAAGTGAAAAAAGTACCCCCCCCCCAAAAAAAAAAAAAGCTGGGTTTTTTTTTTTTTCATATATATATATATTTTTTCCTTTTTTTTTAAGTCACTCAATAGGCTGCAATGTATAACAACTACTTAATTTCTTATAAAATAGCCCTTTAAAAAATATTTAACTTAGCCTGCATGGGCCGTATCACAAACACGAACTGAAAATAAGCATACAAATACGTTGAAATACTAAAACATAATGGGTATTGACCTATTATGTGGAAATAGAGGAAAAGCTTGCTTGTCATATCAACGGGGAGGCTGGGAGTTTCCTTTCAGGAAAAACAACTGATACAACAATGAAAACAATGGACATAAATGGTGGCGCCATGTAGCAACAGCATGCACTATCAAGTCCCAATGTCATATCACAATAGAAGCCAGCGGTAGCTTACTCAATCACAGTGCAATTAAGACTTGATAAACGTCCTTAAGTCCTTTCGTATCCATTTACATGTATATCACAAAGAACTCCTTTTCAGTCTTAAATGGTATATCAAAAGTTATTGTATGCAATGACGGCTGACCTTGAGTTTGCCGACATGAAACTTTGTGTAATTCTCATCTGATTTTTAAAACATGCTGTAATAGCTCACTCAAGTTGTATAAAGCATGGTAAACTTGATAAATGCAAACAGATTTTCATTTTTACAGTCCTTAGACTCCTTCAGTCCTTGATAATATTACATCTTTCACTTTACATAGAGAACAAAAACCCTTCAGAATTGTATAGTTAAACCCCACTTTGGGCCCACTATAATCAGTTTCTGTATTTTATAAAGAAAGTAAAAAGACCTGCACTGTGAAACCAGGAACATTGATGTATTGCAAAAAGTTAACATTGTGATTCAAGAGACTGATCATAAATCTGGATTAAATTGTGAAATTCACACAAGTTTCTTATTTTACAGAATTCATAAAATCGCATCTAAATGCTTGTCTGTTATCATCAAAATAAACATCAGTGTAATCACAACAAGGTTCCACATTAATTTTTTGGACTTTGAAGCAAAAAATCAGGTTTATACTGGACCCATTTAGTTTTAAGATTTTAGGTGCCCCAAAGGATATGAATATATTTGAATCAGTCCTGTTATGGTCAGTCCCTGCAGAACACTACATGAATTTCATGTCAGAATACTGCGATGAAGTAGGCGACTTGCACTAATATGCAGATCAAACTTCTTGTACGAAGTCAACTCTGCAACTCCTACAGCCAGTGCAATTTCTCACATCACTGAAACATCATAGCAAAAAAATCAGAGTTGGTTTAGGGGCCCTTTGTTCATTTCTTTGACTGTTATGTAACAATGTTTAGAGGAGTGCATTGAGCACTGATGTTTATGGGTTATGTAATAATGTTTATGTAGTGCATGGACAATGCAGACTATAAATAACATACAAGGACATTGACAGGGACTCCTTGCTGAAATTTATGCATATGAGTATACATGTACCAATCCCACTGAACTTTTGAGTTTGAGAAGTCATTGCAATGATTATTTTGGAGTATACATCCATCTTGTATCCACTATGAATTACAGTGGAATCAGCTCCAAGGTAGTGGTTTGAATGTACTCACTTGAGAATGAATTCCAATACCATGGGACCTATAATATTATAGGTGTGAATTTTCACTCTAAAAAGAAGTGATCTTATGTGTTATTACACCTCAAAGAATGCATAGCCATTGCTGTATCTTCAGTCAGTTCAGACCTTCAAGGCACAATGGTTCCCAATTGGGACTATGTGCGGGGAATTGATACCATCGGTGCAGATACAGCCATCTTTATTGACACTCAAACAGACTCCATTCATATTGAAGCACTTCAAACGTCCCCCGCCAGTATTTATCATACATCTACCTGTATAAAGAAGCTGAGCCATTCTAAATTCCAAATTCCGTAGACCATTCTGTCATACAATCAACAAAACACTGGCCAGAGACCAGTGTGATATCAAAGGACCAGTTGGAAGATTATAGTATCAAACAGCATTTACACTAGAGAGGGGGCAAAAGAAGAGAAACATCTATTCTTAACAGTACATGGGACTACGTGTGAGACAGCTGGAGCAGACATATCAAAGCAGAGAAGTGATAGCGGGCAAGCAAATTGCAGTCGATTGCAGTTGACATGACAATGGTCCTGAATAAGATTGACCCATGATTCCATGTTGTATAATTCCTTCTGCAGGATAGGCCCACAGTAGTGTATATCATTCAATAAGGCTGACACTAATATTAATATCAATAACATTGTACTGAACCATCTAAGGAACAAGTAAATGTATACATTGTACACACTCTCCAACATCAAAATATATTAAAATTATATGTTCCTTCCATATACCCATGGGAAATACAATATTGCAGGGAAATATATCAAATGAAGTTTGGAAATACAGATCTATTCATCTATAGGCTTAAAAGTTAAAAGTAAATATACATGGATTTTTTTTTCTAATATCACAATACATCAGGAATACATATTGCCCATTACATGAAATGCAGTCTGAAAGAACTAAGGCTACAGTGTACATCAACCTGTATATCATATGCAGCACACACACATGAAGTAATTGTAGAAATATTACTCAAATCTGTACTTCTTCTCAAAATTCAATGTAACAAAACCAAAATGTAGCATTTCACTGTAAACATACATCACCAATCACAACTTTTATGGGTCTACAATGCATCTCTCAATGGGACAGATAAATGTTCCATTGTTACATGACAGTTTGAACAGCATGGAGGGGGAGAAATACACCCCCTGGATTGTAAGTATATCCCCCACCGGCAACACAACCATCCCTACACACATACCACTCAAACTCTATATTGTCTCTGAAAAACATCGCTCGAACTACATATATACTAAAAATAGCACAATAAAAAAAACAAGTAAATTACCAAACTACTAGTAAAATAAATAATATGTACAGCAAGATGAGAAGGCAATCATCAATAGAAATTTAGCATCAAAACCACACTGCACATACTCATATCGTTACAGAGAAACATTATATTTCTGCGATACTGAACAGAATGCAATGTTGAACATGTTGAAGAGCCCTACCTGATCTGACTACTAGTATATCCTTCCAGAGACACGTGTGTGGCCACCAAACAAATCAAATTAATCATGTGAAACACTTAGCGGTGAAAAGAAAAAAAAAACCATCCCCTTTATTTTCGTGTGGACCATTCGTCCATCCACTGTACTCCAGCCATTCAGCACCACACTCTAGGCATGTTTTAAAATGAAATCAAAGGACCAGAGATATATTGCAATGAGGCTAGTTTGTGTGTCTTTACTGAAGTGACAAAGCAAGAGAGCCCTGACCTGTAAACACACACGTACACATAATACCCTGTATACACAACCCTCTCATAGGCTTCTATCTGCAAAAGCATGGTCCATATTCCATATTTAGCCTTCAGGCGCAGACCCTTACTCCCCTTATCAAAACAAGAAAATACCTTCCAATTTCCATTCGAGATAAGAAGAGTGTTTGAGTGATTCGTCCAAACAAGCAAGCTCTTCGGCTAATCTGTTACAGACTAATGAAGAATTTGCCAATCACCTCTTCAAATGTGTCGCCTCTCTTTCGCAGATATGTATTACAATAAAGTCTTGAGTTTGAGACTATTACCAAGCATACTCTGGGAATGAGTGGAGTGTCCAGATTGAAAAGGATGTCCCAGATATGTGGCGGGAGCAATTATCAGCCGCTTGAGTGGACTCTAACTTCATTTTCTAGTTTCGTTTTCACTTTGATTTGATAAAAGGAAGCACAAATTTACCGCTACAAGCTCTCTGGTCGATTCAAAGAGAAAAGAATCCAAGTGTTCTCATTCTAAAAGCAAGAAGTACATGACTCTACTCAGACAACTTCTTAACGACAAAACGTCAGTACTGTGCAGACAGAAAGAGCCATTGGCAATACCAAATAACGGTGACATTCAACCATCATGATCTCTTCAATAATGAAAGCTTATGTACACACTATCCACAATGTATACTTTTCTTGAACAGTGGGGCTTCCCGACTATAAAACAAAACGACCGACATTCATGGTTACAATGGCACATCACATTCGTCACTCAGCACAGACAATAGCCAGTAGGCAACTGTATGCAGTTACAAACACTGCAAAGTGCATTCTCGCAGTCAAACCTAATGACCCGTTTCTAGATTCAATACCTCCAAAACGACCATATCAGAACATTTATGGGCAATACAAAAGGGATTTCAAAATGTTTTCAAGGATTTTGTTTGGACTGGCTTTTTATAGAAAAGGATGTGGCAAATAAGATTTGTTACAATTGGAATGGAAAAAAAAGTGAGTTCTAGTGTTAGTGAATGAAAATTGGAATGATTTACAATACCCAGTGGCAATATAAGAGGCATGTATGATGCAGTTTCCCACAATATCATTTTTACGTTCAAATTCTGATGCTGAAATATTGGTTGTATTCTGAATATAAGCCCATATGATTCACAAACTTCAGACAGTTCAATACTGACATACCCCGCTTTCAGACGTACCAACTTATCGTATATTCATACACGTATGGATATAGGATGTATTGATATGAGACCTTTCAGACGTAACGCCCCGTTATCCGATAATCGTACAGGAGCATTCAGACGTACCTCGCGCTCAGTTGAACTTTCATGGGAAGCTCATGAATATGTACGAGCCCCTTGCGCACTACGAACTTCATGCAGGCTTTGCGCTTCGTGTTTACGTTGCATTGTGCTGGACTCATCTATAGTAGAGTAGAGGTCAGGCCCTAAGCGCGTGCGTTGCGAATAAGTCCCATATGTCCCAAATATCCATAAAAATAGCCTATGATGAATGTATGATATAGAGTAGATTCCTGTTAAAGAATATCTGCAATAGGACAAGTAAAGCAGCTAACATACAGCATTTAAACCTTGCAATAATAATAAATCATCAATCATCAACTATAAAAGTTATTTAGAAGCCTTAGGAACTTGGCTAACTTAAATGCAGCTACCCTTGTACTGTTGCATCGTATATCACACAAGCGTGCCTATTACACTCTAAATATCTTCCTCAAAACAGCATCTCATGTTCTCATAGACATGGTACTTGGTGGCACACAACTGTCACAAGCGGCAGCAATGCATACATTACAGGTACATCCCATGTCGTCGGACATCAAAAGGCAATCAATAGGGATCAGTCACAAAAAACAAAAAAGAATTACCTGAATCTTTCCAGTCCTCTGCTATACATAACATACTGCTTTAAATATTACTTCCGTATAGAGACGTTGAATTTAAAGGAGAATGCAACCCAGACATCAATGTACTTCCAGTGAATGAAGAAAAACAAAAAGAGTCGATAGTGAAAGTTTGAGCGAAATCGGACAATCTGTTCAAGAGTTATGAACTTTGAAAGTTTAAGTAAATCCTTATTATGGTTATCCTTGAGTTGGCAACTTTGCAAGCATCTGTGATGCCATCGTGGACAACTCTCCATTCATTTTGTACACAGAATTTCACATTTTCTTTATTTTCAAGAAAAATAGAAATTTGTTTGATTTATTGTTTGAGTATGACATGGCTACATCAATTCTGCAAGCATTTTGGGAAGAATTATGTTGATCCCTGACTTGGAATTTCATATACATCAATTCTTTTGAAAATTTACGCACAAAATGAATGGAGAGTTGTCCGTAATGACATCACAGATGCTGGCAAAGTTGCCAACTCAAGGATCCCACTAATAGGGATTTACAGAGCTGCCAACCCCAATTGGGAAAAAATCCTATTCTTCATATCTTTTTATCCTATTTTCAAGCCCAAAATCCTATTTGTTTCAAATTTCAAAGCATCCAACAGTATAAAGAATCATTCTTACAAGTTTCAAAAATCCTATTTCAATGGGAAAAATCCTATTCAGTGTCATATTCTCCTTAAAAATCCTACTAAATAGGATAAAATCCTACTTATTGGCAGCTCTGGATTTACTGAAACTTTCAAAATTCATAACTCTTTGACAGATTGTCCGATTTTGCTGAAATTTTCACTGTTTACTCTTCTTGGTCATCTCCATTCACTAAGAGCACACTTATGCCTGGGTTTCATTCTCCTTTAAAGAATCCAAAATCACAGTCCCAATACATAGCAACTTGCTAGAATACTAAATGATGGACCATGACATGCAAACATTTACACAAAGTTCATGCATGCTTCGCTTCTAAGCTGGCCATTTATGATATACATAACCATTTGAATGTCTCAATTTCTTAATATATCATTGTTAGCCATCTAACATCAACTCTATATTCTGCGGGGGTAACTAGTTCCCAGCAAATTCATTTTATTGTTCCATTGCACTTACGAACAGCAGAAGCATACAAACAACATGACAAGCACATCTCAATGACATTACATTATTCCTAAGTCATCAAAAGATAATTAAAATAGCAAGATAGAAATCAATTCCTGGGGGCATTTCATAAAGTGTCTTGTCAGTGATTTCTGCTGAAAAATTTGCTCTCAGCCAATCAGAAGCACGGATTTCTGTGGCTTATAACAGTTGTCGGTAAAAATCACTGATAAGACAGCATGATGAAACGCTCCCCTGGTCTCAAAGGTGACAGGCGTATCAAGTTGTGCCCACATACTTGCTGATATGCTAAATTTTTTTTTTCTGTGCAAAAGTTGAAACTTGTTGTTTACAGATTCAGGACATGTATCTAAAATGAACCAATGAACTATTTATAGAATATTTTCCACCCGAATAACACCTCCAATGTCCTTCTAACAATTGCAATTCAATCAAAAAAGAAAACATCATTTCTAAAAAATTCCCTTGTTTCTTTGCCTGATCGCCAACACTTTCAAATTAGTTAGGAAAGGCTATATTCCCCTGCCACCTGAGTACAATCATAAAGAAAAGACATGTAGAACTTGGCAGGAAAGGTGAAGAGTTTAAAAAAGCATCAAGCACCAAGGAAAATATGGACAACTCATATCAAACTGTCTCCAAAGGGAGAGGCCTAATGTCGCAGTCACACCAACGAAACCGACTCCAGACCGACCAATGGTATGTCCTTGAAAATAACGTAATAGTTTTGATCGGTCTGGAGTCGGTTTCGTTGGTGTGACTGTGACATCAAGCTGTTAAATAACTTCCTTATTTTCCTTTATGGAGATTACAAAGAAATGTAAAACAAAATCACTGGCTACATTTTGCTTCAAATTTAATTGGCAACGTAATGGGATAATACATCATGGGATAATACATCATCCCAAGTCATGTCATGTACATCATACATGGAATATTATTGGAGATATCACATCAAATCCTTCATTTAATAAGTAAAAATTGGTTTCACTTTCTTGATAACAAGCACTAATCTAAATGATATTCACAGTCAAGTATTCTCCTGCTTTGTTTGAGGAAAACAACATATTCAAGATTTTTAAAAACATATACTGTATACAGATATATCACATTTCCAACTAACAAAATATAAACAATATCATGAATATTGCAGTTTCATTTCCTCTATCACGCCAAACCGAAATCATAATATTATATCTTGGGTCCCTGGAGATTCTAAGTATGTCACAAGTCTCAAATGTTTTTGCATGGAGTAGATTTCCAGAAAACCATTAATGGTTCTATGAAATGATAGAATAACCATTTACACAAGTAAAATGGCATGGTAAGTTCCCGTTTACTTTAACAAAAAAAAATATTCAACTAATTTGATTTCCAAATTTTCCATCTTATAGTGATGCAACCAATACAGGCACAGTATGTGCAATATTTTTTGCATTTTCTGCTCATGTACTCATATTCTATGGGGGCTCTGCATCAAAAGTCTTTAGATAAAACCATAAAATGTGTATTTTTGGTCACAAATGAGTAAAAACATAAATTCAAGACTGAATATGTCTGCTTAATTTTATTGATAACCATTTTTGTAGGTAATTATATCTCTCTACATTCCACAATAGAATGGACTTCTACTAGTATTATTACAAAAAGTGGAAGCTGCTGGCCCAATCATCTATTTTCAATACTACTAAATGAATTGACTGATTGCATATATTTGTTTTATGAAAAAAATTCAAAAGTAATACCAATTTATCATCTCTTTTGGTAATGCTGCAGGTATAAATGTGCCTTAACCTAATTTTACTTTGATTGCTCAATTGAGGAGCTTTTAAAGGCATTGGCTAACTGTGTGAGTAGCTGTTTTAAAATATTCTCAAACTAAGATGAAACATGTGTATGAGTACTTGTATTTGTACTCAAAAACCCTGAAACCAACCATAATTTGGGATGAAAAAGTGTAAGTTAGACCCAAACGGCGATTTTATTATCATTCGTCTCACGAGACAATCACTACGAGGATCACTTTGCTTGAATTTGAAAATGCCATTATGTGCCTCCCGCCGCGTGATACGCCAATACACACAGTACGGTAAGGTGAGTCGTACGCGCATGCGCACTCCTTGTCTATTCTGTGCAACCGATCCTCCTATATTTTTCAAACATTGGTTCACATTTTTGATATTTAAAAATACTTCCTGTGGATATTATACTTTGAAACTTTCAGACTGGTATTTTTACACTATAACCCTTATGTTTATCCCATTTTCAAGTAACAACACAAGATTTTTTTAAAATCATAACAATGTTAACCAATGCCTTTAATTTCCTTATTCCAAGTCAACCGTCACTGTAAACTGACAGTAAAGGGGTGTTCAGATATACGGTGACATTGTGGCGCCACAGTTTTAGTGTTCAGATATGGCGCTACATTGTGGCGCCACATATAATGAATGCGCATTAACGCGACAACTCTCATATTGAAGACAACTCTGTCAAACTTGCGCAGACAATCTCATGACAACATATTTTGCACTAACTTTTTAGGATTTTGATTGGTGCACATTTTTTTTGCAGCCAGGCAGCAAACATGTGTCTGGCCTCGCCGACATTTTTTGGTCACCTCGTATCCCAGACTTGTACACAAAAATGTTGCAGGGATTTTGTGGCGCCACAATGTCTCCTCATATCTGGACAGGCCTTAATAAGATCCAGAAGTCTACTGGCTATACTGGTTATGCATCTGGTGACATGTATTTCATATTTCAAACATAATATAGATATAATTACTTCATATAATTCAATACTCCACCCCTCCCCAGCTCAACCCTCCCCCCTTTCCAACTTTTCCTCAGAGGGTTCCCCCATGGGCAAATGATGATAAGTGACAATGTTAGATAGGACAGAATATTATTTCACAATAAAATGATGAAACTTACCTAAATTGCAATTCTCTCGAAGTAGAATTTGGAATGGTGCATCTGATTTAAATCCAATAACAAAGTTAAATCCACTGACCATTACCAAAACAAGGCATAAAATAGGAAAGTCCAAGTTCACAAGATGATACTGAATTCTTATATTAGTCAATCAGACCAAGATCAGAATAAAAGACAAAGTATCTTTCCAGCTATCAGTTGCAAGTAAAACTAAGCAGAGAACTGACCAACTGACTACTCTCAGGTGAAATGTCAATAGAAAGTTACAAAGCTTGTTGTTTTCGTACTCCACATATCAAGCCAATGAATTAGCAAGAATCAAGCATAATACCAAAGAGTATTAAAATTAGTTGGATAATTTTTAACTATCAAACCAAGAGCAAAAGACAAACGTATCCTGCCTCCTACCTGCTGCAGGCAAATATGAGCTGACCAACTTCTTAGCAGAGGTCTTCAATAGCAATGGAAAGTTCCAAACCTTGTTGTTTTCAAACTCCTTCAAGTCAATGACAGAAAGTGAGAGAAAGTCCATCCGTAGATCGACCCTGTATCTGTTTGCCTCATTTGCATAGTGCGATTAGTGCAGGAATTAATCAGCATGTTTGTTTTACATGAGTGTGTAGAAGATGGCATGCAGCCAAACCAAACCGTACGCACATTTCCTGGCTTGTCAGAGCGTTAAGATGAGTATCAAATTGGACAGGAATTACATGTCTATTAATGCTCAAGGACACTTTGCGGGTTCTCTTGCAGAAAAAAAAGTTGTTATGAACTACCCTGTTAATAATTTCCATAAGGAAGTATCATTAGGTGTTGGGTCTTTTGACATGATCCGTAGTGCCTTCCAATGAGAAAGCGCTGAGTATATGCACAGTATAACCAGAGCTCCACAGAGCTCTGAAAGCTACATGTAGAAGGTCATTAACTCTATGTTATGCCAAAGCAGTACAAAGTTTTCTTAATGTTTGAATCACTTGGCTTTCACTTGTCAAATTGGCATCGATTATCATCATTTTCCACTCTAACATAGTTTAAAAGAAATAAGAATGGAAAAAAAAACATTATTCAATATGAAACGCAAATTTTAATGTTAAAAAATGTGAATCTGCATTCTCCACACAAAATATGAAGAGTGATTAAAAGGTAGTGTAGGCCCTACATAATTTTCACTGCATTGCCATGATCAGACGGTTTAATGATTAGTTACATTTACATGTCTCTTATTTAAGAATGCCACAACATACTACATTGAAAATGAACTCTAAGTTTTCAGTGAAATTTGCTCTTTCTTGTTATGTATGTAATGTGTAATGCCTACATGTATAACTTTCTGGATTATTATAGATACTACAGTGTAATTGTCACTTTAGAAAGGAGAGAGTATAGGTCAGCTCTGATGCTTAAGATTAATTTGCTCTCAGCAGAGGAAATGGAAACAGGGCCCCCATTTCATGAAGCTTGAAACTGCCACACTTCTATGACACATTGGCTCCCAGCCAATCAGATGCAAGGATTTCAGTAGCTTATAACAGTTATCGCAACTTGTTAACAAGTTTTATGAAACAGGGCCCAGAGCAGCCTAGTTCTATGGTGTACATTAACAAAAAAACAGCAACAGTGTAAAGCTTTCACAACTCTTCAAGTAATGACTACCATTTTGGGCACTGGCAAGTTTCACAAGACTCAACCACTTATACAATTCTTGAAGACTTCTTGAGTAAAAGTTTTACACCACCAGATTATTTCCACTTCAATGTCAGCTGGTGGAGAGGGGAGGGGAGTGATAACAATCTAATGAGTTTTATTTCTTATTTATTGTAAGAAAATTTCAAAGGACTAAAACAAGAAATATGATATAACTTGCATTCACATCAGTACCTTAAATATATGTACATGTAGATCCAATGACACCAGACTATCCACTTCGCAATACATGCACCAAGTATTTGCTAATCCATTTATTATCAAAGCAAAAGAAAAACAATGCATGAGAAATTCCTTACAAGATTTGGTAAGAAAACCAAATGCAGTCTTCTCAGTCTGTATAATTTTCTTCTAACACTAGATATTCTGTTTGGTAATATAAAGATTTTCCTGGCATGATAAAAAGTTCTCACCTTTCTGCACATGCTACTTCCAGGGGGAGCTAGTACGTGTATAAATGAATCATATCCCACACCACTATGATTTAAATATTCAATCATCTTTCGCCCCGCTGAACACTCTTCCAACCACCAGAGGTGTGTTGGTTCAGTGGTTTGACCAATTGGATGGAGATGCAAATATCAGGGTTCAACCACAAGTGCTGCAAATGATGTCCATGGGTAAAACACTACCTGTAATTCACTTTTGACGCTCTCCACCCAGGTAAGATATGAATACCTACCTGGTATGAAGGAATTCCTTGAATGCTCTGGCCCTGTTTCATAAAACTTGTTATCGGTAACAACTGCCACATTTCTATTACAAATTTGCTCTGAGCCAATCAGATCCAAGGATCTTAGTAGCTTATAACAGTTATTGCAACTTGTTATCGATAACAAGTTTTATGAAACGGGGCCTGATCACCATGATTAAATCTGTAGCCTAGCTAGCTAGAGTTGGGATAATACTGGAACATAGTGAGTACTTTGTGAAGTTGTTGTACAACAAATGTTCAAACAATCTTTTCACAGCATAAATAAAACTCCAAACCTTAGACGCTGAGCCAACACTGTACATAAACATAACCATAACCCTAATAATAACCAAACAAGGCGTTTGCGATGTTGTGTCTCGCCCACTTGTGAAAATAACTAGAAATATCGCGATCTGTGATGGCACACAACAGAACTGTATCGAAAGCTCATTGTGAAATAACTGGGATGGAATAACATTTGATAAAATATGAGAAGGGTTTTTTATGAAATGGTACTGCATTTTCACGTGCATGTACTTTCCCTGCTTCTACTCTCATCCCTCTGATATGAGTAACATTGTATGATTGATATTTTACATGTGTGGAGTTGAAAAGTGTTTGTGGTTGTAGTGTAGCTGAGTGTGACACGGTTGCAAAGTTTTGTGTCATAAGAGAGTCTTGCACGTAAACTTTAACCGTTCAACGTTTGACCTGTAATGACCTTTGACCTGACCATGTGACCTCTGACTGGACCATAACATGCAGGTCCCCTTAGTGCATCTACAACCCAAGTTTGATAGATAAGTGTCACATGGTTGCAGAGTTTTGTGTCATAAGAGAGTCTTGCACGTAAACTTTAATGTTTGACCTGAAATGACCTTTGACCTTACCATGTGACCTATGACTGGACCATAACATGCAGGTCCCCTTAGTGCATCGACAACCCAAGTTTGATAGATAAGTGTCACACGGTTGCAGAGTTTTGAGTCATAAGAGAGTCTTGCACGTAAACTTCAACGTTTGACCTGAAATGACCTTTGACCTTACCATGTGACCTCTGACTGGACCATAACATGCAGGTCCCCTCAGTGCATCTACAACCCAAGTTTGGTTGAAAAGTGAGTCATGGTTGCAAAGTTATGTGTGATAAGAGAGTCTTGCACGTCAACTTTAACATTTGACCTGAAATGACCTTTGACCTTACCATGTGACCTCTGACTGGACAATAAGATGCAGGTCCCCTTAGTGCATCTACAACCCAAGTTTGATTGAACAGTGTCACACAGTTGCAGAGTTTTGTGTCATAAGAGAGTCTTGCACGTAAATTTTAACGTTTGACCTAAAATGACCTTTGACCTTACCATGTGACCTCTGACTAGAGCATAACATGCAGGTCCGCTTAGGGCATCTACAACCCAAGTTTGGTTGAAAAGTGAGTCACGGTTGCAGAGTTTTGTGTCATAAGAGAGTCTTGCACGTAAACTTTAACGTTTGACCTGAAATGACCTTTGACCTTACCATGTGACCTCTGACTGGACCATAACATGCAGGTCCCCTTAGTGCATCTACAACCCAAGTTTGGTTGAAAAGTGAGTCACGGTTGCCAAGTTATCTTTCATAACGTTTGTGACGGACGGACGGACGACGGACGGACGACGGACGGACGACGGACGGACGACGGACGGACGACATTTGGATCCCTTAGTCTCGCCTTCACCTCCGGTGGGCGAGACAAAAACTATTTCAACACTAACCCTTACCTTATACCAAATGGCTAAAATAAAGCGAGAAGTAACTGTCGTAATAGCATCATGTATGTCAGATTAATCACATATAGAAGGTGGATCTGAGCATTCTATAGAAGTATTCCGATATCATTTCTACGAAAGCAGGATCTGACTGAGCCTCAATCACAACATGAATATGAACAATAACTAACACAGCTGAGCAGGTAGATAACCCTCATCTCATTCACATATCCGTTGATGTGGGCGAACAGGCATGAACTTCGGCAAACAAGCGCAATGGCCCTGCACGCCCGCATGCCCTCACCGACAAATACTGCCTGACAAGTGCGAAGAGGAACGAAACAAAAGGGATGTTTACGCACTTCGCACAGCTAAACCAAACGTATGTATCTTAGTCAATAAATCATCACTATAGATACATGTACATGTATGCACATAACATGGCAAAGAATAACAAAATTCCCAAATCTAACAAAAAAACTCCCACCCACTACTTGTCCTTCAGAAAGACCTTCTTTCACTTCATAACTCCACTTCATTTCAATGGGGGAAAATGTCAAACTACACTTTTAAGAAAACAAATGTTTAAACTTAAACAAACAACAATCAAGGCTGACAATGTCTGTTTTGTCTAAAGATGTACAGCAAGACAAATAATGAGAAAGTACAAGAACTTCAGGTATTTGTTAACTTCTATTGAGTCATGTTAACACAATTCCACATTCCATGTGGTTGACAAAATCGCCCAAAAGTGAATGCACAAGACTTGAACTGTGTTCATACAAAGCAAAGTTACAATCCCACCTTTTTGATCATTTAAATGGTACATACATCCATCAGAATGTTGTGGTAGTCCTGGCCAATTTCTTGCATGTTTTAACATTACCATACTTGGCACTTCTCCCTATCACTCTAATCATTATCATTATCATTTACATCATCATCATAATAATCGTTACCATCATCACCATCATTAACATCACCATCATCATCATCACCACCACAACCACTACCACTACTATCAACACAAACAGCACAATTTCATTATATTAACCGTCATAACTTTCAGGCACTTCATTCTTCATATGTGGCAATATTTTCTTTGGAGAAATACTGAACTACATGTAACTACAAATGAATGTTTCTAATCTTACCTCCAGAGGGCGGTCTACTTATAAGCTGCACATAGTCCCCAGGGAAATATCCTATAGACTCCACTCCTCCCTTCATGATAGAACCTTTCCATCGCCCATCAGGATGTCTCTCAAGCACCTTTGCAAGAGGAAATGGAAAATATAAATTTGTCAAGTCAGCGCAAAAAAGCCCTTAATCCATTCATGACAGAGGTCCACATTTTGTGGTTTGGCCTAATATCTTTTGATGCAAAGCCCTAAAAATCATACCAAATACATGAGCAGAAAGAGCAAAAAAATGTGCATTTACTGTGCCCATTTTGGTTGCGTCAATATTTGTTGTTTGATGCTGAAAATTTTTCAAAGGAAAATAAGCATTCAAATCCTTAAATTGGCAATGTGACAGAAAGTTTAAAATCACCATTTTCCCCTGCAAATTGACAACTTTTTGACTTATCATAATTTCTGTCAATTTATATTCATTTCAGATACATGATGTTTTATAAGAAAAATGTAGCAATAAAATAGAAATGTTGGTGTTGCCAATTTGAAGAATAAAAGCTGATCAAATTAGGCTTTAAATAATTCCTGTCACGAATGGGTTAAATGTACTGTGCGCACACAGAAAAGCCAGTATTACAAATAAGACACATTTAAAAGCTCTTCTAATGAAGATCCCGTTGTGACATGCTGACTATTGCTTTGGAGTTACTGTTACCTTATGTTTTGAAGATATCATCTTTCTCCAATTTACAAGAGAATGCCTTTTAGTAGACTGGAATCGCATAGGGGCTTTTCTGTGCGAAAGCCAAAATTCTTTTCGTTTAACAATACAATGAAAACAAGAATGACATTTTAGCTAACATATTTTCTACCTAAGGAAAGTTGTTGAGTCAGGGAGGTTTTTTTTTTTTAATATATAAACCAGATATACATATCAACTGTATTTTCATGTCTCCAGAACCTTTAAGAGAGAAAAGGAAAATTCCCTCTTTTATATAACACACACTTTACAAACTACAATCAATGACAAAAAGGCATTGAAAACTTAGTTTCTGTCCGATGCAACTCAGAGAGTAAAAATAGATTTCAATAGGGAAGTAGAGAAATATATCGATCAGATAAAATAACCTGTTGGCCATAAGCACCCATTAGTTAAGTTGTTTGTTGTTGATGCTGTTGGTATTGTTGTTGTTGCTGTTGTTGTTGTTGTTGCTGCTGCTTTTGGTTTTTGTTACTGTTGCTGTGTTTGTCATATGGCAAAATGTACTGATGTAAGCAGGAAAGAAGCCTACATTTACCCAGCAAAGTACGCCTACATGTACATCAACAAATGATTCAACTATATGTATATCCATGAAAGAAAACTCAACTAAAAAAGAGGGAAAGTCAGGAAATTTCACCTACGAGATGTCTTCAATGCTAAAAATGAATATTTCAAACAGCTTCCAAAGCACTGCAAAAAGTGTATGTACTATGTTTGAACCTCAGTGACAGTGAGAAACAACATGAAAAGTATAAACTGCTTTAAACCAATATTCATTCTTCATGTCCAAAGCAGACTTCAAATAACCTTCCATGACATGTGTGCGATGAGTAAAAAGGATCCCTTTAAACAATACACACATTCTTGATGACAAATCACAGAGGAGTAATGACATAATATTGATATTAAACAGTCCACTGGTTTGCAGTCAGAAGCAATATTTAACAGGTCTTCATGAGGTAAGTGATTTCAGACAAAGCAATCCTCGCACCAACTTACCCCGCTGATTGATATTTTTTTTGGGGGGGGGGGGGGGGGAGATTACCTATATGATTCTGTGACATATGATGTCTGATTCTCGCTGTTAATATCCCCAGCCTTGAATACAATGGCTGAAACGGTCCGTGATTGTTTAAGTTTGACAACCACTTACTGCTTGCTCAATCATGGCCATCGTTGTCATCGTTGTCGTCACCATCAACATCATTATCAGTACTACAATTACTATCATATCATATTACTTACTGTCAGTATGTCCCCGGCCTTGAATGAAATGGCTGACCTGTCATGGATACGTGAGTAATCCTTGATTGCTTGTGCCTGACAACCTCCTATAGCTTCTGTAATTAAAAACAATGATAGCAACGCCTATTACACACAGCACAATAGTGATGGTTAAGGTAACCAAGGTGATACAATAATCAGGGTACCACACTTTTTCTATATTTTTCATACGCGTCCAGATTGAAATTTTAAGGTCTGTTTGCTCTGAGCAAACCCTATGTAGAAATGTTAAGATTTGGGGGTAAGGGCACCAAGATTTGGGGGGCCCCCAAGTGTCAAGCCCTGACTTATTGATCAGGTTTTTGAATATATAAGAGCCAGTTAGTTGTCTTAGTCTTATTCAGATAAACATTGACTAAGAGGCAAATGGATGAAGAGCTGATCTTTGAAAAAGGTAACAATGGTTTTGATCAAGTCCATACACCAGTACCGTTGGTTAAGTCTGAAGTCCATCTTGATAGGTCTGAAGCCATAGATCCTGTTGCACATACCTCAAAATTAAAGCTTGCCGGTTCTTAATTCATATTTATTAAGTACTTCTGAGTACTTGAAACTATCCTACATACATGTAGCATCTTTAAGTATCTATTAAGTACTAAGTAGATATATGTATGTACACATGTTAAACTTACATGTACTTGTGCTCGGTTACTTTCATATATCTGAAACACTCAGGTAAAATGAATACCGGTCCAAAAATTCAATATATACTGTATATCTACTTGCTAAAAAAACAAAACTACATCTTGTGATAAACTCTATTCACAAGGAATCCTTAGGTCGTTCATTTAGAATTCTTGTTTTTAAGGATCCAAAACGATTTCCTATTTCAACACAGCATCAATAATCCAAACTGGTGAAGACAATCTTTACACCTAGGAGGAGACTGTGCGACCCATGGGACATCCCACTGGGATCAAGCATTCCTTCTCCCATACCCTTCGTGTGATTAATTTTATGGTCCTCGCATTCAGCTGCGCAGTTGAACTCCAGAGGGGGCCTATTAACAACACATTCATGTTGATGTAAACAGAATGTCACGAACTCTGCGCATCACTGCACACACTAGTTCGTAATCACGAATCATTACTGGGATAGTAATGTGTAAGTTAAAAAATATATATATAACTGCATGAGTCATGAACAGTTACTACTATTAAAATTAATCAACTTTTTTTTTTCTAAAGGGCAAAGGCTGACATAAAAATTTTTTTATTCTTGCACAAAACTTGTTTTTTTCTGAAAGGTAATTTTAGATGTCAAGTTAATCTTTTACAAAGATTGATTATTGAAGAGAAAATACTCCCCTCCTTTTTTTTTTTTTTCTAGTTCATGTTGCATTCCAGCATGTACAGATTTTAACTGAAATAAAGCCAAAAACAAAATACGATGAGGCTACTGGTGCTTACCATTCAGCTCATGATGAACAATGCACTCTACAAAGTTTAATTTTAAAAAAATCAATGAACATTGAGAACTAACAGCAGAACTGATCATTAATGGGCAATTACAGAGCTAGATTAAACTGATTAAATTTGCGCTACTGAAAACAAGACAAGTAATACCCAATATATCAATGAATACTAAGTGATTAGGGGTGCTGCGTACATGTTCAATGTGACATTATGTTCAATTTAACATCCTTCCAAATGCTAGTTGCCTGATTACCTATGTTGATGATGCACCCAGTTGTAAGCAAATAATGTAGGTCAAGAAAATGAAGCGATTTTCCGTTGCTGTCGGCAATTAGTTCCATTTCCTAAACAGAAGCCAAATGACTGATGCAACCACAGGGATACTGTATCTCAACAGTTGCCAAGTTTGCATCTTTTTCCCTCTCTCTCTCTTTACATTGAATAAATACACCTGCTAGTTGACCGCATCTTTTCTTCTTGTGATTCTGCTTTCCTTTCAATTTTTATCGAAGAAAAGAACCACATACAATAATTACGTATCTGTGCGGGGCCCTCACTATGGAATTCCCTCCCACGAGAGATCCGGGATAGCAACCGGGTGGAAACATTCAAGATTAAACTAAAAACGTACCTCTTTAACTTATTTTATCAATGATTTTCTGTTACTTGTAATTTTGTTTGCCCCCCCTTCACTTGTGCGCCTTGAGCATCTCTTACGAGATGGATATGGCGCCTAACAAATTGCATATATTATTATTATTATTATTATTGTTATGTGCTTCTTTTCTTCCGGTGATGCTGTAATTCTTCATTCTTTGTCACTAGAATGGATCATTCAACATAATACATTTTGTTCATTCCCTGCAACAGAGGATATCATCAGAGGTATATCTGTTAGTTTAGTGCACTGGGAATCAATGCTAATGTCTTGCCTCAAGTACCCCTTGATGACGATTGAAGAAAAGATTTCTCAGTTCAGAAAAAAGATATTTTGATGCAAAAAAAAAAAACCATTCCCAAAAGAAGTCTTGTTATTTAAATTACAAATATAAAACAGTTTTGTCATTTAAACCTTAATGATACAAGATGGTAAGATGCAATTTTGCTCCGAGAGCTATTGAAATAGCCCCTGTATGCCTTGCATTCAAATAGCCCCATATTTATTTACCACTTTTTCACTGAATATCTGCAAAGTTCTCCAAGGAAAAGGGAAAAAAAGACTGCCTCATGCTGCCAGTGTGAGTGAACTGGTTAGACTGTGAACTGTTCTTGAGTCAGTATAGCAATCAACAAGAAATATATATGGTGATGATCACAGCACATCCTCGTACCATCACCCAGCCCTTGTCAGTGACTATACACACCTCAAATAATAAACAAAAATACTTCCACGAGATCAGCAAATTGATCAAACTGGCATATGCATTGGATTCTGATCAAACGTAATGCTTACGGCGACAGGAAAGCTGTTTAATAGGAGGAGTTTCCTGTATTCTGCCGGCATACATTCGCTATCAGGGTCAAACGCTACTCCCAGTGTACTTTCGGGAGGCCATTGTCATCAGGGCTAATAATTGGCAACACGTATCTCCCGATACCTTGATCAAGCGCGATTGCTGACAACATGTCTAAGCAATTAATATCACATTAGAAGCAACATTGTGTCTGATCTACAAATTACACCGCTTGTTGCTGAAGTATTTAGCGTGAGAAACACTGCTACAATACCGACACGTCACATTTTATGAGTCACTTCTTCAATAAACTATTAAGACATTTCAGTTTCAACCCCCTCCCCAGCTTCCTAAAAGAAAACAATCATTTTGGACACATGGCAAAATTGCAAAAGTGTGTAAGCATGAATCATACATGGTGGATGGCAGAAAAGGTTTAATTGTATTTTAGGGGCTAAATGAAAATAAAAGGTGAGAGCACGACAGTAATTACACTGTAATTATCTTTGTTGCCAATATAAGAATGGTGCTTAGTCAGGTTTCATGAAACATTTAATACCTGACTCATATGTTTATTCAGACTAAATCAGGCTCTTATTGACTTATAATTGTAAATTTTTCAAAAATCCTAATCACTTCATCTTCCAATGATAAATTTGTTGAAAACTGAAAAAGGGATACATCTATACTATACCTGACTAGCTATATTGTGATTTATCATAATACTATTGTATGTGACCTTAAATGACCTTCCACAGGTTGGTTATTTTAATCCGATTCAATAAAATCAGAATTCCATAATAAACAAATTGACTTTATAAAAAAATGGGGTGCACTGCTATTACAGGTAATTGATGGAATAAACACTGCCCTGGATGTCTATCTACTTTTATCAAGTCACATCAAACGGCATAATGTGTATGCTTGAATGATTCCCTGGTCAAGAAATAATAGGGAAGGGTAAGGTTTGAACTCTTGACCCATGCCAGGTGAAGTGACCCTGAACCATCTATACAGAAATTTCAGCCAACTGTGCTTCACTTGAACACAACATAACACATTATGTTGCATATTTGCTGTGTGTCTGCCTGGCATGCTAGTAGTAAGATTATTATTATTATTTATTATCATTATTATTCATTATCATTTTGTTTCGTGTCACCTGTGCCTGGGAGGCGAAAAGCGAATTGAATCACTTTAACCCGCAGGTCTCTCCTCCTAATGTAACTGATCGGGGGTGTGCAGGTGGACCACATACACTGGGGTTCCCCCCTACATCTGTCTAACTAGAACTGGCTAAAATCTGTGGACAGAGTGAATTCCTGGCCTGGAAAAGGACCATTCTCTTTATAAGATGCTCCAAACCCAAGAGTAGGACATCCATGCATAAGATGAAATTCTATAAAGCTGGTATACTTTATAAAAGCTAAAGATTAATGATTGATAGTTGATCTATAATATATAAAGCACTTTTTTTTTTTTACCAGAGAATAGAAAGCACCAAATTACTCTCACTTCAGTGAAGCTACCCTGGTAAGGAAATGCAGCAATCAAGGAATATCTTGTTAGTGTATGGTCATTTACTTCACCGGGGTAGAAAGCAGTAACCCCTTACCATGTATCCTATAGTCCAGATACTTATTAACAAGACCCACAACACCTCTACAAATCCATATAAAAATCATACTTACATATATATATATATATATATATACATATACTTTAACTTTATCAGCGTTAGCAGGAAGTATAATAATGGGATTTATTCCGTCAGTCATAAACAAAAGGAACTAGCGGGACAACGAACGGCCTTATTGGGACATTTTGATGGCACAGAATGTTCTACTTACGCAGTTGATATGGATTGAATTGTTTGAATGAAAATACTCAAGACAGTGAAGGATGTAGCTGAATCCCACTTTTAATTTTCCTGAGCTTTCGGCTTCAAAGGCCTTTATATATATATATATATATATATATATATATATATATATATAAACAAAGGAAATGCAATTAACTGCTACTGTTTCAAAACTCTTTTGTTATGACAACACCATGACATTACCTCTGAGTATTTGTTTGATATCTTGGGCAGCTCTTGTTGGAGTGAATTTGTTGACTATATCTAATGCTGTCTGACTGTGAGAATTCTTCTTAAGTACATCGATGCCACTCTGTAGAAACAAAAAAAAGGGAGGAAAAAATAGAGAATAGGAGTAATTAACACCTACAAGATTCATGAACTAACATTCTTTGAAGCTAACCCTGATGTGTTTCCACGCCAAAAGTAAATGTGCATAGGAACTTTAAATTGCTACATTACAAAAAAATACTCTCAAGATGTGCAAGTAATGGGGAAACCTGCAGGAAAATAAAACACATACAAAAAACTTTTTCATGATTTTTAATTCAATATTTGCATTAAGCTAACAAAACCCTTTCATGATTGTAGAGAAGAGTAAAGATGCTCCCTCTCACAACGTCAGCAACAAGTAAGGACAAAAATTATACCATGCCAATGTCACTGTGGTTTAAAGATACAGTTTGAATGACAAATGCTACTTTCTTATCACAGCAACAATTGTCAAAAGAAATTCAGTGATTTGAAACAATGCTACAAACTCAGCAAAACGTACAAACTTGACATAACATCAGAATGCAAATACATGCAACTGTCACATAAGAAGTCACTTATATACCTATTATGTCAATCAAAAGTCAAGGTCATATTCTAAATGCTGAGTAAAAAAAAATTACTCCCATTCCCAAAACAATGCAAAATACAAACAGAACCTGAAGAAAGGCTGTTTTTAATCATATTTTGTCCATTTTGTTTCTTTTATTGTTGTACAGTTCTATTTTTCATTGTTGCTATTAAAAAGGTAAGCCCATTCATGCTTGACTTGAGAGAAAAGCGTGAGAGACTCGGCTGGGCGCCACTTGCGTTCGCACAACAGCAAGAAAGAATCCCGCCTACATGTTGGTAAACAACAATTGTCTCTCCTCTTCTCCACCTTTGTAAATATCTCACCCCCTGATCTTGCTTTTTAAAGAAATCCCTCTGAAAAGTTCAACTCTCTTCCTCAAATTCTAATTCGGGTATGAGGGTCTTGCTACTACTAAATTGTTTTTCAGTGCCAAGCCTGTAGGCTGATTTTGACAATAAGCAGACAGGGATTGAAGTCACCTTTTTGCTACTTTTCGCTGGTATTTTGATTTATTTATGAATTCACAAACAAGATGTGTTTATAATTTTCAGAAAGGGCAAAAAGGCAAAAAGAAATAGATAAAGGGAAAGAATGTATTACAACACAAAAGCAGTAGGAAAGAGGTATTTGTAAATTTCATATGCATCAATACAAGAAGCACTGACTAAGCAGTTTCCATATCACTAAAAAAATATGGTCTAAACAGGAGTAGCAGAAGTAGATAAAGCAGTTAAGTGGCAGAAGAATTATCAGTATTAGGAGTAAAATTATTTGTCAAAGTAAGACTAATAAAAGAAACAGTAGAGTAGCAATAGTAGAAGTTATAGCAGTTGAACCTTTTCATAAAGGATAGGGCTCGGCTTGGTTGGGGGTAACAGCATTTAATGTTGGGTTTAGGGTTAGGAATAGAGTTATAATGGTGTTTCATCAAATAGGGAAGTTAGAAATTTTGTTAGTGCTAGCCTAGGCAATGACCATAAAGAGATTACCACATGGGCATGTGCAGCACGGGTGATGTTCGTTATTCCGAAGGTTCGTTATTCCGAAGGTTTGTTATTCCGAAGGTTCAATAGTCCGAAAATGAAATAAGGTTTGTTAGTCCGAAAGTAACTAATGAACTAACGAACCTTATTTCATTTTCGGACTAACGAACCTTCGGACTAGCGAACCTTCGGACTAGCGAACCTTCGCAATAAACGAACCTTCGGAATAATGAACCTTCGAAATAACGAACTGTAACCATGCAGCACAACCATAGAAGAAGGAAAATCTGTGGTGTAGAACAATCCTTAAAGAGTCCATAGACAATTCGCAAAGCCATTCACAAATGCCTCCTTCATGCAAGTTCCAAACTGAGTATTTACATATGAAAACTCAATTCTGAATGCCATTTGGAAGGACAAACGGAACTGCAAGGTACTTGAACCCATGACCCGAGTATTAAGCATCAAGTACCCCAAACACTCCACCATGACACCTGATGCAAGAGGTGGAACTACTCACCATAATCAATAGGCGGACAACTTCCGATTTGCCTGCAAGAGCAGCTTCATGGAGGGCTGTGCCGTTAGGGGTTTCTCTGTTTAAGTCAATCCCTGCATCAATGAGGGTCCTGTATGAACACAAACCAGAAAGAAATATTACTCTTTGGAAATTGGGGGAAAAACGCTTCAGGGTGGAGATATTAAGTTATCATGAACACTGAAAGAGAGGGCAAGTATTACTTCTTGACAAAAGAACTATGACTCATTCACTTTATTTTCAAGCTTTTTGATATTATAGTATGAATATATTATTTTTTTGCTATGAAGTACATTACAAATTATCATAATACAAATAAATTACATCACTCATTGTGAGGATTCAAAAAGCTTCTCCCAATTTGACATAATGATAGTGGGTTCTTGTATAGCGCTCATGTCCATCAGAATTGACGCTCCTGACGCTCCTGGCACTCCACCGTTATTACCCCAGCTTTAGCAAGGCAGCCATATTGGCATCACAAATAACAAACATGTAGTATTGAAGATTATTTTCTTCTTTTTCCTTCCACTTAATCATTGGCTTCACCCTATACAAGATGAAGTAAATCAAACTATTCAGAGTTCACAAAGAAAATGAATAATGCATGTTTATAATACATGTTCAGGATGTTGGTTTACTGGGAAAATGGACATAAAAAACAGAGTAAGGACAGGAGGTGGACTTGGGTTTCCTGAGTATGCTTGTGCATACAGTAGCATTAGGTACATGTACATGTGGCCAAATCAAAATTCACAAGTCCTTCCTCCATATGACAAATAATCTTAAGTGCAACATCTCTTTTAACATGTAGCCTAATATTTGAAGTTGATATTTATGGTAGGCCTATGCAAGTAGAGAACCCATAACATTCAGAGCATATCTTTTAAGGCGATTGTTCCCCATAACAAGCAAAGACCTTGTCATGAACTGAGTGACGGAGCACCAGGTTATCAGAATATCAAGCTTAATATCACTATGTCCACAGTAATATCATGTGTAATCAACATTGTATATTACCAGAAATAGCAACCACACTCAAGTCAGGGTGAACATTGAATCCAGATATCATTGTACATGATCTGCTCACATATGAACATCTTGAATATTAGAGATGGGCTCTTGCACTCTTCTAAGATCAAACCCCTGCCCCTAATCAACTTCCAACTTCATTTGTCAAGTTTTATGAAAAATCTTGATTCCTGAATCTTGAATCTGGACTTTATTTAAAACATTGTAAATATCCAATTAGATGTCACAGCCATAAATTTTATTTTATAAATGATTGCACTGGTGGATCATGTTTTGCTTAGAGTGCAATTCTTTTTCGATGAATAAATGATTGTATGGTTGAAACCTATATGATTATCAAGAGACTGATCACCATGGCAACCTTTTTTGCTCTTCTGCATTTTTTAAAAACATGATGGATGTGAAAGGAGCTAAATGTATAGCCCTACAACAGCAACAGAAGTTCATATACTACATGTATATTTGAAATGAGCTAGTGTAATTTCCTGAATGCACATGACAAATGTAAACAGACCTCGGCCCCTACAGCATCCACAGAAGTATATAATATCGTGATATGACGTTCAGCTGTTTCTGATTGGTATGTCATCAATCATAACTATCTACAGATAACAAGCCACCACAAATGAACCAACGAAGCCAGATGACAAATGTCACAATCTTTTGGCGTCTAAGGACCCCGCCAGTTGCTACAACGTTTATGTAACGTATGATTACAAACACATACTCTGTGTGGCATGCTGACAATCATTAGTGATGTTGGAAGGAGACATCCGGCATCTCAGCAATTGAGATATAGAAGTCACCACGTGCCACAATGTATACACAAACAAATATTGATATATATATTATATACAGGACTACATAACTATGTGATCTATGTGCAGATGTGAAATATTCAATTCTACAGATAGAAGCATGACTCCTTTATCATCATAAACACATGAACTTTGATAGGTTTTTACAAAATAATTACTTTAGGCATGCTTGCATGTGCTTTTAAACTATAGCTTGTTTGTTCGGTTTTATTTTTTTCCTTTACTCTTCAAACATTATAGTCTATACAGTTTAATTAAGAAAGGAATCAAAGTGCAGAAATGTCAACCACATCATTTTGATATGAAGTTTGAGTGTCATGATAAGTGGAATTCACCAGAATGTCAAGCACACTGTGTATACATCACAGGATAAGCAGGTGAAGGTTAAGATATACGGGACTTTCTTTCAATTTTTTTTTAAAAAGACGTACCTAATACTTTCTGAGCCACAATCTCTATCAAATGGGGATCCATTTAAGAGGAACCAACCTTTGAAACGGGAAAGGGTAGCCAGAATCTGAATTATTGACTGAATGAGCGGGGACTAATAACTTCATTAAAAAGCTATTAGGATCTCTACTGCAGAACAAGAACCTCACTCATAAATTTAATCAGGAACTTTTCTTCATTAAAAACCATTAATATTATAGTCAAGGCTGTCAAGCTGCTCTAAAACAGCATGGTTATACTGCTGTACACCTTTTTAGAGAAAATTTCAAGTGTTATTTATTTTTCTACTTGTTTGTCTGTTTGTTTGTTTTCTTTTCTTTTTGGTCATTTTTCAGGAAGGGAAGAATTAATTCTTCCGTAACAATTTCAGATTGATTCTACATAAGTTTCACATTGGCAATATCTTTTCTATGTACCACATAAGTCTCAAATGCTTCATTTGTATCTTCCTATGAATGACCTACCCCCCCCCCCCCTTCATTTTCGGATACATATCCATCAATTGCATCCTTATTTCCGCCACCAAATACATTAAATCAAAATTGTTCTGATACCTTATGACATCACTGTTTATAATATAATGTAAGTCTTAGGTCCATAGGTGAAGGGACATGCACATGGTGACACTGGTGTGAGAAGTGTTTGCTGTGAGCATTACACCAAATCAAAAGACAACATATTACACCAAATCTACATTACTATACCTTATGACATCACTATGGCCATTCTTAGCAGTAAGGTGAAGGGGTGTATACATGGTGAGACCAATGTGGGAAATGTTTGGTGTAAGCATTACACCGAATCAAGATACACCATATTACAGCACATCTACATTGTTGATATACCTTATGACATCACTATGGCCATTCTTAGCAGCAAGGTGAAGGGGTGTGTGCATGGTGACACCGGTGTGGGACGTGTTGGCTATGAGGGTCGTGCAGTGCCTTCCTTTCAGCAGAAGCTCTGCCACACTGCCCTTCCCAAACTCAGCGGCCAGGTCCAATGGTGTCTTCCCCTGCTTGTTCTTGGCAGTGGGGTCAGCATCGTACTGAAGTAAGGTTTCAACCTGAGGGACAGAAAGGGGAAGTAAGGAAACACAATGGTAATACAGATTTGTACAGATAAAGAAATAAAATATGTAAATGAATTAGAGAAAATAATGGTATAAAGTGAGGGTATATAGAAATGAGAGAGAAAAATCACATATTGAGAATAGGCAAAGTCTAAAAACAAGGGCACAGAGATATTTCATTTGCAAGAATTACCCCTCCCCCTCCCACCCCCAAGGGAAAAAAAATCAAATTAAAATAATAAAATATCAAATAAGTAAAATACATCTAAATGAATCAATTAGTCAATGAAAATAAACAAATGAATAAATACAAATACAAGTAATACTTGCATAAATGAATACATACACATATGTAATAACTGAATAAATAATAAACAAATAAATACATACACCCCTGTATTCAAATAATGAATAGATCAAATTATTTATAAACTAACTATCTATTTATTTATTCATTTATCTATCTATCTATTCATTTATTTATTCAGTCATTTATTTGAAAATCAATCTCCATTTGAAGTATTTGTAACCTTCTCTGAGTTCTCTCCCTCTTCCAAATTATTCTCTAACTTTACCTCCTCCATAACATATTTCTTGCTGATTTAAATTCCTTTTTAGGATAGCTTCAACTAAATCTTAGATCCATTTCCAAAATATAAAACCATTACATATATTGTGGCAATTACATGCTCTCAATTTACATTTGTACACATCTGTCCATGGACATCATGCTCTATCCTATATTACACACAAAACCCTGTAAACAAAACTTTGTTTAAAAATCTGTAACAGTAAACAAAGCTGGAGTGTGGGAATTTCATAAATAGGCAACAACCTTCAAAGTCAAAAGTGTACTGGGTCACTCCCACCTGGGAGCTGCAAAAGACCAAAGAAATTACAATCTAATTTCTCGCTACCATTCCCAAATGAGTAGCATTAACCTTCACCAACTATTAACCTTTGAGCACAAGCAATGGAGTCTGGTTTTCCCCTTACCCTTTGCATCACACCAACCAACAACTAAATGAAATCTTTAGAAGGGTCCATTCCCTTTGGCATACAAATGCATCAATGCAACTGTTTTCTTTCATGGGGCATGGATTTTTTTCCCTGCTTTGAATATTCACTTTCAAGTTTCATCTAGCTTCTAAGGAAGATGCATATCATACAAAAAATCACACCATATTCAACAGGTTAAGATAATAGAGTTGCTGTGGTGCCATAAAGTGGTACATTGGCCTATTAAAACACACTGCACATAAATGTATAGCCCCTTGAAATTTAAAAAAAAAAAATAAAAATAAAAGTTCCCTGTTGGAGGGAGGAGGGGGTCCACTTTTGTCCCAGTACAAGCTAGAGTAAATGCCCCCTCTTTCCCATAATAATGTGATTAACTCTATGTGCCCATATATAATACTTCCAATTAATGTATTTTGCCCCTCCCCCATTTCTACCATGGAATATAATGCCCAGTCACATGTTTTTCTCACGTCAAACTACATTCCAACCCACAATATCTCTCATCATATTACTTGATAAAAAGAATTAAAACAGATGGTGTGCCTATGACTAGATGGGAAATGGAAGTATGTTTTCAAAACTATATAGTGTTTTGTTTCTGCCCTCCAAACCAGAATGGGCTGAGATGCAATTATCAGGGGTCTAATGTGTATAACTTCCCCTAAATTATGCTCCGATTCCCAAGCAATTACAGAACAAATGGCTTTATGATATCAATTCAGGTCATTTGCAGGTAAACCCTCCACAGTCAACAACAGATAAACAACGTCTTTTGTTTCACACAAACGGTGACAAATCATCCCCGTTTGGACGTTCAGCGGAGAGCGTCAACAGTGTATTTTGTTTCACCCCTCAAAACTGGTTGCAAATTAATCCCCAGTTTCTCAAGAGGGTTCATAGCCTTGTGAACCTCGTAAGTTGGGAGAAAAATGTGGGCGGGGTTTGCTCTCGCAAAAGTTTTTGATTCAGAAATAACTTGGAATAAAAGGAAAAGATAGAAGTCAACTACTTTCCCTGTGTGGTCAATTTGGTAAAGGTCTGCAGATCAACCTTTTCTGGAACCAATTTGGTTAGTCCCACAATAACTGAGGCATTTTTAAACCCCCAAAGTTTTGGAACATGTCAAGACAGAGCCAGCTGTTCTCCTAACAGAGTAGTCGCATAATCTGCTAAAGAAGCGTACTGAAATACTAGTCCCTTCATTCTTCCCATTTGAACACAAAGCTACATGTAAAAATCATGGGAAGCAAAGATAATATCAACCAAATAATGAAAGTAAAAATACTGTAACTTCAACTTAACAGGTATTTTTCTAATGCTATGAATCAGAATCCACACATAAATTTAAACCTTTAACAATCGTGGCATTATATGCAATATCTCCTAAAGCAAAAGCACTGACATTTTACATCAAAACTAGATAATTGTTAGTGGGAGGGGCTCCACACTGCGCTCAGTTTACAGTATACTAGCAATTTATGACCTTTAGCAACAAGGCACAGTACCTTTGAAATCTAGTACAAAACATAAAGTTGCTTTATAATCATAGACATCAAAAGTGTTTTAATCCTGTAACCAAGCTTACAAAACAATCCCAACTGACATTTGTCCATCTGTGTTCAAATTTCAGTGACAAAAAAGAAGCAAATAGTTAACCTTGAAGTTATTCAGTCCACCTTGAATTGATTTTTTTAAAATTAAATATCATTAACACTGAATGTAATGTTATTCATATTGATTTGGGGAGAGCTATTTCCTTTTATCACTATTACATGAAGAATTATGTCAGAAGTTCACTACAATAAGGATTTCAAGAGTTTACTTTCCATTATTATATTTCTATGTGGAGTATAGGCTTTTACTTTCTTGCAAAATACTCGAACTTCTGATCAACAGGCATGCTACAGTGCAGGGACGATATTTCTTGAGAAATAAGAAAAGAAACTTGTTTGGTGAGTAAGACTGCAAAAACATGCAAAGATACAGAACATGATCAATGTTTCCAGTGAATATAAAAAGTTTGTTGATGTATCTCAACTTTGGGGGGTCACCAAACTTTCCAATGACAGGATGAAAATCTAAGTTAATGAGATAAACAGACAATGTTAATAGCCTTTCCAAGGCACTACTTTGATCCTATCAATTTATTGTAAAGTGTAGAACCAGAAACTTTTCCTGTATGAAATATATACATTTTTACAACTGTATAATTTGTTTAAAGTTGAAGGGAAAAGGAAAGACATGAAATCACTGAAATGAGACAAATTTCACATTTTATGAAAGTTCAAGACTACCTCAACACAATAAAACTCATTTTGCCATGAAAAAATCTCCCCAAACCTCCAAACAGACATTTAAACAAACCCCTCCTAAAGCGACTAAACCGGTTTGTGTAACACTTTTTAGCGGCCAAGCTGCTGTGACGTCAGATACGATCTAGCCCCCAATCCCATCATGCAATGCGCAAGTCTATTTGTAAACTTTGGTCCAATTAGATATGGAGCATTTTTCGCTATGTAGTGATCTCTTTTAACCAAAGAAACTCCTTGTTTCTGCTCATCCTTTTTCAGAAGAAAGATTCCTTTTTCAGAAGAAAGATTTGTTTTTGTTGCTGCATTGTCTAACAATAAGTATTCCACAGTTTTGTGAGTGATTTCTATGTGATCACAGTGATCAGTGATCATTTCAAGCACTTTCCCCATTGCATCTCCGTATTGGATAATTTGGATGATATTATCATAATGTCTTTCACAGTTTGAGCTGATAGTTGTCTAAAATGAGCTTGTTCTCATTCTTAAAAAGCTTCTGCAACAAATAGGAAAATATAAAATCCCACGTATATTACTAGAATAATTTCTGTGGAAAATGCATAGCGTATGGATCACCAACGTTTTGCATCATCAAAGTTTCTGGTTTGACAGTAGTGCACGATAAAGCTGTGAGCCTTAGAAAAGATTTCACAAATCATGTCAGTTAAATGACAAGGGCATAACATTTTTCCTTCAACATAACTCTTTCCTCCCATCACCTGTAAACAAGTGTCACATAACATCATTATAACATTCTCAGACATAACAACCCTGACCTAACATAACTTTTATCATCAGTAGCAGTCACATCAACTGAAGAAGTCTGCCAAAGACCATTACTAGTCCAGATTGCAGGCACAAACCCTTGTCAGGGTTGCAGTAGACCCGTTTACCAATGTACTATAAACATGGAATATTTCGTGGTGTGGAAATTTTAGTGCATTTCACGTAGCACAACTACGTGAAAATTAAATTGCATGTGAATACAGTAATCCTAACTGTATATGAAAATTCAAAATGCGCAGTTGTGTTTAACTCGGCCGAGTTTGAAAAATGAATCGCACAAAACTTTCCACTTTCACAGGAGCATTTCAATATATGCATGTTTATCTCCAGAATTCCTTAGTTACCAACTATTCAGTGCACCTGCTATGCATAAATGCATCCCAATGTTTGAAATCCATTTTGCATACATTTAGTTACTGCCATGTTGGGCAAGCCTCTGCCAAGCTTTTGAGTCATCAAGAGAAACTTTTGTTCAAGAAGTATGCATTTAATTAGTAAACAGGTCTATTGGGGTTCTAGGTTAAGGGTTAGAATTATCATGACATGTAGCATTTGGCCCACAGTTGATATAGTTTAGTATTCAGCAAGTGTACATGATAAAAATGACACAGAGAAAATGTAGCTAGAGAATGTCTGAAATGTAAGAATATAATAGGTTGTGTACTGTAACTGCTCCTGATACAGCCACATGCTGAAAAAGTCAGGCTCTTTTCAAGGATTTATGGTAATATGCTTAAAAGTCGCAATTCAGTCTGTGCCTGCAGACTATGACTAGAGCAGACTAGACTAGACTAGACTAGACTTGGCCTAGGACCAGCCTGGAGGGCCCTGCGGATATGGGTGGGACCAGGGACCCTCCTCTTCCACTTCCTCATGATTCCTGGCACTTCAAGATGGTGTTTACACAAGACTGGAAGTCCCTGTCATAAGCCCTGTTCAAGTTAACCTCATTTACCTCATATTATCCTCTCTGATCCTGACCTTCGACCTGTCACCAAACCATATAAGTGTGTTCCCACAAAAAAAAGCCTTAAGTCATCTGCAACATCTGTGGCGTCTTGCAAAACCAACTTTCGACCCCTAGTAAGTTTCCCCTCAGTGACGTGAACACTGCTAAGTCACTAGTCTTCCACAGGTTAATTCAGCAGGGATAACACAACCTGCCTTCAATCATTATGCCAGTGTGAACAACCCTCTTTGGTGTCTGCCTGAGATCCTGCAACCATGACTTCAGTCCTGACCCCTACTTATGGAGGGGAGGGCTGGGCCCACACACAACAACAATCCCACTCAGTCAGTATATCCAATCACTTCTACATCATTCCTCCAAAATATCCCTTCCCTCACACTCCTCTGACAGGTAAAACATCCCATCTGCATCTATTATTCATCTGCCATCCACTACGAGACAGCAAGCGCCCTGAGAGAAGCGGATATCGCATTGCCTGCTTGAAGATGCAACCATTTTGTAACATGGACCTCAAGTGGCCAACCAAGAGCAAAATACGAGACCGCATGAAACGGTGTCAATTGATGTAGCACGCCTGACCCCAGACAGTCTTTCTGAGATGCCTCTCAGTTTGATGAGGTTGCGGAGATGGGAGAAGACAGCAAATGAAACAGTATCCTGACTGAAAGAAAATGCCAAAAGTCATCTACTCTGGGCAGGCAGGATAATAGTGTTGTTCGATAAACATGGGTAAAGCTGTCCAAATCATGTTTAACTCATGAGAAAAGGGATATCAAACTACATTTTCTACAATTCAACAAGGTGTTTTCATCCATTTGATATGGATCATTTAAAATGATCCTTTTCTCAGCAGAAGCTTGCTTCGAAAAGTCAGAGGAATCAATACCACTGAGACAAAGAATAGATAAAAGCTGCATCGTGCATGGAATGAAAAGTATATAATTAGGGAACTACGAGGGCTAAATTATTTGTTATTTTCTCTGCATGAATAAAGATAATAATCTAATGTTTTGTTACAATAGACTTACATGTAGTAGGATACATGTACATGGCCAATGGTTTCTCATTTGCAACTCTCCAGAATACATTTGTTTATTTATTAATTTATTTCTTTTTTGAGATATCACAAGTGATTTCTTGAAAATAGGGTCCTTTATGAGGTGCAGCATGGATTCTCCGAGCCAAGGGGTGGGGTGGGCGTGGGGTTATAATCTCAATTAGGGCTGTAATCAAACGTTTTTCCATCTGGTAAATGACCGCCCATGCCACTAACCATTTTCACTTTGACAGTTTCGGATAAACAGAGATTTACTGTCAGCCAGGGATTACACATTGTTTGTGTAGCCACATGAAATATTTCAAGTTTTTCTGACTTAATTGTCATCATAAATCAACTCCAAGACTTCCGATGTTCTGTCTTTACTAGTGATATTTCTTCAAGCAAAGTTATTAAACTACACACGGTGTGTTTTGTAAGTACAATTACGAAAGTTTACAACCTAAATAAATAAGATGTTCATTTATTTTTTTCTGCCGGGATACAGTCTCAATCGATTGATACCAGAACCGTTTCGGGGCCTGACACCGCCAGGATTCGATCCCGATCTCGGACCGGCTGACAACACTACTTTCAATAGGCGGCAACTTTGGCAAAGGTGTGATGTTTTCGTTTATCCGAAAACCATTCGGTTTTGACTCCCCATTAAACGGAATTGAAAATAACCGTGATGTTACAGCACTAATCTTAATCGATGGATAAGATCAATAGAACAAAATTATTGATTAGGGGAATCTCAGGTTTTCCAAAAACGATCCATGGATTTCATCTAAGCTTATCGGTTTATCACAGATGGACCTTTAACCAAATTTTTCATAGTTTGAAGGCCCGTAAATAATAAGGAATTAAATGCACTGAGCAATTTTATGTTTCATTGTGAAGGGCATCACTGAAGGAATTGAAATTCAATAAAATTTGGTTGCCCTAGTTGTCTACTTAAACTAGAATCCATAGGATGATCAATGTCATAGATGGACATAAATGTCACTCTGCACCAGCCAGGCCCAAAAAGGTATAAAATCTTCAAGCTTACCACTGAGTAGCTGCCATACTGTGATGCAAGGTGGAGAGGTGTCTCTGAATCCAATGACATCTCGTTGGGGTTGGCTCCAGCTTGCAAGAGTAACCTGACGGGCTCTAACTTTCCTTGCCATGCTGCATAGTGAAGAGGTCTCATTCCTTAAGGAAATAAATAAAAATGCAAAATCATACTTTAATCACTTTCAAATACATGTATTAGGTGGAGCTGTATTCTGGGAACTGTGTTATCCTTTTTAATTCTATTATTGAAATTAACTATCATACTAAATCAAAATTGTGCAGAACAGTTTGCAGAATGAGTCCACACAATCTATTTTGTTATGAAAATAACAAAAAATAACAGCTAGAGTAAACAATTTATTGGTGTTTAGATATAAATGCATGGCATGTCCTAATTAAGATCATTTTAGCGATTAATATACTTTCTATTTTAAAAAAATGAAGAAATAAAGAAAAATAAATTTAGGGATAAAAAATCTGATTGTCAGACACATGCTCCTACAACCCTGGAGCTTCGATTTGAATGTGGTCAATGTCTAAAACAAAACAAATATGCAACTTCCACCTTGGACCTCAAACTGCACATGTAATACTGCATGCATCTCTTGCCTTAAAGAGATCGAAGCATGGTTCTTGTAAAGGTTAAAAATAATTGGTCATCTTTCTCTTTCTTTTTTATGTCAGCTAGAGAGAAAATCATTGCCGAAAGATTCTCTAAAAGTGATTACTTTTAAAATGCTATCATATTCAAAATAAGATGAGAAATAGGTGAAGTGCTAGGTACGAACATTCATGCCATATATCTGTGTGGTCCCAAATACTCATTTTCACGTGCAGTGAAAGTGTCTTTATAAATATCCTTTCAATCTGATAATCCCTCAATTAAAATCTCACACTAGATACTGGTGTTTATGTATCATTCCCAGTTGCTTGGAGACAGATTCTTTCTCATTAACTCCCTTGTTCATCATATGGCAATACCAAAAACGATGGATTTGTGTGTCTGAACACTGACTAACGAAACGATGTATAAGAAACGTTGTATAATGAAACTAGGGTCTGAACTTCATTTTGAACTAGAACTCGATAAAGAATCAAGACCCGTGTGTGTCTGAATGTATGGCGACCAAAGAACAGTACAACTGGGCAGGGTTTAACATGAGCGTGGTCGAAGGAGACATGACCTTGCCATGGCAACATTCACATTAGAAAAATGTGCATCTATACAATGTTTCTTCTGGAAGGCTGGGATGTGTTTCTGAACAATCTGTAGGCTATACAATGACAATTTTATATGTTTCTTTATCGAGTTTCGATATAAACGTTTTGTGTCTGAACAGGGGGGTATTTGCATGACCAGAACTCCATTTTATCTTTGAACCTCACCACAACACCTGTAAAATAAGTCCTAACCTTGTATCTTTAATGAAATGAATCCCACAGCAAATGTTGGATCTAACACAGTTCTGCTGAACTTATTTGCTAACAAATGTTCACTTTCAAAATTAAAAGACTGTATAGAAAGTCGTAAAAGTTCAACAGTTTTAACAATTCAAACAACGTTTCCCAAGTTTACCACAAATAATCCAGGTTAAACCTGCTAAACAAACCTATGTAACCAAGGAAGTATGGTTGACTGAACGTTTTCAATAACATAGAACTATGACGTCAAGTTTACTTTCTGTCATAAAACTCATAATGCATATAATGCATATTTGACGTCAAGTTCACTTTATGTCATAAAACTCATAATACATATTGGATGTAAAGATCACTTTACTTTTGCGTCATAATAACCATGTTAATGGCCATATCTAGGAACAATGGTGGATAACAGATGCCTATTGTCTTCCCCACCATGCCCCCCCCCCCAAATCATGATGGGTTACTGCCTGTCTATGTAGTGAAATTTGCGAAATATGTCAAAATTGTCGGAGTGTATCAACTAAAAGCCATATAACAATACCATTACTGCTGTTCTTGTTCTCTGAAGACCTCCTGTGCCCATCTAAGATTTTCCAGCAGTTTCAAGAAGTTTCTAGAAGTTTCCAAAAGTTTCCCAAAGTTTCTAGAAATTTTGAGTAGAAGTTTCTATTGCTAATACTAGGATTTAGTTTCAAATCAAAAGCATCCCTCAATACATATCAATTTCTTTTGGGAAGTTTCCCTTTAATTCCCCACAATAAAACCAAATAACCTTGAAAATTCATAAATAATTAAAAACAATGTGTCTTTCTTCTCTCACTAAATCAGAAACATGTGGGAAGTACTTGTGTAGTCTCAGAGATATGTTTACTGGCCTGTGTCTTCGTGATATGTTGAGCTCTCAATCAAACTAAATCCACTCCAAGCTGATATTTGTTAAGCGGGGAAAATGCTTTAGAGCCCCCTGCATGTTTACATCCCTTTTCAATGGAAAATTGCTGAACTTCTGAACCCTAAAGCATGCTTGAAAAGAAACTCACATTTTCATGGCTTTTGTCGGTGGTATTACATTAAACTGTTCCAAATCTTATGGCCAAATATAGAGACATTTCACAAACACCCTCCTTGCAACATTGCAAGCTATGGAATTTTTTGGTACCAGCAGATCTCTTTTCCTTTATCAATCTCATAAACAACTAAAATTCCGGCAAATATGTGTTAATTTCTCATAATAAATCACTGTTTTCATCGTCAAAACAACAATCTAGAGAAAAGGAACATATTTTGAAAACATGACATTGGAATGTCAGTGCATATTTCCTGATCTGTAAACAAGGGGAATTGAGCAACTGCTCACATGATGCAAGCAGTGCACACTTGGGACGGCAATTATCGACACATTACCGTGATGCCTTATACAGGTGTGTGCCCCCTGTATGGCAATGATGCTGTAATGCAGGCCATTGGCCACTGAGCGATTGACCGCTCTCGACTCTAACACGAAAGACAAGGTGTGAACGCCTGAGCAGCCTGACTGTCTCTCGCTACACGGCCTTGATTGTCAAGTGTTGGTAATAAGTGGAAAACTTGACAGTAATTCCAGAAATTTCCAATAAAGGAGTATCAGAAACACATCAATCTTCTATGCCTATTAATAAACTTGAAACAATAGTGTGACAAAGAGTCTTTCTTTCTTCTTCTACTTGTTTGTTCATTTTAATTGTTATATTTTTTGGTTTCAATCAACACATGTAGAAGTTAAATACAACATCAGACAGGACAGGTAAATCAATGATTAAGAGTGTTTGCATTACACTCTTCAGACCATCCATCTTCTGCCTTTAAACTGTAACTATCATTGATTAGTGCCATTACCTTCAAGATCATTATCCCTGATACCCCCATCCCCTTCCCCCCCCCCCCAAAAAAAAAAAGAAAAAGAAAAAGAAAACAACTTTAAATAAAAGTTATATACAATCCTTCATGATCAAGAAAGATTCATGAAATATAAATAGATTGAGGTGATGCGCCAAAATCTCACAGCAGTAAATACTTCCTAAGCATTTAATACGTATCAACACATTTCATCTGCGGTTGTCTCTCTTGACCCAGGTAAAGTCAAAATGAAGGGGGGGGGGGGCTAAAGAGGCCCCTTAGTAAAATAAATGTATATTTCTTCACCATTCACCTCCAACATGTACATGTAGCTAAAGGAGTTGTAATACTAAGGTTATTCAAGAGCAAGAGAAATTTGTAATGCTTTTAATTTTTAAAGGCTTATTCACATATTTTTTTGCGCATAAACGAATGGGATACGAGGGTCCCCCCCCAAAAAAAAAAAATAAATAAAAAGCCAAGGCAAAAAGCATCTCCTGCCTCCTGGCAGCAAAAAGGTGTGGACCAATCAAATTCTTACTAAGTTAGCGTAAAAAATAAGACACCAAGAGTTTGTCGCAACTTTTACATATACCCCATTGGCTTTGGGAACCAGATGGCCCCTGTACTAAGTACATGTATATGTGGGGATTTGATAATTCAGTAGTCAATGGCTTACTGAGAGTGAACTATTATTGAAGCGTAAATACGCATCTCATTATCATAAATGGGAGGGGGGTAATAAAAAAAAAAGGTGGGGGTTTCCGCGGGGTTAGCAGCTGGATATCTGAATGAGTCTAACAGTCAATGACAGTAGTACATAAACAAATCACATTTGTCTTCTTAAAAGATTTGTGGAATCACCCCAAGGCTACAGGAAAACCTACAAGCAATTCCTGTACAACAGAGATCATCTACATTCACAATGATCACCTACATTCACTATGAAGCTGCATCCCATCAATAACGGCCCAAATCTATTTTTCTTTTCTTGTATTTCTAACAGTAAATGATATCAATAAATATTCTACTATATATATCATGCTATACATCAATATCAACAAATCACATCTATCTTCTTAATAAATTGTATTGTGAATCACCTCAAGGCTACAGAAAAACCTTCTGCAAGTAATTCCTGTACAATACAGATCACCCACACGTACTATGACATCTCTATCACTGCAAGGTCCAAATCTATTGCAGCACTGAGCTTTTGAAGATATCTCTAAAACCAGCTAAGCCTAAGGTCAGTTTAATCCATACTCCCATTAATATACATAAAAGGTATTGTTGTGGTATTCCTTCATATAATCACTCATTTGGGTGTTCTGGTTGGATGTACCTAAATAGCTCCCGCGGGGGGACGTACATAGGTGAGTGCAGCTCAATAGAAAGCCTTTCCATCGTCTCTCTCATCTTTCTTCCCCCACATTCTTGGCTTATGAGGCAGTGTCTGCAAAAGGCCGGAAGAACCTTAACTCTATGTGAAAGTACAATGTATATCAGTTAAAGGTTATGTACAGTTTGGCTAAGCTCTCAAAGACTCCTTGTCAACTATCTTAATTTTTAGATGATGAACAGTACGATACTACCAGAAGTAAGATGCTGCAAAATTTGTTTTCTTTTTTTTTTATCCTGGAAATGAATACCAAAAACAACTGAAACGCAAAAAATAAAAAAGAGATTAGATGCTGGGACAAGGATGTAAACCTTCAAAGATGATGTGCATTAAGCCTACACAGTGATATAACACTTTTAAAACTCATGATGGTCCTGTGTATACAAAAGCGCTATGAATCCAATGATTGTTGTGCAAGGAACTGAGGAGGTGGACAGCTGGTGTAGGGCAAAGTGTAGACATCAGCTCATGTTCCTTCCAGATATTTATCACAAAATGCACCGGAAATTGTGAATGGAATACAATATGACCAGGCACATGTATCTTCTGATGCAAGGCAGACAATGTGAGTCTACCATTTACCCAGTTTCATGCAAATTTTCTTTTTTGTTCCCAAGACTGTACATGTACATGGGCTTTATAATGCAGCTCAATGAAAAGCCTATCTGATCCTCTGTCTTTCATCTTTCTTTCCCAGTGCTTAGCCATATTACCTGCCACATCCTTGGCTCATGGTAGGGTAGTCAACTGAGAAGCAGAAGGAAATTAACTCAATGTAATCTAAGTACAGAGTATACATGAATTCAAGCCCTTCTGGTAGTGCAGGATGGAAAGTCTTTCCTATGATTCCCCCCCCCCCCCCCCAAAAAAAAAAAAAATAATAATAATAATAATAATAAATAAATAAATATATACATAAAATAAAAATAAAAAATTTTAGCTGCTACATTCTTGGCTCATGATGAAGAAGTCTGATTAGAGCCAGAGAGATCCTTAACTCCATGAAAAAAAGAGCACACTGCATATGAGTTATTCCTTTCTTGCTCTTAGATGACAAAGTGATGGATTGAAGAAAATGAAGAAAATGGGCTGGCTTCAGGGAAACATGAAGCAGAGAAGATTTCTGTTTGCTTTGCCAATTACGTATTGCCTTTCCCACTGCTCCATTCAAGCCAATGAGCAATGGAGGATTTCTGGCTGGGGGCTGTACTGAAATTTATTTTCACAGCTGACAGAGTTTTAAATGCTAAATTTCAAAATGTGACTTTATTTTACAGTCATCATTAAAAATTTGAGGTATTACTAATAAAATGCTTTGATTTTCATTGACTAACAAAATTAAATGCAGACTTTTTCATGTACATTTATCATACTAATCTTAATTTGACTTTTATCACTGGATTTTTCAAAAGGGGATTCTCCATAATCTTCTACCAGATTGAGAACATCCAAAATTGCAGGCATGAATCACTACATAATCCATCCTCAGTCCCGTCAACATTAAACTGGGAATCATGTGCTGCACTTCTCTGAGAAGACAAAACAAGATATTTTTAACTCTAATATAACTTCTGTTTTTGTTGAGTTATATTTCTTGGGTTTGATGAGCACATAAATAAAGAGATCTAAAGCTCTAGATGATGGATACATGTAATTTTGGAGGATCTTCATACCGGTAATATGGTTGTAAGCATGGGAATGACTGCAGAAAGGGCACATTGAGAGATAGAGCAACAATGCTCCAACATATTCTAAAAAAGCGACAATTCGTCCGTTTTCATGAAGTGACGGGTGAGCGCGCAACTTTAAAAAAGTTAGTTTTGAGTAAATCGCTTTCAAAGTTTCAAGCCTAAATCTCAACCTCTTTAATGTATGAAGGGTGAATCAATTTATATCCTCATATAGGGCATATTCTGGGCGATGTTCATAATCAATCATTTGCATATTCCTTTCATATTTTAGAAGAAAATGAGGTGTAAACACTGCCGTCATTTTGTGAAAACACAAAATTCAAGGTCCCACTTTGATTTTGTTTTCACAAAGTGACAGATCTCAGCCGCACACGTGTTAAACAAATGGGACTTGATGAGCGCGCATTTGACCTAATTGAGCACGATAATGTATTCAAACCGAAGACGTGCTCTTTTATTTTTTTCATGAAGTGACAGAACTCAGCTGCACATGTAAAACACACGGGACAGCTAAAAACCGTCACTTCGTGAAAACGGAAAATCCTTTTACCAGGTATTTTCTTGTTGACGTCATTGCCATATTTACGTAATTAGACGTTATAACGGTCTGAAACTCTGTGAGATTCAAGATGTTAGTGAAAGATGTCCAAAAATGCAAAAAAACTCAAAATCGAAAAAATTGTGATTTTCCTCATATCTGTCACTTCGTGAAAACAGGGACGAATTGTTCCACTCTTCATTTTTTGTCAATGATATACCATCAGGTTAAGAGTCAAAGTGGGGTTTAGGGGGATAAAGTTTTAGGGTTAGGGTAAGGTATATGTTTGGTCCAGGATTAAAATCTAGAATCAGGTTAATGTACATGTTATGAAACTGATGCAGAGCAGTTGTTGCAGGAAGATGGAGATCACTACATGTACATGTACATGGTTTTTTCACAGAAGCATCTCTGTCATGCATGGACCACTCACTGATCATCAAAGTGTTGAGTTTATAATATAGGGTTAATACCTGAATTGACTTTTCCTAATCCCTACACCATCAATTAACTCCTTTGTATAATCAATATATAGTAGTCTACAAGATCAGACCCTAAAAGACTAATGTTCCACAACAGGCTGTAAACACAGACACAAATAGCATGCTTTTGAACAGAAATCTATTGAAATATTCCATCTTTAGTGAAGATTATGCAGTTTATCACATCTACTTTCAATAATTCATTTACACATACATGTAGCATCAAAATGTATTGTCAAATATGAAACAAGGATTGCAATCTGGGTTTGGAGTTGAGACTAGAGATGTCTGCTCTGCTACAAGCTTGTAGAATGCCCACCACTAGATACTTAATAGGTACTCATTAATACTTGACATACCTAACAGTTCAACAAGAACATGAGAACCATCGTAGTAAGTCTAGAGAATAAGAACCATTCAAATATCCTCTATCTACCAAGCTGTTAGTCAGTGATGGATAGATTTCTATCTGATATTGGATGGCATTCAAATAAACATGACACCCACGCCTACAAGTGCTTCAAACAGCCGACATCTGCATGTACGTTTAAGAAAGTATAAACACCTACACTTAGTCAAACAATTATGGATATGGCCTTTTGGAAAATTCCTCATTAATTTCATAAAGGACAGGAATTAATGGAAAAAGGGTTGTTACGTACATATGCAGCATGTACATGCAGACCCTACATAGTCAAAACAGTGATATACATGTAAATAAATGAGTGCAGTCACTAAATAATTCTATCAAAGACATGAGAGATAATACATAATTTTCCAATTACATGCAGATTGCTTTTGTCTGTTTTGATTTACTCATTCATGGGTTTTATCTGATTTACAATCATCTCATTTAATTGCTTTCGAAAAGGCTTTGTATTTTGCATTCTTTCCAGCTCCTTCCTCTCCTGCACATGAATTTTTCATCTATCTGCTAAATACTTGTAATTCATATCATGATTCTCTGTTCAGCAGGATCCTATTCCATTGAAATCTTCCAGGGGCTCTGGTAAATCCCTTACCTATTATCTATCCTGCATCTCAAATTACTTAAAGGTTACAAACAGTTTTGGTATAGGCTCTCAAAAAAAAACTATTTGTCAGATTTTCTTGCTTTCAGCTGGTCAGTAGCAAGACAGAAGCAAAAGTAAGATGCTGTGAAGTTTTCTCTTTCTCGAGTTGAATATCAAACAAATGAAAGACGAAAAATAGTTATGATCCCTGGTCAGCGACATTAAGGTGTGTTTATTGAGGGAACTCGATTTCTAGAAATCAGGAATGGGTACTTGAGTCGCGAACACAAATCGCGCTCACCACGGGTGGTCTCTCTGGATGTCGTGTTTATCGTCGCGATCTGAGTTCCCGAAACCCTCAAGCCCATGCCCAGCTGCAAGATGACCCGGCAATGAAGGTAAAATCTGGTGGGCTTATTACTTTTATCTCATCCGGAAACAGGAGTCCGAAGTTCCCAAACGATTTTATTGCCACAACTTGAGTCGCCGATCTCGTTCAACGGGTAATCAAATCCCCCTTTTTTGCGGAACTCAAGTCCAGTACGCTAGTTCGGTAATCAAGTCACCATCGTGTTTATCAAGGGTAACGAGTAAGCTACTTCGGAACTTGGGTCGTTTATTAGCCCTCTGTTACCCTCAATAAACACACTCTAAGTCACACAAGCCGCGTATGTGAAACCAATGAGAGTTCTGTTTACACGACAAAGTGATCTACAAAGCGCTGTGATCGTTGTGTGGGGAGCAGTCGGGGTGCAGGGGTCCTAGCATAGGGCAAAGTGTAAATGTTACATTGTGTTCATTTCAAATATTTACACAAAAATTAACCCAAAATCATGAATGGAATATTAAATGATCTCACGTGCTTATCTTTTTATGCAAGGCTGACAATGTAAGACTATAAGTATATTCAATCAGTCTATTCCTTTTCTTTTTTTTCATTTTTTTGCTATCCGAACTACACATAAGCTTTAAAGACGCTCAGTCGTGGGCTTTCATGGGGAATTTGACACCAAGGGTGCTTACCCAGTAACAGGTGTTGTCCATCACTATGAGTTTTATGACCAACAGACCTTATGTAATGCTCTGTATATTCCACCCTTTGCCACATATGGCAAAGTCATTACCCAGACCTGCCAACCCTCAAACCCAAGAAATAGGGACAAATGACAAGGCAGAGGCTGAAAATAGGGACATTTCTGAATTTCCTATACATTACTACAGACAGATTTTTGCAAAAAGAGGGACACAGTGGTAGAAGTGGCTCTTTCTTTTACAAAAAATCGGGATTGTCCCTATTAAACAGGGACAATTGGCAGGTATGCATTATCTCACTTTCCCTGGCCCGAGAATGCCCGAGGCAGGCCGAAGAATGTTTATGGTGGGACAGCTTGTTTTGCTGTGCTCCAGAAATATAGCTCTATTACAGGTATTTCCAGTGCTGTTCACAAAGTCTGGTGTCAGCAAATTATGATCCACTCCTCTTTAAAGCCCACGACTGAATGTCTTTAAATCTCAATCTTCAAAATAGCTGCAGCCAACAATTCTCTCCCTTACTGTACAAAGTGCCTTGAGTAAAGAGAAATTACATTTCCCCCTCATATATTCATAAAACTTAAATCGGCATTCCAATCGATAAAATGCCCCATCACCTTCTCCTGTCAATACCCTCTACTCTATGGCTTCTAAACTTCCTATCATAATCATCATATAATTTCACTGCTCATTTGCCACTGCTAAGTGAGAAACACTAATTGAAGACAAGTAGGCCTAAGGGCAGGACGATCCATGAGTTTCATCATACATACAAAATTTTTCAAACCATACGATGATCATACAGAGTTTCATACAGTAAAAATGCTATTTTTGGCTAAAAAGACAAAATGGGAAAATGTGTAAGGGCGATATAAGCAGAAGGACACTTATAGGCGGGCCCTATACCTGTGAATAATACGAGTTGGTCGATTAATAGGTCTATGAATAGTGGGTAAGAAGATTAGCTCTGCACTACCAGCTCCGTTCATTCCGCTTGAATGGCACGTTTCAAGGACCATGATGCTCACTGAGCCTTGGCTTCACACCGAATACATCTAGGAATATACATTTATGTACGATCACGATTCACATGGCATTTATAAGAAGGCTGATCTTTCCAGCTACCCACCCACCCATGCCTGCCACAGCTAGATTACTTGGTTTCCTTCTACTAGCACAATTCTGGAGTAGATCCTACACAGAAAGACTACCATACAGAGGTACAGTGCAAGTCCTGTACCTTAAAGTACCAGTAGTCCTGTACCTCAAACGATTCCCATGAGTTTAGGGACTTAATTCACTTTCTTTATTATTAAGCAAGAACCAGTAATATATAGAGTTTTTATTTTAAAGAAATTGGAGGAAATTTTACTGGAGTAGACCTGAAGAATCTCTGTGTAGCGCCTGGTACACAGGACACAAGTTTGTTGACGCACCACCACTTACCACAACAACAAGTGTGTGGTATATAAAAAAAAATGTAAACACAGAGCACCCATCCTTGCAAACCATCACTTCATTCTCCAACTCTATCCCCCCCCCATCCATCCTTGTCATTCATAATATTGCCCCCACCCCCAACCAATTTTCCTCTCTACAAACATACATACACGTATACAGTTGATGACAGAAGCAGACCTGACGTTGACTGAAGACTGATATAAAAGCTGTTAAAAACATTTGCATGGCATGCGTCATGCAATCCAAATGTGTGGGTTACATATTTGATACCGGTATTACTTTTCTTACTTTCGAAAAATGTGTGATATGTTTGTTTAATATTTTTTTTGACAAAACTGTAGGACATAAGATTCTCTGATATTTACAAATAAGGGAGCTACAAAGCACCTCTAAGTCTGAGTTAAAACCTTCTGTATCATTATTATTATCATTAGAGTGTAATCATCATCAAAAAACATTATGGGCAGATAAAGACAGTGCAGAGTAACATGTAACTGTACTTGATCAAAACACCAGTTTATTGATCTAAACACCAGATATTGTGTTACAGAGAGCATGTCATGTCCTTGACAAAAATAGCTGAAAAAATACTTGCATTAGCATTTTGTACTGGTATTTTCATTGTAAACTGATATCAACCTGTTATGGTTTTCGTTGGATTTTTTTTCTTTTTTTTTTTACTAATCCGTATTTACAAAAACGTTAATTTCAATGTCAATGATTACCTGTCAGAGGTAGATTCAACCTGTACACTGGTCAGAGAGAGAGAGACAGCAAAGAGAGCCAGAGCCATCCCCAGCTCCACAGGAAAATGGATTCCTCCTATTTCATTAAACAGTTGGTATCCGGGGTTGCATGAAAGACGCTTCACTCTTATTTCCACGGTGTCAAATTGACTCGGAAACAGCGTCAGCTGGGAGTCAACTCTATTCCGAGTTGAAGTGAATCGGATTCCGAATTAATTTGACTCGGAATGGTGTGGCATTAGCTGAGAATCGACTCCATTCCGAGTCAAGGCAACTAGGAAAACGAGTCACTTTAACTCGGAATAGAGTTGAATCTCAGCTGACGCCGTTTCCGAGTCAATTTGACACTGGAAATAAGAGTGTTGGCAACAACTGCTTCGCTGTTATCATCATGCACTGACCAAATTCTCCACTCTTGAGTGAACATTATACATGTCAATAACCCTAAGACAAGTGCTAAACCTAACCCAAAACTAAATTACAATCCTAACCCTATATAAATTCACACTACAGAGTCAAGAGCAATTTTATGCCAAGAAAAGTAGCACATCTTTCGCCCACATAAGTTGTGGCAAAACGAAATTGTACGTGTTAAAAATGTATCAATTTCAAATTATTTTTATTATCATTATCATTATCAATATCATTGATATCTTATTATTATAATTATCATTGCTAATGTTAATATTATCAGTTGTTTTTGGTGTTGTTATTATCATTATTGTAATTATTATCCTTATTCTTATAACCATTATCATTATCACTATTACTATCATTATTATCACTACTACTGCTACTACTACTACTGTTACTACTACTACCACTGCTGCTGCTACTACTACTACTACTGCTACTACTACTACAACTGCTACTACTGCTACTACTGCTACTACTGCCGCTACTACTACTACTAATAATAATACCAGAACAAGCACGCAATTCACACCGGGACTCAGGGTAGCATCCCCAGGCATACAATGTTGCACATTACGAATAAAAATTAAATAAACCAAAAGTAGGGCGCACACCTTTCGCCCAAATAAGTTGTGGCAAAACGAAATCGATTACAAACACAACCTACGGAGCCTATCGACAGAATGAGATTCAGGGCTCTGTCAAGAGTCAACATGAATGTTCAATATCTCTATTTCGGGTGATTTCTATCTTTCTACCCCCATCTACATAAACACACCACCTACACAAATATAAAGTAGACTTTCCGACTCTGCCCTCAGTTCATCGTCTCCCTTTTTTGTTTACAGTTATTTGTCTCATTGTAATAATGCAAAAAAACAAATTAGCTTTTGTGGGAGAAAATGAAGTCAAACCCCTACAACAGCAAACTTTAAAAGTTCAAAATTCACCTCAACAAATAACTCCTATTCAAAGAGAGTTTCCCATAACCCGAATATTAAGTTCAACCTTTTGCCCCTTCTCTGTGCACCAAATTACAATTTGATTTGATTGTTTGAATGCTTTGTGCTAATGAATGGAGAGTGGATGGTTTGTTGATCAAACTTCCGCTGTGGCTTAGGGCAATTTATGACAAAAGGACCATGTTTGGGGTGACTTTAAGCGACAAATCTGGCAAAAAAGTTGAAAACAACTCATATCAGTTCAAGTGCAACCCCCCCCCCCCCCATCAAAAAATACCCCCCAAAAGTGCTAAAATGATAAACTGTTACATGCTCCCTTTACTGTGATTAAAATCAAGATTAAAATCTAGAGGTTAATGCTTGTATTGAGATGAATGAATTGCTCATTCAATTGATATTTCAATCAATCTGCAAGGCAAAAAACAGTATGTTTTTACTGCTATTTTCATATCACCCAAGCTATAAAACTAAAGCTACGTTCCCATAGTTATGTGAAGCCTGGACTTTTTAAACAGCAGCAGATTAAACAACGATGACGGTTCGTACGCATCCGCGTAGGACCAAAACAACAACCACTCAGTTTCATAAGTTCAGACCTACATGTACTACTCTACATGTATGTCTGCAACACAATAATTTGCACTTTGCAGACCTAAATCCTCATCTATCAAAATGCGTGGCAGATGTCTGAAATGTGAGACTACCATATAACCTGTGCTGTAGTTGCTCTTTCACACAGCCAGAGACAGCAAAGTAAGATGTGACATACATGTATGACCTAACTCAAAAGTTCATTACTTGGAATTAACAAAACAGAACCTGTGTCTACAGACTAGTGAATGCAGGACCACTCATTGCTTGTCATTTAAAGGCATCAGCTAACTTTGTGAGTAGCTGATTTAAAAAATTCTCAAACTAAGATGAAACATGTGTATGAGTACTTGTATTGTACTCAAAAACCCTGAAACCAACCATAATTTAGAGGACACTAAGAGGACCACTTTGCTTGAATTTGAAAATGCCGTTATGTGCCTCCCGCCGCGTGATACGCCAATACACACAGTACGGTAAAGTGAGTCATACGCGCATGCGCACTCCTTATGTCTATTCTGTGCAACCGACCCTTGTATATATTTCAAACATAGGTTCACATTTTTTATATTTAAAAATACTTCCTGTGAATATTATACTTTGAAACTTTCAGACTGGTATTTTTACACTATAACCCTTATGTTTATCCCATTTTCAAGTAACAAAACAAGATTTTTAAAAATCATAACATAATCTTTAAAGCTAACTATATTAAGCTTACTTTAAGGTTTTGAAAATATACAACTAAACTTTCAGTTCAAAATTACGAATATGTCCATACAACCCGAAACTACAAGAAAATCATGGTTTTAAAACCACAAGTAAACTTTAAGTTAAAGGACATAACAAATATGTATTTTCACATCACTCAAGCTCTGAAACTAACATATTGCCACGGTAACTCTAGCTTCACCTCCAAGGTGTGCACGCAGGTCAATTAATCCCTGAGGAGTCCAGATAATAATAACGTGACCTTTTCAAGAAAGACATGAAGCCTTACAAGATGCTTCCAAGCACAATATCAAAAACCTATAGCAAACACATGGGCCATTGGCTACAGCAGTGACTATACACCTACGCTAACATGCGTCTTCTATAATGACATTGTCCAGTGTATTTCTACCTGAAAGCGGTATGAGCTGATTAATTTCCATTTTGATGGGGGGGGGGGGGGTTCATCTTCTAGTTCAGGCAACTATCACCGAAACAATGTAATTCAATCTTTTCCATACATATTTAGGCCTAAAAGGAGATCATTCTAAAATGTGTGAAAAGCTGCAGAAGTACAAAACAAAAAATAACATGGTACAGCAGCAATGTCATATCGGCTATTTACTTCTCTTTACAAGAAGAAAAAAAGTTTTCAACCATAGAGGGTAGGGGTAATTTTATCTTGAAATTTATCAACTAATTTTGTGTAAAATTTGAAAAAAATATGATATGATAGGGGAATCAATTCAACAATACATAATTGGGCTCAGCCTCCAAGTCAATTCATTCACCACGCAAGGTTTACCTAGCTTCGAAGATGGACAAAATAACATGTACATGCATGCATGCATGGTTATTTTGTTCATATTTCTAAAATTGTGACATACTCTAAAGAATCTTTGTGAGGAAGATTCTTCAAAATCCCAAGACTGCAGAATGTAGTTATTGCAGGGCTCAACATTAACAAGCCCCCAGGACACAAGGGCCCCCCAAATTTTGGTCCGGACCCACAAAGGGGACCATTTTAACACAAGGCTCAATACTCAACACATAGGATACAGAGCACAGAATTTTTTATTCAGACCCCCTACCAAAAAAAGCTAGTGTGGACCATTGGCTATTAAAAGTTTCATCATTTTATTGCCCAATAAATGGATAAAACTTTATTTTTAATCAAATCTTCAGAGACCACTCTCTTGAAGCAAGTCCCATTAGAAAGTAAATGAATGAAAAAATATGCAGTATGTGTATGCTAGAACTCCGCAAATTTGCTTCCAGCAAGTCAATGAAATGTTGCTTTGAAGGAGCTGATTATTATCTGACAATTATTCCATTAAACAATGAGTTAATCAAACAAGGTGGGAGATAGCCAGAGGAAGTATCCAATGTGATTAGCTTTCAGACATCATTAAAACGATACATATGGTAGTCAATCACGCAGAATTTATGGACCAGATTCAAAGCCCCCTTGACAGATGTGATATAGAAGCCATTATCATACCAGTTAAATCCACTTAAGGAGTCAAGATATCCCTGTGGATATTCCAAATGATGCTATTTATCTTGCAAGAATGGCCTTAATGACCTCATCTCCCACTTCCTGGGAATGGGTTCCCTCTCACCTTTGTTATCTTTGAGATCGACGATGATCTGATGGTGATTGTCCAGGAGGGTTCCCAGGATGCCGCAGTTCCCGTTGAGGGCAGCGTGGTGAAGTGCGGAGAAGCTGCGGAAAAAGAAAAAAAAGAATCAAGAAACTATCATTACAATTTGTCCTTGCCATGGCAACTTTTGGAAGTAAACTATGATGGGAGTTCTGGTCATGAAAGTGTAGTGGCCAGCTGGTGGTGGTGGTGGTAGCAGTGGTGAGAGTGGAAGTGGAAGTGGTATTGGTGGTAGAGATATTAGTTTTTGTGGTGTTAGTGATGGCTGTTGCAATGGTGACACTGGTGGTGGTGATGATGGTGGTGGTGGTGGTGGTAGTGGTAGTGGTGGTGGTGGTATTGGTGGAGGCAGTAGTGGAAGTGGCAATGATGGGTAAGCATGGTAGTGAAGTTTGAGACACTTGTGGTTTGAATGGTTGTGGTGGTGGTAGTGGCAGTGGTGGTGGTGGTGGTATTGGTGATAAATATAATCATTCAGCATCATTTAGTAGGAGTCACTCTTGACAAACCCCTGGCTATTAGTGACTCTCTCACATTATGTACAAATATGTGAGTTTTTTGTATCATGTGCTCTTTTTTGTATGGAAATACATCAATTAACAAATAAATGAATAAATAAACAAATGAATAAATAAATGAATAAATAAATAAATGAATAAATAAATGAATAAATAAACAAATAAAATACATGTAAATGAGCAGAGTGATAAGAGATTTAGTCTAGAGACAGTAGATTGATGAAAAAAAATCCCAACTAGTGGTCCTATCAATTCTATACTGTCACAGTCTTTTTGCTTTTAACTGGGATCTGTGAGGCTTTCTTGGTGAATATCTACAGATTCTGTATTTCACATGTCACATGTTGTTTTAATACTTCCCTGCCTACTGCTCTGATCCTTAACAAACTTGGTATGTTGCCAAATTAAAAATATATTTGATCCAGCCTCGAACAAATGATGCATGTAGGACCACATACGAAAAATATGCCACTACATGTATATACATGTACATTCATATCAAAACAGTAATTTGTGACTGCTCATGGAAATTGCACATGAACACATACCAGTGTGAAAATGATATATATTCAATAAATAGATGACATAAATGTATGGTGCTTCAGACAATGTATAATAAGCATCAGTCTTGATTTCAGTTTTGATATATTTGTATCTACATTTGTATATCTGATGGATGTCTGAATGCATCATTCCTGTATGAATATAACCTGTACCAAATCCCAATAAATAAAGAAATTCTGTCAATGCAAAACATCGCATTACAAATACAAATAAAATACCCTCAGGCAACTTAGAAAACTATGAAATGGACTCCATTTGAGTTACACATTTGACTCCAAACTGTTATTATCACTTTTATTTTCATTTGGAAAAAATGAAATTAATAAATTAAAACCAATAAAAACAGAGTAAAAAAAAGAAGAAAAAAGAAAGTCACATGGAGGCCAGGAAAAGAAACAGATTTAATTTCATAAATGTAATCCAAAGGTCCACTTTTCCAATCGCAAGTACAATTTCGAAGGTTAAACAAGGTAATGATCCATCATAAACATATTAATAAAAAAAAATAACAAGGTAGTACTGTTGGTTTGTACAAGCATATGGCACAAGGTATGATAGACCATGGTTGTCCATACTAAAATATTTTAATCTCATTCATCTACCCGTAAACATGCCTGGAATATATTAAGAACATTGAACCCTCTTCTCCTATTTTCCCTCCTAAGCCCCTCTCCTTCTCAATTACTTTATTTTGTTCAATTAATATCATGAATTACTTATAAGAGCAATAATCATGCATGCATGCAATTACATTCTATTGACTTGCTACTCTCAATAATAACTTTTATACTTTAACATGCTTTAATTGCCAATAGAAAGTAATTGATACTCTGTTCACAGAAGAGAGTAGCAGTATATTATTATTAATTTATTTTTTTCATTTTTTTTTGTTCATATTAATACACTATATGCTACTGCATTACATGGTTTAAAGGTGATACTGACCTTTACTTGATATGAAATTCTCACAGAATACAATGAAAAATTATTATCGTAGCAGAAAACCATTATATTTTAACAAATAACCGACTGAAGATAGACTAGTGGGATAATTGAAACCTGATGCAATTTCTGACTAAAAAACAATCTCACTTTGATACTTTCATTTTCTTCATGCACAGAAAATGAGCAAGTTTTTTGTTATATACAGTAACTTTTTTGATAATACATTGTCTGACAATTGAATTCATGATCCAAACTCAAAATTACCCATCTATGACTTTCCATAATAATTTGCAATGAATGGGGGAAAAATTACCCCTAAAGTATAACTGAAATTTGCCCAAAATGAGATATAAAACTGGAAATTTAAAAAAAAATACGACAGACTGAAAACCAGGTGTACAAATAGTCAAGTTTTTCAGCCTTGTGCATGTGTGCACAAGTGTGTGAAAAACTGACAACACATGGTTATTAACTGAATGCAATAAACGACAACATTGGAAACCATGCATGCTGGGCGGAACACCTGGACAGAAAAGGTGGGTAAACGCCAAAGCTGTCAACGTAATTCATCATCCTATTCATCCCGAAAAATCCTTACATAAGCATCTCAAATAATTCTCAAACTTCACCCTAAGCTTGGCCTTCTTGCCTTCATGCCTGAAATTCTTTGTTGACTTGTCATTTTATCTACTCATGCATGAAAAATAATAATTGTCACTGATTCACACCCAGTAGGCATATTACATTGACGCTTAGAAATGATAATTAAAGGGAAAGTCGACCTTGATATTCACAGAGCATGCAAAGTTTCAATACAAGTAGAAAAAAAAATGGGAGAAACAGTCTACAACTGCAGATAGTGACATTTTTCTTCATTATCACATTTTTCTCAGATGTTCATTGATTAGTTTCTCTAATTTTTCCACTACCACAATCAAAAAATCAAGTGAAGGTAATTTCTGTGGCCTGGTCTAAAGAGGATTTCAGTATAGCATATGTAATAGGGTATTGAACTTGCCCTCAAGCTGATATTTTGAAAGTAGTTGTGATGGTATTGACTTATAAATATTGACTATAAATCCCGATTCAGCCACCTCTTTCCAACTGCTCCCGAAAGAGGATCAGCTATGAAGCTCAGAAGGAAGGTAAAGGTACCGGAGATAAGATTTAAGACAAATAGACTTCGGGATAGCCCGGTACCCTACTTGATCAAGCTGATTAATGAATCGTGATCACCAATAAGACATTACCTATTTGATGTATATATTGTATATTTGTATTTAATTATCTGCATATATACATATAACATTCATTTAATTTGCATTTTGTAATTTGGTTGTAGGATAAGTCATGAAATTAAAAATGAATTTCCATTATGATCAAATAACTTTCAATCAATCGAATGCCTTTACAATTTAAATTATATTTATTGCAATTCATTCATATTGTACTATATCTACTTAATAAATCAATTATCTGTATATACTGTACATATAATATTCATTTAATTTGCATTTTGTAATTTGGTTGTAGGATAAGTCATGAAATTAAAAATGAATTTCCATTATGATCAAATAACTTCAATCAATCGAATGTCTTTACAATTAAAATTTTATTTATTGCAATCTCATTCATATTATACTATATCTACTTAATGTACCAATTTCAAACAGCTCAATTTACTAACTGATCGATGCATTATCTATCTATCTATCTATATCAAAACGAGCACTGCATAAGGTTGGACTTCCCCTTTAAGACAAGGTATTTGCTTGTTGCTTACCCCACATCATCTTGGAAGTTGAGTGGTGATTTCTTGGAAGACACACTCTTTCCTGTAAAAAATGTAAATAAAACAAAGATATCATCAACATTTGGCAGTTTAAGAACATATGATTTCACTTTTGACAGGTGACATTTATCTAGAATGATCGCTGTGATGGAAGAATGATCTCCTGAATGTACTGTAAACTGCAGATTGTGATGTAAAAAAAAATTATTCATTAAAACTTCTCATCATTAGGAGAGCGATTCCATGTTAGAACATGAAAAAAGGTAAATATTTAATATTGCTTTCAATGAGTCACAAATAGTGTAATATTTCAATCTGATACCTAAACCTTTCAAAGGAAATGAGTTTGTCCCGTACGACAAACGTGGAATCACCCATGATTACCCATAATTTTCATGAATTAATATCATTATCAGTATACATGTACATGCACATGTACAATCCACCCTTGCAGATAAAATGAATGTATTACTATTAGAATTAAGACTGTCAAAATGCTGTACAGTATCTATAAAGCTAAAGCAATTTAGTGTCTTTCAAAATGCAACCACAATAGCCTTTTACATCAGCTTCAAGCAATCTCTCCCCTACCCCACCACCACCTCAACCCATCAAAGACACTCGCACATAAAGAAAAACAATATCAGCCTGGGTAAGGGGAGTCAACAAATACAGTATTCTGTACATTATGACCACAGGCTTTCCTTAGTATTAAGTGTTCTTTCCATATGTGTGTTAGAATTTGGAAGGGTGGGGTAGGGAAGAGATTGTTTGAAGGTAATGTGCTTGCTGATATTCCTGTGGGGACCATTCAAATATATTGCTGTGCACAACCATGACCAGAAAAACTTGGAAAGGGTAGCTTTTGCTGATTGATGCTCGACTTGTTTAGGGTGCCCAAAAGGCCCCAAAACACACATTTACGGTATCCTTTTCCCCTTTCTTAGTTTTGGTACCTTCAGTGATCTCTATTCTCTCAGTACCCTATCCCATCCCACCTTAAATCTTCCTATCATTTCCCTCCATTACACAGGGCACTAAAGTGTATGAAACATTGCCATTAGCCTCCACATCGACTGCAGGCAATCATGCCACCATCATTTCAGAAAACAACCACATGGCCTCCACCAAATTGAATATCATTACAAGATAATGACTCCATCATAAAATTCTACTCTCTGGTCATTGAAAAATCATCCCGGTGAAAAAAAGAATCGGCCCTCGTCTTTCCAATTTATTCCCCCTGGCTGCGGCATGATGAAGCAGTTATTACTATATTACTCCAATAATACACAATTCTCGAGATCGTATTGAATCACTGGGCCACTAAATGGAAGGAGCAACGACAAGGTATGATATGCATGTCTTACAACAATCGTGATCAACTGAACAGGGACATTAATGACTGTACCGTGCTCTCTTTCCTTTTCTTTTCTTTTCCCTCTCTCTCTCTCTCTCTTTCCTTTCCTGCTCTTCTTCTTTTTTTGTATCTCCATTTCTCTCTTCTCTCTCTAATTCTCTTTCTCTCTCCCTCTTTTTCACCTTATTTTCTCTCTCTCTCTCTCTATCTAAATGTATCTCATACTCTGTGGCACAATTTAGTTTCTATCTCCTTTTTCCTATGATAATCATTCCTTCTCTCTGCCATACTTTCCTTCATTTCTATCTGCCATCTCCACCTTTTTAGTAACAATTTCAAATTGTAGCACACCATCCATATGCTACATTCTAGAGGATAAAATTTCCCTTTCTTCCCTCGCGGTATATTCAACACATATAAACATTTAAGTTTAAGCACTAATGCTACATTGTAAGATCCTGATGCCGGGAGTCATGATTATGTCATTTTAAAGGCAGCATTAACCTATACTGTACCACATTCCTAAATGCCTCCAAATATATATTTCAAATGTAGTATTTTTTCCCCTCATTCCATCATTGGATGACTAATCAATCCACATTCCTTGTATGTTATTCTCGCGAAACGAGAGGGGAGGTCCGGCTTCCCTTTCCCCCGCCACTGAATAGAACGTTTTTCTGCAGTTGGCATAAAATACACACCTAGTGATTCTACAATAAACAGTCTAAGAGCTCAACCCCCCTACTCTTTCCCCAATAAGACTGCAAATCCTTTTCGCCAATTCTCAACCCCACAATTGAATTGGATTTTTTCCCACACGTCTCTATTTCAAGTCCAAAAACAAATCAAGTAAGGCTGTTTTTCGGGCCGAGTATACCCTCTTTGAATGCAAAGGCTACAACTTCCCCTAGTCTCTTATTTCAGGCAACTTTCACTTGTAGGAAACATCTTATACAGAGAGAATAAGAAAAAAGAAGAAAATGTGAACTGAGCACCTGAGTGTGAAATATTGTAAATTGGTCGACATTATAGTATACTAATAAGAATGACAGATGGTTACATTTATACAGCGCTTTTTCTACATTTCTAAGTACTTCGCACGTAATTATTATTTTCCAAGCCACTGGATTCAATCGCTGTTCAACACAGAAAGTCCATCATCTCCACGCCCTGGGAAGTGGTCCAGCCAGGTGCCATTTTACGAGCACATGTATGCCAATCTAACTACATGTACCATGACATTTGTATTGTTTTACTAGGTACCCATTCAACACCTGGGTGGAAAATGGCAAACGTGCATTAATATCTTCTTAATAATCCCACAATGTAAGTGACGAGCTGGGATTCAAACCTTAAAGGCCCTGTCCCACTCTGCCGTTTAACGATTCCGTCTGAGAAACGAACGCGTACGTTTATTGAACTTTCTAAATTCGTTCTTCAGCTGGTCTACAGACGTATCTAGACGTTGGCAGATGGCGCTAGTTCATGGCCACATTTTTTTGAATTTGCCTCCGTCTGACACCATCTAACATAAATATTTAGACGGAGGCAGACGGAATCGTTAAACCGTAGGCGTAGTATGGGACAGGGCCTTTAGTTTGATTGAGAGTCAAATGAATGACCCACTGCACCACCACAACATCAGTTACCTACATGTACATGTACATGTAGCTTCAGACATTTCAAATAGATCTAAAAAGAAAAATTTCACTAAAAATAAACTTCATTTTGTATGGAATTTAATATCAATACACGGCTACGAGTGTGATGGAAGTAGAGAGAATCCTCTATAAGAATTAAACTCTATAAAAATTATTCATTCATTCATTTATTTTCCATCAAATCACAAAGTAAAATACATACAAAGAATTAACAGTAGAATCGGAAAGGACACCAAAGAAAAGCAAAGCTTGTAAAGAGGGACCCTGTACAAATCAACAAAATTTTTATTTCAATTATTTTATTCCATAAACATTACCTGAGCCCATTTGTTGTACTTCTCTTTTCCAGTACCCTTTCCCGAGGCTCTTCACAAATGTCTCATGTTTACTATAAGAAGTTTCAAGAGTCTGCTTCTGAAGACTAGATGGAGGGGGGGGGGGAAGGCAATTGACCTCAGGTGTCCACAACCAAAAAGAGGATCACACAGCAGGGTCTACTTTATGAATAATCATGAGATCTCAAGAGGCCCATCATCATTAGCCTGAGCTTAGGGGTTTTCAAAATAGCCCACTAAATTCTGATTCTGACAAATTTAATACCACTACACGTACATGTATCGCTACTATCATTAAAAGTCACTACAAGTTTTCAAAAAAACACACCAATTCTGATCCTAAAAGACCAGTGGGGAGCGTTTCATGAAGAGTTTTGTCGGTGAAAATCACTGACAAATGTTATAAGCTACTGAAAATCCTCGCATCTGATTGGCTGAAAGCAAATTAGTCAGTGAAAATCACAGACAAAACTCTTCGTGAAATGCTCCCCAGAAATTAGCTCTATCAAAACTAGCTGTCATTCATAGTAGAGATGCCTTTTCAGCTAATTTTTTTTTTCATAATTTTCATCCAGGGAAACTATTCCTGTCACAAGTATGTTCTTGCTAATTTACCATGAAAATGCAAAATGGTGGGCTACTTCACTGACACACTGACTAAAGATTTATACCTTGAGCTATCATCCCAAGTAAAATAACATTTATTTATTATTTATTTTTCTTTATTCTTTATTTAAACATCTATTCATATATCTATCTATTCATTCATTCATTTATTTAATTTTTTTCCATTGTAAGTTTCAATGAATACCCTGTCAATACATAAATTTAACAGTGTAATGCAAGGTTCAAACATCACTCCCCCCCCCCCCCCCCCAAAAAAAAGATCAAAACATAAATTTAACCTTGATGACAAATGAATACATATAAACAGGACATAAATAATCGAATGTGAATTCAGCAAGTCCAGAGATCAAGAGAAAATTACATATCAAACTGTGAAAATGAAACCATGATCATTCAATATCTGCCTCAAAGAAAATGAAAATAATGCCCAAATTAGATCTTTTAAAAAGATTTGCTTGAGGAATTCACAGGCATACTTGGACTAAACTTTTCCTGTAGCTCAAGCTATATACATGTAATATGAAGCAAGCATGGACTGCTGCCATTGGGCTTATGGCAAGGAGGCACTTCTTCCAACTCTGGCCCTTTTTTTTTTCTTCGAGAAGTGTTGACTAGGTGAGATATGTCAAGCTCCAGCTTGTTCAAAGCTAATGGGAACACACCAGAGGGGGATATCCAACCTGAGCAAGGTGAAGAGTGCATGGACAGAGGGAATAAGAAAGGAAATGTGCATGGAATAATACATCGCTGATGAGTGTAGAGTTGTAGATGCCACTGAGGAGTCAGGCCACCAGCCAACATCAAAATTGAATCATTCCTCTTGAAACACGTTTTTGCACTACTCAAATTTCGATTTCGGGTACGTGCAATGCAATCAGAGTATGGACTGTGGATGACTGCATGCTCTCTACTGTTATTTGACATCACTGCACACAGGAAGCAAACACTTGCAAACAAACTCCTCTGTTCCTCAACAGATTGTAAAGAATTCTTTGCACCAACAGATATTGCATAATTCTCAACTCCTGAAAGAATGACAAGATCCATCAGTCGTAATGAGGGATACTGATGTTGTTAATAAATGAGCAATATGCCGCATATTTCAAGAATTTCTGTTCTAATAAGAAGAGACTTTCATACTCACTTTGAACTTCAATTCATCACAGCAATGGACTAACAAAAAGGGCGAAATTGCTAAAACTGCAAAACAACGAGCATATACGATAAATGTCACGTGCAATCATAACTGATTTCTATGAGATGTAAGACATTTGCTCATATCTTTAAAGGCAGTAGGACAGGAAAAATGATTGGTTTTACAGTCCAAAATATACAAATACATGTATATGTAGTTTCAATTCTAATCCTAATCTCATTCACAACAAAAATAAATAATTTTTGTTCATAATGGTACACATGATTTTTTTTTTTCTTTTTTTTACTTTTTAAAGGGCAGTCCTCCCTGGGTTACTGCAAAGGCCTGGTGAAGGGGAATGAGAAAGGTGTGCAGTGTGCAGTCACTGCACTGAAAGAGTCAAATAAATTTAGTCTGCTTTATTTCTGGAGTGGAAAGTGCAAACACCTACATTCAAACAGACCAATAATACAACCAACTTCATATAAATGAATAAACAAAAAAATCTCCTCATGACAGAATTTCCGATATTTATTTAAAGACTGACTAAATTGTATTCATTGTTTTAATACTACAGATTACATTAATTGGGACAAAACAGAGACTTTGACAATTGGTGCTCTACAAATCAGTAGACTTGTTTATGTGTAAGTTAAGCCATTGACTACTGAATTCTCAAATTACCATAGACTTAATACAGGGATCTCCTGACTCCCCTGGTCAAAGAGTTAAACAAGGCTTACTTGCTCCTAAACTTTATGAATAGGGGCCATTAATTTGACCATGACAGTTCAAAATCAAGTCTGCTAATCATTCAATCGGCTGGAAACACGGTACAGGGTCAGGGCAGAAGTCACAGACAGCGCAATCGGTGGCAGCAGTGAATGAAAGATACATGTAAAGACGACACGCATATTCAGGAAACAATACTGACTACATAATATGGGAATGCTGAGAAACTCCACATGGACGAGGAAGGAAAGGTCATGCGAGGTCACAGACTGTCTCCAAGCGTCGAAGACAGGTGCGCATGGTTGGGAACCCTGGCCCATGTGACATTTGTAATACATGTACATGTGATTGTTTGTACAGGGCAAAGGTGAGGATAAATATTCACTCAATTCTTTGGAAATTGTGGAGACAGGAGTGATGAGGATGGAGATGATTATGATGAGGAGGTTAGTTGCTATGGTGATGACAGGATGATATACAATGTAATGAGGAAATGAGTGAGTGACATGGTGGGGGATGATGCTCATGATGATGATGATGATGATGATGATGGTGATGGTGATGATGATGATGATGATGATGATGATGATGATGATGATGATGACGATGATGATGATGATGATGATGGACATGACAGTTGGTGATGATGATGGTGATGATGATGATGATGATGATGATGGTGATGGTGGTGATGATGGTGATGATGGTGATGATGATGATGATGATGATGATGATGATGATGATGATGATGGAGGACATGACAATTGATGATGATGATGATGATGATGGGGAGGATTAATAAAATCTGGACATCAACATACAGACAAAAATTTGATTCTGATCATGAATAAAGATAACTTTGAACCACAATGATGAAGTATAGTTCGAAAAGAAGAATACACCTGTATGGCATTACATGTACATGCACATACATTTTATAAAAAAAAACATCTTAACTTAGAGGTAGACCAAAGGTAGACCAAAGGTGTTGATAATGTTGACAACCGACAGAAGCTCTGCTACCCTACATATAAACCACTGTACACAAACAAACAACTAGTGCAATATGCATTCAAATAATCCATACTTACTGACACCTTTTAATCTTCAATCAAAATACAAGAAACACAATAAAAACTACTTATAAAAAGTCAACTTAAGGCAACTTCAATAGCCCTGTCCATCACCTTTAGAAATGTGCAGACTTTACAATGGCTTATTATATCATCCAAACATGATTTATGTGGGCAGTACAATAGGCTTTTGAAACTGCACTTGAGTTCATTTTTTAAAGATAGTTTTTATCGTATTAACAAGTACATGCATGAGGCACATCATCACACAACCTACATTGTACCTGAACATGCATACAGGGCTTGACACTAACAGGTGCCTGGGACACTTGGGCCCATAAAATCTTGATCCAGAACCCAAAAATCTATTTTTTTTTTTTTTAATCACAGTGTACAGGCTCAATGCAAACACACCTTATACTTTCAATCAGGAGTGCCTACAAAAAAGTAAGTATGGAGTCTTGGGCCAGTATTCAATTCAATACTTGGACTAAGTAAAACTTTTACTATCAAAGTATTTTGCTTGGCTAAGAAATTTGCTTAAGTCATAGTCAATGCAATACTTTGAATTCTACTTTAGTAAGCCAACTTTAGGCCCAAATTCCTACTGATTGTAAGCATTGTGACATCATATTTTCAATGTGCAATTGAAATGTTGCATCAAATATGCTCGAATACACTATGATATAATTCTGCACAGCTCATGATGACTGCGTATAAAAACCTATGCCTACCAATCAAGGTCTCCAAAATAATTGGCTTAAGTCTCCCCAGTAGGTGTCTTAGATTTAGAGTAAAATACTTAGCCAAAATATTGAATTAAATTTATACCAATTTTTAATAAGTATTTTATCTAAGTAAAAAACTAAGAAAAATACTCATATATGTATTTCTGACTTAAATATTGAAAGTATTGAATTGAATACTGGCCCTGATCTTTAAAACTCTTACAAACATCTAAAAACCTGCAGTATACATGTATATCATATCATCTGTTTGGAGCCAGATGGACATTAGCTCATATGCTTTAACATATGTACCGTGTTTACACACGGCTCGGCTCGAGTGTTGAATCCTCAAGCAGGGTCGAACGCTGGGAAGAAGGCAACTGTGATCGCGTTTATACTGAAACAAAAAAGGCGAGTCCGACACGGCCCGCGGATCACGAACTGAAGTAGAATAGACGTCACAAATGCGGGAAATTTGCCACTGACGGCGAGCACCGAGTTCATATTCAGAGTACTATTTTCAATTTCACAACGTTCACATACGTTAAACACTAAAAAAGCGATCGGAGATAATTTTCTCTTGTAATCTTTGCAATACAGGTAATAATTTAGTAAAACACATATCTATTAAATGAATCTTATGAGCAACAACAGAATTTTACGACCCCTAAAAGGAGTATTTTTACCTATGAAAACCGAGCGAAGGCAGGGGCACAGCACAGAACTAGAGAGCATATCGCGCGCGCCATGTTTGACCTAGGTCATGCGGGTTCGACACAGCTTTCTGTTTACACACGAAAAAAAGGCGAGTCTGACTCGGCTCGCGGGTTGAAACCTACGATTTTGGCGGATCAAAAAAGCCGTGTTCGACACGGCTCGCGGATCACACTGATCGCGTTTACACAGCATGAAATTGCCGTGTTGAGCACGGCTCGCGTGTCGAACCCCCGAGCCGAGTCACTGTGTAAACACGGTGATGGTTAATGCCCTTCTGGCTCTAAACAGATGATATGTAGATTTAGAGGAAGTCTTATTCAATCATGATCCTTTTGTACACTCTTTTTAAAAAAAATCAACAAGACATTCCTCACTTTGTTATAAAATAGCTTAAAAACGGGTGGGTGTAAGAATTTGTAGGAACTTTGGAGTCTTGTGACTTTGGGGCTAGGATTTGTTTCGCTTCTTGCTCTTTTCAGAGACCAAGATTTGCTTCACTTCTCCCTAAATATTTTCCCTGGATTACTTGCTTAAATGATTTTTAAAGCATTTTTGTGTCTGGATACTTGAGAATGTCACATCGGACCACTAATTACAGACCATTTTTCCTCCAGTCGGTGGAATTTCAATGGAGCAAGAAGCGAAATAGGTTTATAAGCCGGGCCTTCACAGAAGGAGACCTACAGCATGTCCCAATAAAAGAAAAGGAAGTATGCAATGGACATACGGATAACTGACAAAAAATTCTTCAAGGAATCAGTCAACAATATTAAATGGATGTGAAAGTAGCTGAATGTTTAAGAAAAAAATGAATTGAATTTCAGAAATAGGTTAACAGGGATAAATAAGGGAAGATTTAACCTTCATTTTTGGTATAAATTGCAGTTACTTTAACCCTATGGCTACTGGAACCAGTTGGCCCATATATGAAGCCTATGGCAATACTTAAGGCAATTCAATAGTCAACGGGTTAATATTAAAAAATATTGTAAGAACAAAATCGTGAATGATCATAGTACAAGAAAAGTGCAGTCATTGTGTATTAATTCCCCACAGTTCACACTCAAATGAAAGAGAGTTTCGCCAAAAGTTGCACAGATAAATCAGTGATGTCATATTTCATGGTAACTTTATAAGACTTTGATTAGTCACCACCTTTTCGTTTTCAGGAGGCCAAAAAAATGCCCTTTTCCTCCTTTTTTTTTCCCCCATTCATTTACACCCCTTCCCCCCCCCCAAAAAAAAAAGAAAAATGCAGGGCTTTACTGCTGGGGTCAAATCATCAATTACATGTAAGAACCAGAAAACCATACACTCTTATTTCCACGGTGTCAAATTGACTCGGAAATGGCGTCAGCGGGGAGTCAACTCTATTCCGAGTTAAAGTGACTTGTTTTGCTAGTTATTTTGACTCGGAATTGAGTCAATTCTCAGCTAATGCCAAACCATTCCGAGTCAAATTAATTCGGAATCCGATTCACTTCAACTCGGAATAGAGTAGACTCCCAGCTGATGCCGTTTCCAAGTCCATTTGACACCGTGGAAATAAGAATGCAGCTCTGGTTAAAAGAATATGATTTAACACCCTTATAGCTTTAAACAGACAATATGCTATCAAAGAATACAGGTGTATCACAAAAATCTATGAGAGTGGATAGAACAAATTGCCTAGTAAGAGTCAGAAAGACATCAACTCTGGTTTAGAATATATATGATCTAACACCTTTTCAGCTCTCAAGAGACAAAAACAGACAATTCTATAGGTGGGATGCTCAGTGATTTTATTTGCATTGTAAAGAGACAAGTGGGGATAGAGAGAGAGAGAGAAAGAGAAAGAAAAAAAGAAAGAGAGAAAGAGAGAGAGGAATGAAGGGTGCCATTAGTTACGTATATTTGCACTTAAATGCAACAAAGCTTTCTTATTCAAAGGCTAGGTTATCATAACTTACACTCTATTGTACACAAAGTGGCAGGCATGACATTTGACATGGAAGTTCTCTTAATAAAAAACCTTGCAAATCAATCCAATTAATCCACCTTTTGTACCAATCTATGCCACATCAAGCAGTATGAAAAATTCATCACTTCAGGAGGGCCTGCCAATTTGTAAAGATGCTTGCACAGAACTAATGCAAGTGGCACCCAAACGGGACAGGATTACCTCGAAAATCCCCAGGACGTATCTTCTTTTTTTTTTTTACTTGGACGGTCTGTAAAGAAAGATTTTTAATCCCTTTATAGAATGCAAGCAGGCAGGAGGGGAGTGTGTGTGTGAGGGCACCTCAAGTAGCCCTGTGCTATAGAAACTGAGCAAGTCAATTGACAAGTGTGGTTTACCGCTATTGAAGGTGTACACGTACATGTATGAAGGTTCACGGATGCTGAATATAGGTACACCTTTCTCCTGCAACATGGGCCTCCAGCCGAGAAAGACTTTAATTTTCGTGACAGTCCCCCTTGAGCCATTATCATACAATGCATGCAGTGGGTGGAAAACCAGTTACTGCACAGTTTCATGTTCTGAAATATACACCTGGATCTGTCTTCTCGAGTAGGCATTTGATAAGGCTTGTTAAATGTAACATGCATGAAATCAAAGCTTTTCCCTTCTCCTGCCTCCCCTTCCCTCCCCCCCCCCCACTTGCTCACAATATCTCTATCTCTTTATCTCTGTCTCTCTCTCTATATCTATCTCTATCTCTCTCTCTATCTTTCCATCTACACGTATCCATCATTCTCTGTCTCTATCTATAATGTATCCGTTTCCTTCTCTTATACAGAGAAGTTCGAGTTTGGCCAAAGTTTGAAAATATATGGAATTTGTGAGAGTTCTTTCTCTTTCTTTTGAAGTGATTTTAGAATACAAAGGCACAAAGGGTTCTCAGAAAAGGACTGCTCTTCAGATGCTGTCATATTCTACATATGACAAGAAACTGTTTTAGTGTTCAACCGACCTGAACATTGGTATGTAGAGGCGCATCTTGTTACCTGGAGTCGCAGTTGTGAATTTCGCGCACTTCTCAACAAAAAAAAATGGGTTAGTTTGAAGATTTGTATTGCCAGGTCCGGTTGTGTTTTTCACAATCGGGTCAGAAACTAACAGGTGGAAACGAATCTATTTTTCAACCTTTTTCTGCTCCCTGGCAATTGAAGACAAGAGCAGTCTAAACTAACATGTTACTAATACTTTTTGGCTAACTCCTGCCGGGGTGTTTGCCATTTGGGCCAATTTATTTGGTATTTTTCATCATACTCACTTCTGTATGCAGTGCATATGCTTGTCGGCTGGACTGAATTAATTTCTTATCATTGTGATGATTTAAAACCTCAGTGTATGTATACACCAATTTCTATTTACTACTTATCAACCTTTCCCAACAACCTGGAAACAGTTTCTTTCACATTAAACTGCAAGACCGGATCTCTGGTTTATCACATGCAATTATATATCCTCCCTCCTCTTCCAACTCCAAAATAGCATTTGGATTACAACAAGGCAAATGCTGCAATTATGCTGGATATAAATGCACTGAAAGTTTCTACATCTGAGCTAGACTAGTCATAAACACATACATGTATAAAAAATAAAAATAAACATTCCAGGAAAAAAAAAAAACATATACTATAATCCTGTATTTCCTGTACTGCTCTCTTGGACACATGATCCACAATATGAGAGCTGTCACTGAACTTGCAGAGCTTCAGGAATGATCAAAAAGATGACCAACATAAGCTTTATATACATGTAGCTGCAAAGCTCCTCTAGTTTGTAAAAACCACACACCAGGCATTACAACTGCTATACAGCTAAGAATACACTAAAGTCAATCAATGCTAAACAATCACTACATTACACTGATGATAATTTTGGGGCATTAATATATATGTATCTTATTTCAATTTTAATGCATAACAAGGTTAATTGGACTTTATCCAAGCGATCATAAAGGAAAATTAAAAATTCAGTTTTCTGTTCATGTATTCATGAAGCTCATTTTCTCTCAGAATTTCATGGAAACTCAAGGGGTTTGAGCAACTACATGTACATGTACATGCATTAACATACTTTACAGAATTCACTAAAGATTTACAAATTATTATCCTATATCAGCACCAAAATACACACTTATATGGTTCCTGCAGATTTTCCAATTAAGTCGAGTTGCAAAGTGATGTAAAGCAATGTGCTTATACCAGGGAGATGGGAGTTTTTAATACATCTCCCTGCTCATACCATGACGCACATACTCTACATATACATGTATGTGCAAGCCCATACACATTATACACCCCCTCCCCTCCCTTCCCCCATATCAAGTAAATTAGATACTGAAAAATCAATCATTGCTTAATTTACCAAAAGAAAATCTCCAGGTCCGCTGCTTCGCTTTGGCGCATGCACTTCTCGGATCCAGGAGTGCTTTTAATTAAGCGCAATTCCACTCAATCGAGCCTCCTCTTCATGAAGCAAAGAGCAATTTGACTCATTAGCGTAATGCCTCGGTTTCAGTCATCTAGGTGAATTGGATTATTGAGCTCATGGAATCAGTAGGCGCTTTCACACCTACCCGATCAGGAAAAATACCCGTAAATTACGAGAACTTGTTAAGGCCTCAAAATACCCGATAATTGTTCTGCGCTTTCACACCTACCCGAAGCCAGACCTCTTCGGGGTAAGTTCTCGAAGTTACGAGCATGCGCAGAACGATTTATTTTGCAGACGAGGCCCGCGCTTTTAAATTCGCTCAGCTAGCTCAGCTCTTGCTATGATAGCGCTAGCTATATAGTTAGCTCAATGCGATCATACGTCTCTACATATTGATGTACACTTGCAGTCTGATAATCTCTCTTTAGAACTTTCAGTTTATTTTTTTTATTTCGAGAGGTATCCTCTCAAATCCGAGGCTGGCAAGTCTTGCAGCGAGCATATCGTATTTCTTTGGCTGGAGGAGGAACCTGCCGTGTACACCTCCTCCTCCCTCCACATCGCTATCAGCGATGATCAGAGGATGACATACTACCGTATCGATATATCAGAATAAATCATAAATAAAAAGCAAGAAAAGGGGAACAAAACTTTACTAAAACAACGACGTAGCTAGAAATAGACAATACAAATCTCAAATCCAGAATGTGCGGGTACACAAACGATAACAACGTCCAATACGTACACACAGTACAGTACAGTACACGGTTCGTGCGCTAACGTTAGTGCTTGATGGAATAAGTTCTCGTAATTTGCTTTCACATTACAAAAATCCCCGCGACCTTGGAGAAAGTACTCGTAATTTTGAGAAAGTACCTACTAGTTTACGGGTATTTTCTTTCGGGGATATTACGCGTAATTTGGTTTCACACTGGCAAAATACCTGGTATTTTCTGATCGGGGTAGAAATACCCGATCTGAAAATACCAGGTATTTTCCTGATCGGGTAGGTGTGAAAGCGCCTAGTGTCATAGACAGAGAGAGAGGGAGAAAGACAGGATAGATTTAATATTCTCGGTTGTCACATGGCGTTCGTTTGCCACTCAGTCGTACGGTGGAAAATCACGACTTTGCACTATCTGCACACGGGCTGTGTTATGTACGAGACTGACAGATGATTCTATTTGACAGGTTCGTGATGAAGAGAAAAGTACATGTTGCTATGGATAGTATGTGCATCCATAGACACAATGTAGATACATGTATGTGCATCGATGTGCACGAATGTTTGATGACACATCCAATCAAGAAAGTAATAAATGACATTCCACATTGTAATTGTGACACTTGGAAGAGATGATGTACATGTAATGTAGTTTTCTATCATAATGCTCCCATCAGCTGTACATGTATGTCTTACTCACCACAATGTGGCAGAGGCTGAATACAAACCAAAATATACATCTCATACAGCATCTTTATAATGTAATATAATATGATGACACAAGTACACATACATGTAAACTCTATGTTTACCAGCAGATATTAAGTGCACCTTGCTTGCAAAGAAATGAATTTAATGAAACTAAAACTCAAGAGCAAATGAAAACTGCAGTCAACACCCTCAGAGCATGGAATTATCTTCATAGCTCCATGCTCAGAGTGAAAAATGCCAGAGATGGTAAACAATGAATGGTACATAATTCAAAGCTACATATTGCAGAATGAAGAGAATGCTTGCAGCGGTGGCGATCGTAATAGTGGTGGTAGTAATGACGATGATGATGATAATGATGATGATGATGATGATGATGATGATGATGATGATGGTAATGATAATGGTGGTGATGGTGGTGATGATGATGCTACTACTAATGATGATAATGATGATGGTGATGAGGATCAATAAACTGTCGATATCAACATAGTGAAAAAAAAAGAAAGAAAGAAAATGAAAACAAAACAAAAAGAGAGAAAGAAACCTGCAGTTAACATCCCCAAGAGTGAAAAATACCAGGGATGGTAAGCAATAAACGGTACATACTTCAAAGGTAAAAAAAAAAAAAAAAAAAGAGGAGATATTGTAAAATCAGAATAAAAGTTTTAGTAAACAAATAACATAAGAGCTCATGTGAAAAAAGTATTTTTTACACTGAATCAAAAGGGGGAAAAAAAAATTGTATTTTTTTTCTCTCATTCAATGTAAACAAATACAATGTACTTGGGAGATCCTGAATTAAAACATGTAGGCCTAAAGCTCAAGATTTCTAGTCCAGTAGGCCCTCATAACATTTTTAATGTTTAGGGACCATAATCATTTTGTAGGGGCCCATGTATATCTCTGCCTGTATTGAGCCCTGCATAACATGTAAATGTGTACAAGCACTTGTATGTAAAAGCAATCTTCTTGAAAGACATCAATCACTCTCATATTTCTTTGTCGTGTTTGCTCTTTTCTCTGTTATATACTGGCATGACAGTGTCAAGAATATTTACCATCAAACTCAGTCACTTGGCTACATGTGTAAACAATCCCTACATTTGCATATTGTACACATGTCTCCTATGTATCAATATCGTAGACATTTTGTTGTGCATGCATGTAAATTGTCATGCCTCATGAGCAAATAATAAACCATTCCAAACAACTAGCCTAGAGTATGTGCACATTAAGCAGCATAATCCGATGTGCTCACAAGCATTTCTGCCCTAGATTTTTTTTCCCTTCTTCTTTCTAAAGCCATCCAAGCAACCTGAACATCAGTCAAGCTTATCTCTCGAGCCATCACAGGGTATTTTGGGCTATCTTACACGGCCGCCGCATTTTCAGATGCCGCAGCACACACGCACACACATACATCTGGGGGGGCCCCCCCTTACGACGGACCGACACGGCGGCGGTATGCAGCACGGGTTATCCCCCGAGGATAAAGCCAATAGTGCTCTACAATTTCATTTACGCTGCTAAATAATAACATATTCAATATCCTCATGGATAAACCATGTCCAGTACCAGCCAGGTCTTTTTCTAATCCAATACTCTAGGATAAACACGTTTTGTTTTCTTTGCCGGAAGGACTCCCGATATCCCCCAAACACTTTTCTTAAAACACTTCATTAGATTATGAGTATCCATTTTAAGAGTGTAAATACCCATACATCACGCATCTAAACCAATGTGTCAAGTTCATATGCATGTACACAGACCACAATTTATCCACAACATGATGGTAATGGTTCTTTGTTTTTTTCATAATGGGGGAAGTAGAGAGGAAGATGGGCACATCACAGGACGTTTGTATAACCTTTTCAGGTTTGGCACATCATAAATCTGGGATGTTTACCAGGGAAGGAAACTGCACATGCAAAGAATGGCAAACAAGGAGTGCCCTTCATCACTGCCCAGTGCATCATGTAGCAGTACATGCACACTGTAGGTGAAGCTGTTTATGTCACCACATTATCATATCATAGTTTCAATCCAATGAACTGTACAAACATACGTACTTCCCCATTTTATGATAGACATGGAATTTTTTGTTTTTTAATGAGTTTCTGTAATTACATCTACAATTCCCTGTACAATGATGATTGTTACTACTGAATGCATTGCACAGAAACATACATGTAGCATGAATAATCATGAAGCAGAAGATAAGTTTATTGTGTATTCTAAAAATACATGTTAGTTCTGCAAGATTGCACTTTGAAAACTTTTTCACTCAATTGTTCAATGAAGTTCTTTCAAGAACAACAACAACCAAACCAGGCTTACTTGTACATGTATGCATTTTCACTTTTTTAAGATATACATGTGTAAAGCATACAGTGCTTTCTGATTATGAAGAATATTCAGACATCAAGGACAGATTCCACTACCAAGAGGCTTACTTTGCATGTCATGTATAAAAATGAAGGCCATCGGAACCCTAAGGCTGAAGGAGGGAAAATGAACTTGTTTGCAGGCATACATGTACCTGTACACTGTACATGTACATCCTGGGGAGTGTTTCATAAAGCTGTTCCCAAGTTACACATGACTTTACGCACGACTTTACGCACGACTAGTGATATGTTCTTGTGCTATATGTAAATGATTGAGAATCTGATTAGCACCCAAGAACATGTTCTAGTCATGCATAGAGTCATGCGTAACTTATGAACAGCTTTATGAAACACTCCCCTGGTCAGTCAAAAACACCCTATAGCATGCAGAAGTATGAACAGGAGACTAAATGAGTTCTATATGGGATGCTCCTGATCTTCTTGACACAGCCAGGCCAGTGGGCACATGGGCTAGGCTTCTCTCAAGACACAATGCATTTTAATAAAATATCAATTAGGGTCTGTGCTTGGAGACTACACATCACCTACCACATGCAGTACAAACCTACAGTCCTAATGTAGATATACATGTACCTTGGGCCTCCTTAATCAATGATACCATCGTCAAAATATGGACCCTACCCTACTGCCACAATCATTTACAGTCATACCAGTGGAGGATGACAGAGGGGGATCTGTGGATTTGAAAAGTGCAAGTAGGGCAAGGGCAGCCGGTCCTTACTTTGATAAAGACCTCTCGTGACTTGCATCTTGAACAGTGTATCTTTAACTTTGCGAAGTAACAAACAAACCTGTAAACTGGTAATCTCATAGACATTTTTTTAATCAATTCAAATGGAGCTTTTTTAATTTATCCTCAAATCATATTCAGCAAGGAAAAAATAAATATTTTTACCAGTAGGCTGATGGTATACTACATCTTGTAGGAAAATGCTGTTCCTAAGGGAAAACACAACTGTACATCATCTAAAATGAACATGTCAAGCCAACATGTATTTGTCATGCCGATGCAGCCAATCCCTGGGCCTTCTCTGTATACCAATGATATGATCATTGAAACATTAATACATAGACCTTTCAGTCCTAACCATGATCATAAACGAGCCTATATGTAGACCTTGATGCAGGGGTTCTGTAGGTCTGGAAAGTGCAAGTACCATGTAGGGCCACACGCCCTCACTTTAATGATGAACTTCCATGACTTGCATCTTGTACCCTTGTATGAGATGTGAAGGTCCCATACCCATCTTGATTCTGGTATCCAAGCAACCAAATTTGGATGATGGTTTATACAGCGGAGTCTTGTCAGCCTGTCAACTTTGCAAAGTGCCTTGCGGTGTGATGCAACGGCCTGTAAAGCCATTACTGAGACTTCGTCCATGGGTGTGTACAGTCACGTACATTGTACATGTTTGAGTATCAGTCAGTGAAAATGATAGTGTGCAAGGAAATCGGTGAAGAGAGTGGTCTTGTGCGAATGAGCTCTGGTTAAGCCCTGCTCTACCTCTGAAAGAGCTTTAGAAAACTGAAAAGAGGTGTTAGTTTATTTGGTTTTTTTAATGAAGAAATGGCAGCTTAAAATTCTTACTTATTCTTTGTAAAGAATCCTGAAAGAGCTTTGGAGAATAATATTCTGCATGTAAGAAGCACTTTAAATCCATCCATTCACCGCATGGTATGGGTTCAATGTCATTGAATACTACACAATCTAAATGCAGTTCTCACTGCCTCACAGCTGCAACAGTCAATACTTTCTCCCACTATCATTCACATGTCTCCAGTTTTAAGTGGCAATGGAAACAGCACCCGTGTGTGAGTATCAGCAGAATAAATTCATTACATTATCAATTGTACCCCATCATTTCTGAGAGAGGAGAGATCCACTTCCAAATTACACAAGCAGTCGCCCTCACATGTTTTGAATGAGTAGCGCAAGCCTTGCGTAAGGTTATTCTAATCAAGCTCATCTACCAAGCCGGATATTTGTTCAGAGTCCTACATTCCTGCATCCTTTGCATTTCAAATGGATATTTATTCTACCCCATTCCAAATCAAGAAATGGGGATGGAGCCTTGTCGTCTTTTTGTTCAAGACAACATGTCAGTATGTACCGGTACTAAGACTGCAGAGAAATTGGAGTGCCTGCCAATGCTAATTTCTTTTCTTACATGTACATGTATGTATTCAATACATTACATGATGTATACCATACATGTAACTAAGAAAGGAGAGAGAAAAGAAAATTTGGAAGTGGAGAAAGGCAAACAAAAAAGAAGACAGTAAAACCCCTCCCACAACCTCCTCTCCATGCACATATGCAGAATCTATTTCACTCATCCAATATTTTCAGTGTGCCCCCTCACTAATGGGACCCATCCTGCTCTAGATCCAATGACAGTGCTAAGGTATACAACCATACTATTTCTACATGTACATATACATGTCATTTACTGTACAACAAGAAGTTTCACCACTTCAAACTTTGGACAAATCATTGCTAATTGCGATCTTAACAAGACACTTTCACGCATTACAAAATGTCAAGGGTCAGATTCAGTTTGTGGCATTAAACAGCCGTGAACCTGGACCATTCATGGAATTTCACAAATGTTCCTACATACATGTACAGGATATTATTCTAAACATGATGTGCAAAGTTCAACAAGCAAGGTTTGAGAACAATGGTAAATAAATATTTTCCCTTAACATTTAAGTAAACATGTTTTCATAATTATCAACTATTCATGCACAAGAAATGCCATACTTGTCAATTATCCAAATTCCAGAATGTGAAAAAATAAACTAGCATACATGTACATGTATATTGCACATCAACTCAACAATGGATTTTGGTAAAACATGGCACTGCTTCAGTGCTTCCATATATTTGAATATTTACATGTAGCTTTATAGCAGGGTTTAAAACTTTCAGAAGAAAGAAAGAAAGAAAAAATCCTCACCTACATGTACCTACATTGTTTATCATGACTTAAGGGAATTCTATTTCAGACAAATACATCTGTACAAATTTGAAATAGTGATCTATACACAATTTGCATTATTCTTCCAACTACAAACTGGAAATTGAAAATTCTGTTCGGTAAATGTACCTTGTCGTTCTGTGAAGGCCCCCTATAAACATGTACAAGAATGTTAACCTCTGATGAATCAAAAAGTACACATTCAATGTTTTCATCACTTATCTGATTTACAATAGATAATGCCTAGAAATGACAATGACAAAGTGAGCAATTTCAACAGAAATTCAATTTCAACGTCAAAACATCCCCATAAACAAATCAAAGACGGTAATCTCGGGAAACAAATCTTGAGCAACCCCAATTGAGCAATCGAAATGACCCAATAAAATACCAGAAGTAATATCATCCAACCAATCTCAAATTCAAGTGCGAGTTAAACACTGAGTATCCGGTGGAACTGTTTCTCGGCCAAGGCATAAAAACAACATACTCCTCGTTCGATGTCTTTGCCATTTCAGATGAGGGGGGAAAAGATGAGGGGAAAATGTGACAGAGGAGCCTTTCAAGCAAGTGCACATTTTATCCTCATCTCTGCGATCTGATTTATGAGAATGCCTGGCCCCCGTCATACTTGATAAACTGATTCATAAACCATGCAATCCTCCGAGGGACCCAATTACTTCAATACCCCCAATGTTCTGACTGACGACAGCAGGTCGGCTTGATTGACTGAAATTGTCTTTGGTATCTGACTATGCTGTAGATCTGCGGGTGCTGCTTGTATAAGTTGTAGGCTTTTTCGGTTCATTCATATGCTTGATCTTCGAAGACTTTGGGGGATAATACAATGTAAAATGTACACCCTAATCTTCTTGTTTTTGTACTTGACTATTAATCTGCAGCCTACATGTACATGTACAGTTGTACATACATGAATGTATACCATGTAGGCATCATGTGATCTGCATATGTACATGTGAATACTATTGCACTAAACATTAAATAGCAACATCACTAGCTTCAATACATTCCATATCAAAATTACTGTATTTCAGATGTATCCAAAGAAAGGGAACCCTTTTTAAACACATAAAGTGTATGCTTGACTTTCCACATTTTTCAACATCCTGACCCCCTCCCCCCCCCCCCCCCAACCAAAAAAAAGCCATATTGCTACCAATAACAAATATGATAGGTTAAAATGTTTTTATTATTATTGCTATTATTATTATTATTATTATTATTATTATTATTATTATTATTATTATTATTATTATTATCATTATTATTATTATTAATTATTATTATTATCATTATCATTATCATCATTATTATTATTATCATAACATCTCCATAGCTGAGAACCTTATCCTTTTTCCTAAAGTATTTCTATTTTTTATAATATTGAAATTCTACTAAATCAGTTATTCCTTGATTAATAGGAAACACTGGATACTGCAGACCTAGAAAAATTACAGAAAAACAAAAATGCAATGTACCTTTATGATGTAGGCCTCCTGCCTATGAACTTTCTTTCTCAAAATAAATACATGCACATTGTGTCTGTAGGGTCATTTACTAACAGCTGCTAATCCATCATCTTAAAAAGGATGTTTCCAATTGTTGTTGACCTGGTGTTCATCTTAAAAACAGGTTAATACATGAAATAAAAAGATAGTAAGGTTACACACAAACTGCACTTGTTTATGACTGGAATGCAAGTTACATGTTAACAATGCATCTGCCCTTCCCAATTTATCTCAGGCTTATTCCATTGTCATTCTGTTCCCTTTCACAGGGTCATATGAATGTGGTTTGTGACCTACTTTTTGCAACTCAAATGAGTAAACTATAGATTTGTATGCCTATACTAATATCAATGAATAGTGTCAACTACAATGTACATGTAACTAAAAAAAAATTATGACAGAACTTTTTCTGTCCAACTAACTAAAAATGATGACAGAACTTTTTCTGTCCAACTAACTAAAAATAATGACAGAACTTTTTCTTGGATGGAATCTGCAACCAAATCTAGAGGATTTCCTTGAAATATTTAATTACTTTCTACTTTCTAAAATAACTAAATGGAACCAATGTGAGTGCAAGAGAGAATAAATCATCTTTTCTACATATAACATCAATACACTGGCCTTTAAATATCTTTCAGCCTCTTGTACAGGATGAAGTTTCATTTTTTTAAAAATGTTTTGGACGGATACAATTAATAACATCCACACATGTAAATCATTTTCATACCGTGTCATTTCAACATTTGTCCCCTTAACCCCACACCCTTCTAATATGTGTGGGTATTTATTTTACGAGTACTGCACATCTCTGTAACACCATGCGGTCGGTCGGTCGTATTTGCTATCCCCCTTTCTTGAGAAGTTGAACCATTGATACATCATACCCCTACATCCCTCTGAAGAATTCCTCTCTCGGCTTACACTACTGCACCTGTCCCTCAAAGGGATACAGTTCCTGCAATTCCTTCTCTTCTCAGCTGCGTTCACATTATCAATGGGATTCCTTGAAGAGAATAGTCTTCTACATAATGTAGGGTTGATGACAGGGAATTCTGACATCAGTCTCTACCAAGTAAATCTTTGCAAATTTCAGCAGCAGAATGTTCCCTTCACCTAGTGAGTATTATCAATGTCAAAAATATACAAGGGAAAGGGAGTTGCCTCAAATAATAACTTTTTTTTTCAGAAATTGTAGAGTATGAAGAGTTCCTAATGGAAATAAACTTATCATTTAAAAGGAGAAGACAGCCCCTACAAAAACAAATATTCTGATACTTTCCTGGTCACCTCTGGAGAGTCATTAGCATCTTTTCCTGCTACAAATACAAAACATCTTTAAAAATGTCTAGTTTGTCTACAATAAAGACCTACAGGGTGGTTTCTTAAAGGCAGGTTGTTTGCTCTACAGAACCTCATCCAATGGCACTTCATCATCAAAACATTTTCTCAACAATGAATATATTGTAACCCTTCCCTACAAGTCCTGTTTGCACTGCACATCTTCTACATCTGTTTTTTTCCAAGAAAATTACCACAGTATATTGTAGTGTGAATAAACCTCTTTTGGGGACCTGGGGCCTTTGATAACTTGAACCTGCTCTTCAATCAGAATGGTCTTTTGTGCAGCTAAATGTGTGCTTATGCTTCAAGAGCTTTGCGTTAGCTGACGGCATGTGGAGAATAGCATATCAAGTTTAGGATACAGATGGATACAAATGCACATCTACCTGTATTACCTTGAATATATCTTCTCTTTAATACAAAATGAACAATTCTGGAGGAAAATATATGCCACAGCATACATGTAGAGTAGAATTTAAGCCTCCTCCAAGTGAATGGGAGCATCACTGAAAAAAAAAAGACATTACATGTAGCAGTGAGCAATTCAGCTATTGCCTTAACAAAATCATAAATTTTCATCTGAAAGACTCCCATGCAAAAAAGTTCGATTAATTTCATTTTTTTACAGCAAAAAGTATCAAATTGGAGGTTCACTTCGTACATGTAGTCAGCACTACGGCAATGTTATAGAAAGATTACCTGTATTATAGTCATGTGCATCTTACATATATATGATGTTTAAGAAGGAGAAAGAAAATCAACTTGGGTTCTTTTGGAAGGAGGCCATAATGAAGACAAATAAACATTTTTTTTAATTTAATTGCAGTTAGAATGATTGCATGACCTTTAAAAAATGGAAGAAAGAAAAACCAATTCTGCCTGAGCTGTGATATGAATGACCTTAAACCATCTCCCATCCTATCCATTCAAAAATTAATTTGTTTGTACAGTGCAAGTTCATTTTCTCTCCTCCAGGGTATCCTTCATATGAAAATATACATGTACATGTACACTGTGTATGAACAAATTATTTATTTCTGTCAGTTACCCTTTGAAATATAGGGATAACCCTGTTTTTATAGTGAAGATGAAAGGTAACATTATGCAGGACTTTTTATGACACATTCTTCAATAATACACAAGGCCCTATTCATCAGCAACCCTATGACAGAGGGAAGCAGGTGAAAAGTACAATGGTAACAGCTAAAGCTCGAAAATCTTGTTAAGGTTTAATTTGGAAAAAGTGGATCTTCCATCAGTGGCTTGGCTTCTGAAAGCTTTCTTAACAGATTCCAGGGCAAAAGGTGACAATCCACTATTGAAACATAATTGCTGGAGGGGCCCCCCAACCAGTACCACACAAAATACAATCCAGTGGCAAGAAAAAAAGGAGCACAGGGAACATGATGATTCGCAAAATAAGAGGAGCACTTTTGATGAAAATGGAGGTAGCTCGATTAGTCATGAAGCATGAATTTATCTCACCTTTCACCCTCTCCACAATTTTCCTCTGCCTCGGATAAACGAGAGAAGAGGAGAACCCCATCGTTAAATTCTTTCAGGGTTGAATTGAAAATTGCCACAAAACATTTGCTTTCAAATTCGGTTCAATCTGAAACGAGAATAGCATTCAGCATTGTCCCTTCGTGTTTCTGTTTTTTTGGCAGCACAATGAACTGACACAGCTGCCGAAGACAGATTTGTTGGTAGCCTCCCCCCTCCTAAATGGATCTAGATGAGTCAAGAAATGCTGCCTGTCGGCTATCGTGCCATTATGGCTATATTTGAGGAGCAAGCCATTCTACCAGAATCCAATTTACAAGAGGAACGACTGGATGCGCATTGCATGCCGATCTTGTCACAAAGCCAACATGTACCTATATGAGACACTGTGTAGTACTTGTACATACATACAATAGCTTCTTTAGGAGGAAGCATCTCTTTTAGTATACTTCATAAGAAAATATTACTTAGCTTTGCTACTGCACAAACTACTGTCATGAGAAACAAAAAGAAACCATTTACAAGTAATGTAACACTTCTAATGATCTACAGTGAATGTTAATAGGATAACATGTTTTCAACACTCTTGCAAGTATATGTATGCAAGTGAATTCACCTTGCTTAAAATGCCTGTAGTTAGAAATTGAGAGATTCCTTTTTTATTTTCTACATCTGGGCAAAAGAAATTATTATTGGGGAAACTGCATATACATGTAAATGGCAACATCTAATAACTACAGTCTACACCTCGAATGATGTACATGTACATGCATGTATACATGTAGAAAACAAATTTCATATTCAGGCAAAAGATGTACATGTAGCTCATTCACACAAACATGCACCGTTAATGTACAGAGCAAACAATGTTCGAACTCATGTCACAGCAGAATGCTGAAGACTTGACCCATTTGATTAGGATAATTAAGCTGTAATCATTAGTCCCCTTGACACAATTCCAAACAAAACCCCTTGCTGAGACACAGAGGCGGCACACAGAGGCAATTCATCTCTCGCAAACTTCCTGTGTCATATTACATCATACACATTACTAATATTCATTCATCTATTGTTTGAGATAGTGCGTTAAGCCATTCATGAAAGGAATTATTTGAAGTCTACATGTAGTTTGCTTTTCTTCTTCAAATTGGCAACACCCGTAATTTTCTTATATTGCCACATTTTTCTTACCAAAGTCATGTATAATCTGAAATAAATGTGAATTGACACAAAGTATGTTTAGAAGTTTTAAAGTGGCAAATTGCATGGAAAACAGTGATTCTGAACTTTCCATCACATTGCCACTAGGATGTTAGTGCTGTCACAGATCAAAATACATGTACTGACGGTGTGAGAGGAAAGTGGCAGAGAAGAAAATTAATATGGAAAATGGAAGCTTACAGAAAGAGAAATGACATGATGTAATTATATCTGAATTATATCTGTATGTCAAAAGAGGAGTTAACAAAATTTCATCCTAAATAACATAATGCAGGCCTATTCTTTAAACTTGTTAAAGGTACTCTTCCTGGGTTTTTTGTTTTTGTTTGTTTGTAAAGTCAACAGAATGCAAAAGATAGGTCCATCTTTTTTTCATTCATTCCAAATGCATATTGTTTAAATGCAGCCTTCACTGGACATTCTTTTCTTGTTAATTTGTACACATTTATCTGACAGAAGTCAAACTTTACCCAGTTCAATCCCTGGACTATTGATTTACACTTCAATTGCGACCTCTTGCAGCCCTTCTATGGGGATCGACAGTTCACAAGACTGCCTCTGACCAAATGTCTCAAATTTCATTGGTGTACACTGCGTTCAATATTCGTTCGGTTTCCCATAATTGCCATGGCACTCCAACTGCATGGGAAATTGATCTTTCATTTGCAGAAAACCGCAGCATATTGAAACACCAATAAAAGGGTACAGGACATGTGCATTTAAATGGCGATTTTCTACCGATTGGCCTTGAATTCACCGTGAATCCATCACCATCCCATACACGGCATTCATTACAGAGACAATGCAACCGGAAGGATGCGAGCCCAATGTACGCACAAATCCCCACTGATCCGCTCACTCACGGCACCGCGGCCAGACCAGATGCTCGGCCAATTTGCACATCATGTGCAGCATCGCATCGCATCTCAGTCTGACCCCGCAATGTTTGTCATCAAGGAGATTGAAGCTGGGCATTTGGCAAATGGACTGTGCTACACGGCACTATGACTGGGATATCCTACTTCAGTCGTCACATATTGTGAAGAATGCCTCATGCCCGGTACTTGACCCTTCCTCTGTGTTTGTGCGAGAAGCACTGGACTTTAAAGGTCTTGTTTGTTCTATCCAGCCTCCCATGAAAATTGGAGTAACTTTTTCTGATCGATCGTAGCAGTGGATGCTCTCTTATTGAATCATGTCTGCAGCAACAAACCTCTAATCTAGTAAGCATGCTTTGCTGGATCTTCTACACTAGGTGGAAGAGAGGCAGGAATACATATACAACAACCAAAACAGCATTCCAACACAAATTATACAAATATGGGTTTGTGGTATTTTTGGTAAAACCCTCGATCACAACAATAACCAACAGTCGAAGACCAATGATTGCAAAAACTAATTGTTTGTACATGTATTAGTTTGAGACTTGAGTGGATAATTTTCACTGAACAAGTATATGTATGAGTACAGTGTATAAAACAAACCTACATGTATACATGCCTCTGTACATACATGTACATGTAGGCCTGTATTATCAATACAAACTAAGGATTATCATGAACTTCTCTTTAACATACTGCACTGAGCTGGAAAGCTGACTGCTGAAGAGTGAATGAATCCAATGTGCCCTGCAGCACGCACTGTGCAGACTGTGTACACATGAATTCTTCCTTTATCATTTCCATCCAATGACTAATTAAACAAATAAAACTCTTTTTCCTCTCACTCTCTCTCTCTCTCTCTCTCTCTCTCTCTCTTCTGAGCTAAGACTTTTGAGTACAAAAGAAATGGTGTGGGATAGAACATCATGGATACATGTATCTTGCAGTTAAATCGCTATAACACACAATGTTCAGATTGATAAACAGACTTAGGTGTCTGAGCAGACATTTGGCCGGGCTGATAAACATCTGATAGACTGTTGGGGATTAACTAGGTTAAATGGACACTGCTACAACATGTACATGTACAATAAGACTGCCCAGTACAACTCCTGATAAAGACATGAAAGGTTTATAAAAGGACTATAAGCAGAACTCCAAATAGTAACAGTATACCTACAACATGTACTCTAGTACTGGTAGAGTCTACAGGTAGACCATAATTTGTGAAATACTATACATGTAATTAGTACAGTGCTTGTATAGGCACCTATCACTACTGTAGTGTCTCTATTCAGAAAAGGAAAAAAGAAAAGGTACATGCAGATGCTGCAAATTGGACAACCAAACGTATTGGAAATACTTCAGAACAGATCTTCAGAAGGGTTTTGACCTGAAACACTGTTGGAGCTTCTTCATAAGGGATAGTGTTCCAAGTGCAGGGGCAGCAGCAAAAGACTGCTCACCATAAAACCTACAGTATAAATAGCTGGACATTGCAGAAGATTTTTCTGAGAGGATGTGTATTAAAGATTGTAGAGGAGAGCATATTTCACCAAGAACTCTGCTTAATTCTTGTCCCAAAATAAATATTTTCTTATTTGGGCACACATTATTTCCCCTCCTTCTCCTCCTCATTCTTTCTTATTATTTTGTTTTGTTTCTTCTCTTTCTTCTCCTCCTTCTTCTTCTTCTTCTCCTCCTCCTTATCCTTCTCCTCCTCCTCCTCCTCCTTCTCCTCCTCCTCCTCCTCCTCCTCCTCCTCCTCCTCCTCCTCCTCCTCCTCCTCCTCCTCCTCCTCCTCTTCTTCCTCCTCCTCCTTCTTTTTCTTCTTCTTATTCTTCCCCTCCTTCTTCTCTGGTTATCTTTGCAGTTTTTTTTTTTTTACCACTTGCAGCTAATATCAAAGCATGTCAAGTCTCAACAGATTTAATTTGTAATTACATTTTAAAAGTCTGAAAGAGGCTGTCCATTTGACAGGTAAATAGAGATACATGTACATGTACAACTTTTGTGTAATACATCTTTCAAAAGACATCATGCTCCACTCCATCTACTGTATACAGTAATGAAGATCAAGCAAACCAAGAATTTCTAATCTTTTTATTCTCACTTTGTCACATGTAGGCCTAAAATAATTGCACTTTGAATCCCTAATATTTAATTTATGGGCCTATAACACTGCCAATGCATGTCATCTTTGACAGTGCTCAGAAAGCTATCTTTCTTTTTTAATATGCCCTCACAACATTCTCAAATACAATAATAAATGAAAAAAAAATCTGAATTTTTGGCTGTAAAATATCCCCCTTGATCAACCCACTTTCAAATCTTTATACGATTCTTACAGATGCAATTCTTTAACCTTTTTTAACTTATTTTTTTTCCTCTGCTTTGCTTTGCTTTTCTTTAAGAGTTGTTAACAATTAGTAATTCAGAACTTTAAATTGTCTTTCAATAAGAAAGAGCATTTTTATTAAGTAGTTTTAATTCTGCAAGTTACATCTCCATGGATGTGATGGAGCAGAAGGGAAAAAGCTGAAGGCTGACAAGACATAAAACAAACACACTGATTAATCATGATTCAAGAGTTTAAGACATTAGTAAACACAAAATTAACTTACTTGTTTTGGACTTTAATTTACTGATTATCCTCTGGACAGCCAGCAAATCCTCTGACTTTACAGCTAGGACAAGTTCGCTGTCTTTACCCATGATGATGAAAGTTAATAATCACAAAGTATGTAGATCTATGCAGCCTACGCTGATAAGTGCAACAACAAATACTTTCAAACCAAGGGCAGATCCTGGCAAAAGCTGTGATAAAAATGTTGCAAACCTCTTTGAAAAGAAAATCGCTAAGTTAGCCTTGTTGAAGTTAACCAACTTGAGTTACTTCATCACATCATATGGAAAACAATGAAAGTCATCTAAAAACATGAAAAATGAATGAATTATAACTCTTCCCACAGTCACAGAAAATGAAGAAGTTGATGATATCCTCCATATTGATATATTATCCATCCATGGCTTCCAATAAATCATTCCATTACTTTGTGGGTTTCATTTGTAGATAACTTTGTACAAAAACACATGTCTCTCGTGTTGTCCACTCCTACAAGTTCAACTCAACTTTATTAGATACCCTTCACTTCATAAAACTTGGTTAACTCAACGAGAAGACAGCATTGCATTGCTGACCGGTGAGGCGGCCGCTCTGTAGGCGGGCTACCAAACCACAACAATCGCGGGTTCACTCCATTCAGCGGCACTTGCATGTGCGGTTGAGTGTTCATTGAATGGGGCCTAATCCCGCGCCGTTCCCCCTCGCTTGGCCTGCGTAACACACCCTTCTCCGAAAGAATCTTATTGGCAGTCGTTGCACACCGGCGACAGCAGGTATAGCATGAATTACTCCTTAAATATATCCATCAGAACACCACAAATGAAGATGAGAAGAATTCGGGAGGAATTATTCAATTAATCCACAATCCTCAAACGAATGAAATGATACGAGAGAAATAGGACATCACAGAAAGATGAGTAGGATCTATATCTCCATGCACCTGCTAACCATTTTCAACGCATCTGTGGATTCTAGACGACTCACTTGCTGTATTTGGCATCAAAGTTTAATTTCGACCCAATTTTTCTTTGACTCGGCCCTTTCTATGGGTGAACTCAAAATGATGTTTTGTTTTGTTGGCATTCAAGGTTCCACGAGTCATAAATGCGAACAAAAACAATGGGGTAAAGCGAACGAGGACTTCATGTATTGGCACTGATCCGGTGACCAGAGGTACCTCTTTTTTTTCCTTTCTTTTTTTTTTTTTGCTGTGAATAATTTCAGAAGGGAAATAAAAATCGGTTCACAATGATGAGTTGACGGCATACAGAAAGTTACACAGTGCATCCCCCCCCCCAAAAAAAAAAAAAATCACAGCTGGAAAAAGTCTCGCCATCTGAGCATTTATTTCTGTATTCATTTATTTATTGTTTTATTTATTTTGCACTGCAGGGTTGGCCTGTTCAGTTATGTAAAGCTGCTTTCCAAAGGCCCCCTGCAGTTTAAAAAATATCATTTAACATAAAAATACAAAAGACAGAACAGCCTTAGGGTAACATTATAAAATACAGAAATGGAGAGTGGATCAATGGTATCGTAAATTGAAGATACATGCATAGCACTTATAATTCCATTGAATCAAGATGTAAAGCTTTGTATACTTTTTGTTGTTGTTTTTTTAAACCTATACAGGGATGTACACGTCTGAACATTAGCAGGGAGTGTATTAAACAAACTGGCTCCGGCATATTCAAAGAAATTTCTTTTATATTCTGTCCTTGGGAGGGAAAGTTGGAGGGGGACATTTTAAAGAATAACGTGTCCTATAATTTACAGTTCGTTTACGTATCAATGATTCTAGATAAGTCGGTACTAGATGATTTTGTATTTTAAAAACAAGAACGCAATATTGATATTTTATACGCTGCTCAACTGATTGCCATTTCAGCTTGAATAACAAGGAACGTTGAGATGTATGAGAATCTTTATTCAAAATCATTCTAGCATATTTGTTTTGGAGTTTTTGTATCTTATACCTATGGATTTTTGCACAGCTTCCCCAAAATCTTAGTCAGGAAATGTTCATACCTGTCAATAGCTGAGAGTCTCTTCTTTCCATTACATCAGAAGATCTTAAAATATTTTACGCTTGATTGATCAAAATTAACTTTTGTGAAAGGGAGCAAAATTAGAGTTTGACAAGAATTGGTATTCGTAATTCTAGTTGGTTTTTAGCGAAGCTGAGAGAAGTGTATGCTATGGAGGAGTGGAGGATTAAAATTTGTCATATTCTGATGATTTTATGACAATTTATAAATAAATATCCTTTGTTGTGTGAATGTTCTGACATATCTCATTAACATGTCATACTTGAGTGAGCAAATGAATACTTGATCGGTTGTTTTGAAATATTACCTTTTTTTAAAGTTTATACAGTGGGTGTCAGAAAAGAATATGCATGCAGTCATCCAAGATAGATCGAACAAGTATATCAATGAAATGACACTAATCTACATTTGTCACACTCGACCCAGGTGTAAATGGGTACCGACAGGAAGGAATTCCTTGAAAGCTGTGAGCACTGAAATTGGTAGCCTAGCTTCGCCGGGATGATATTGGGAGCGCCTTGAGCACTTTATTTGGTGGAGACGTGTGCTATATAAATATCCAATATTATTATTATCATTATTATTATATCACCCAATCAATCAGTCAGTCAATTAATCAGTCATAGGTCAACCAATCAATCAATCAGAAAATAACAACAAACAACCAATCATGCACTTTTCAAATGCAAAGACAAGTGAGTTGACACAGCAACCGAATAACTGCAATTTGCAATGCAAACGTGTAAGTTTCATGCACTGATCTCTCCTGTTTATATTTCAATGATAAAACGACGATGCATGTTTTGCCATGTCTTTTTTTTTCACCCGCCCCCCCCCCCCCCCCGGTGAAAATTGACAAAATATCAAGTCTCTTCCCTCCAAAAAACTTTCAATTAACTTTTTAGTCACAATCGTGAATTTTAAATGTTTGCATTGCAGATTGCAGTTTTCCAATTATGTCAGCTTACTTGTATTTTGAATTGAATGAGTGTATGAATGTTAGCTCTTTTTCTGAGTGATTGATTAACATGAATGAATGATTGATTGATTATTGATTGATCTTTCTGCAAAAATAACGCTTGCGTGCTTTTCTGCATGACATCCAAATTATGCCAGCTTAATTGTTCAAACTTATACAAAATTAATATTTTATAACAATCAACAAATATTCCATCGCTCCCCTAAGCATGACATGCTAGTGAGATATGTCAGGAAATAAACACACACACACACACACCCTCACACACAAAAAAAATATATATCCCTTATGAATTGTAAGAAAGCCCCCAGAGTATGAAACACTACTTTCAAATTCACTGATACCAACCAGAACAAAAACCAATTCCTGTCAAACTCGAATTTTGCACCCTTAATGTTCTTTTGCTTACTCAAATGTAAAATATTTAAAGATTTTTTGGGGGGTGGGATTTCATAGAAGAGACCCTGGGCTATAAAAAATTTCCTGAAAATATTTTGAGATATTTAGTTGATAATACTTTTTTGGAACACACTGTATAGCAAAAACAAAAATCTTACAGGAAATGATTTCGAGAAAACGGTTTTATTTTTACCAAAAGTTGGAGAGCGTCTATGGTCATTTTGCTTGCTTATACTTGAATGTCGTTTGTGCGCAATGTGTGTCAAGTTTGATATTCTATACGTCGCTGTGCGACCCAGGTTATTTTGTAATAATTTCATTTTGATATTATTATGACAAGTCATGAGTCTATCTTTTATGAAAATGAATATATGAATAATTAATAAAGAAGCACGTGGAAGGGTAAATAGAAATAACAAGTTGACGACACACCACACCACGACCAATACCAAAACTCCTCCTCCTCCTCCTCCTCCTTCCTTTCTTCCTTCCTTCCTAATTCCTTCCTCCTCCGCTTCTTTTCTCTCTCTCTCTCTCTCCTCCTCCTCCTCTTCCTCCTCCACCACCTCCTCCCTCTCCTGCTCCCTCTACTCCTCCTCTTCCTCCTTCCTTTTCCTTCTCCTCCTCTTCCTCCTACTCCTTCTCCTCCTGTTCTTCCTTCCCCCCTCCTCCTCCTCCTCCTCTTCCTCCAAGTTTATCTTTTAAAGATTTATCGTATGCATCAATCTTCAGATCTTTATATAAATTAATTTTAATTTCAGTGCCATTCATTCATTCTTGTGTAAAGAAAAGCAGATCCAGCATGCGAACTATACCAAAGAGGTACGCCTTGATTATCGATTAAATGGTAACCATTAAAAGAATACTGCATGGTTTAAGCGTGAGGAAAGCTTCATGATCCAAATATATTTCGAATTTGAATTGGTGAAAAGTACATGAAGTAACAAGGATTACATTAAAATGTACGTACAACAGAACACGACAAAATATAGCTGTATTCAATTGGAGAAGGAAAAGAAAACAGACTGAAGAAGATATGTAGTGGGTAATGAAAAGGATAAAATGTGTATGCATGAAGACATTTGGATGGAGAGATAGTATGAAAGATGAAAGAGAATAAAGGAGAAAACGTGACAATGGATGTGGGGAAATAATCAAACTTACCAACAAAAAAAAAAAAAGAAATCTTATCCCGAGTTGATTGATGCAGAATCACAACGGTAAAAAAGAGAAAACAATAAGGCTTATAAAAAATTATGTAATGTAACTTTCTATATAATAATAACAATATTGGATATTACTATAGCGCACGTACTATCCACTAAATCAAGAACGTATTCGACGGTCACTCTGTGTGTAGGCGTGGTGCATGTGTTCTGTATTTAGGGGGTGTTTTGTTTTGTTTCTTTTCCCTTCTAAAACATAAAAGAAAAGAAATGAAGGAGGAGCAGGAATGTTTTGTTTCAAAGTTAGTTATACTGTATATATACTTAGGTGTATCAGTATAAACTTTTTTTTCGAAGAAGAAGAATGTCCAATAACGCATCTACGTGGCGATGATTTTTTTTCTTTTCACAGTTTCTTGCTGAAACCATATCTAAATTTGAAACTTAAAAAATCGAAACCTAAAAATTTAGAGCCTCCAAGCTTTCCTGAGATGAGAGAGGGACTTATTTTCTGCATTTCAAAAATTTACTGGAGGCG
>CM057155.1:18456863-18759363 GCA_029962745.1 Echinometra lucunter | reverse complement strand
CACAGAGGAGCATTGGCATGGTGAGCTGTGCAAATTCATGTGGTTGCCCCTCCACATTTGATAGAAATCACAATAATCAACAACTTCTTGGAAAGTACACATATTTGCCTTTTACACCATAGGATGGCAAAATATCTTATTTCCATCCCATTTCTTCATTTGGATCTCAATTACCTTGATCAAAAAGAAATTCTCATATTTTCTTTTATCTCTGCTCTTGCTCCCCTGCAGCTCACGGCATGAGTTAGGGAACACTACTTGCCCACTGTCAGGAATTTCCCCTGTATAGGCCTTCAAGGGTGCAAGGTTATCTAATATAATAACCTTGCATTCGTGTAAAGTGGAGTGATGCTTGCAGTAATTGCCTTGTCAGGTCAATATCATTTTCAATTTTCTTTCAACACTTGTAATATTAGAAGAACTTCCTATTCATCAATCGGTCATCACGCCACCACAACACAACACTCACTCTCGTCCAGCCCTAAATGATGACAGACTTCCAGTTATGGTCCCAAGTGGACCCTTCAAAAGTTTCAAGCAAAAGGTATATGGTACAAGGTACAACCATTCAACAGTTCCAAAGATCACCCTAAGTTGTCCATCATATAAAATAAAGTCCTGGACCCGTTACATGCAGGCTAAAATCATAACAAAACTTGATTGGTGGAAAAAGAGAGTGAGGGATCAGCAATGAAAAATAAGTTTAGATCAGAAAATTTTATGCAAAACTGGAAATTTCTCTGACTCCCATTAATGACATTCAGCATTTATTCATGCAGACTAACTGTCATTTATCTTTTGCACTATCGTCCTTCAAACTTTCTGTATGAATTTGATTAAAACAAAAACAAAAACAGCAGAGTGTGACACTGTGCTCTTGTTTGAATGTTTAACAAGTGTTGGTTGAACTTGAATAATAAGAACTTAAAAGTCATTTGATATTCTTCTTTCTTAGCTAGATTTAAAAAGAAAATAAAAAATAGATAATAATAATTATAATAATCATGCACCAGTGACTATATCATGGATAACACAAAAATAAAACTACATGCATTTAACAGAAATGTAATAAAAAGCTCCAAAATAGCTCAGCATAAGAATTCAATCTGAACATGCATAGGGTTAAGAAATAAAACAACCAATGCACCTTAATATCAAAATTTGAAGTATAATGGAATTGCAGGATTAAAGAAAACTTTAAACAGGGGCACAAGTGAGTCATATTCCCAATGTCAAATCAGTCAGTAAAGAGGGCTGGCTGGATATTCAACCAGGTATTTTTCTCAAATCATAAACAATATTAAAACTATATCCTGAAAAGACAAAAGACAAAGACAAGGATGGAAATGATGTATGGATAAGAGTAACGTTGCTGCAGTAGAGTTTTCTAGAATTTTTTGCAGATTCCTCATTTACGCTGAGGACTGCAATTGTGAATACTGTTCACTGTTGCCTTTTCAAACCCCTTTTCAAACCCACAAGTCATTTCAAGAATAGACACATTTAATTCTAATAAATGAATCCAATCCCATTACCATAAAAAATGCATGGTTATCATATCATAATTCTTTATATATTTTTCTTTGCATTTGATAGAAATAAATTTACACTGACAGTTCTGTAAAACGAGACTGTAAAGCTGCTCTGTGATCTGAGTATGAGGACTATATCAATCAATATAGAACAAGACATCCAATACGCTGCTTCTCAAGGATCAAACATACAGGGTCACATCAACCAAATGTGGCACCACAATTGGGACATCTCCGCTGCCTCATTGCCAGGCAACAGAGGATTCCGAGAGGAAAGAAGAGGATGGCGCAGCAGACGCCCAGGAGCGTGAAGTCGTCCTCCAGGGTTCCGACCCGACAGGCTGGGCATCCCCCTACCACCACCACCTGGGTGGTGTAGGTGGTCTGCTGGGCTAGCATGGGCTGTTGCTGCTGGGGTGGGTAGTAATGGGTGTTAGGCGGAGGGCCGGCTTGGGATGGGTAGCCGGGCTGCTGGGGGTAGCCTGGTGTGGGTTGCTGTACATTGTAACCAGCTGTAAGATGGGCGAGAGAGAGAGAGAGAGAGAGAGAGAAAAACAAAAGCAGTGAGAAAAAAAAGACACATGAGTAATAGTTTATAACACTTTCATGATGACTTGACTTGCACAAATCAAATAAGGTAAATTAGTTTAATCAAAAACAAAACAAAACAAAATGCCAATAATGGAAGAAGTCAGAGAAGGTGATATATCTTTAATGCATTTAACCCATTCCTAATAAACATAGCATGTGCATGCAAAAGTTGTGAAGAAAGTACTTTGAGTTGACACATGTATAGGTTGATTTGATTTATGTACAAATAATATCTACAAGTTCAACAGAGAATGTGTATGTAGATTTCAAGTAAAGGCTACTCTCAATATAACGAGGTTGTTGGGACCAAGCCTTTTTCTTCATCATTACGAAAGCTGTTATAACCAAACATTACAATGATTTATGCATGGGACCGACCTTCAATATCACCATTCGAAAGAAGCAAGTCACAACTAAAAACTTGGAAGACAAAGAGCAGTCTGTCGATGTCACTTCTAGACCATGTGTAGTCTAGTCGAGAAGTCTTGCATTACATGTGGATCAAATGATGCTGATACTGATAACATTCACATTAGTTTTTATGTCTGGACTAAGTCTGAACTAAGTCCAACTTTATTTTACTCCATTTCAGGTATGCCAACCTTGTAAAGAGCATTGTAGTATTTTGAGTGATTAAAGGCATTGGCTAACTTTGTGAGTAGCTGATTTAAAAAATTCTCAAATTAAGATGAAACATGTGTATGAGTACTTGTATTTGTACTCAAAAACCCTGAAACCAACCATAATTTGGAATGAAAAGGTGTAAGTTAGACGCAAACGGCAATTTTATTATCCTTCGTCTCACGAGACAATCACTAAGAGGACCACTTTGCTTGAATTTGAAAATGCCGTTATGTGCCTCCCGCCGCGTGATACGCCAATACACACAGTACGGTAAGGCGAGTCATACGCGCATGCGCACTCCTTATGTCTATTCTGTGCAACCGACCCTCGTATATTTTTCAAACATTGGTTCACATTTTTGATATTTAAAAATACTTCCTGTGGATATTATACTTTGAAACTTTCAGACTGGTATTTTAACACTATAACCCTTATGTTTATCCCATTTTCAAGTAACAAAACAAGATTTTTTAAAATCATAACAATGTTAACCAATGCCTTTAAAAAAAATGTGGAAAAACAATATTCTCCTTTTCTGCAGTGGACATGTGTAGTAATTCAATTTTGAGAAAAAAGTATTCTCACTTCTAGACCATGTGTAGTCTAGTCGAGAAGTCTTGCATTACATGTGGATCAAATGATGCTGATACTGATAACATTCACATTAGTTTTTATGTCTGGACTAAGTCTGAACTAAGTCCAACTTTATTTTACTCCATTTCAGGTATGCCAACCTTGTAAAGAGCATTGTAGTATTTTGAGTGATTAAAGGCATTGGCTAACTTTGTGAGTAGCTGATTTAAAAAATTCTCAAATTAAGATGAAACATGTGTATGAGTACTTGTATTTGTACTCAAAAACCCTGAAACCAACCATAATTTGGAATGAAAAGGTGTAAGTTAGACGCAAACGGCAATTTTATTATCCTTCGTCTCACGAGACAATCACTAAGAGGACCACTTTGCTTGAATTTGAAAATGCCGTTATGTGCCTCCCGCCGCGTGATACGCCAATACACACAGTACGGTAAGGCGAGTCATACGCGCATGCGCACTCCTTATGTCTATTCTGTGCAACCGACCCTCGTATATTTTTCAAACATTGGTTCACATTTTTGATATTTAAAAATACTTCCTGTGGATATTATACTTTGAAACTTTCAGACTGGTATTTTAACACTATAACCCTTATGTTTATCCCATTTTCAAGTAACAAAACAAGATTTTTTAAAATCATAACAATGTTAACCAATGCCTTTAAAAAAAATGTGGAAAAACAATATTCTCCTTTTCTGCAGTGGACATGTGTAGTAATTCAATTTTGAGAAAAAAGTATTTTTCATGAAACCTGCAGTATTTTTCATTAAAAAAACAGTACAAATAATACTGCAGAAAAAGGAACAGGTGGCATCTCTGGTTCTTCTTCCCTATTATGTGACTAGGATTTATGAGACTTACGATGTTGAGCAATGGATCCATACGAGGGAGGACCTTCATCCTTTAGAGGAGCGTATGGTGGTGGTTTACCTGTCGTTCCTGCATATAGAGGTGGTGCGGAACCAGATGCCATCTTTGGTTTCCGGACAATATATTGAAAATGAACTGAAAGAAAATGAGAATTAATGAGAATGGGATCCTCACAAAATGAAAGATTAGCTGTTGACATATCAAAGCTGTTTCCATCTTCTTGTAATTATCAAAGCAAATTGAAAAAGAATAAACAGAAAGCTTAAAGCAACATAAAGTAACTAACAAGAAGAGGGTTACAGTACATCTATGGGACCAATTCTGGCAAAATGCAAAATTTTCCAAATGGGAAAAAGTAAAAAAACAAAAAAACAACTAACAACAGAATAGAGAACATTAAAAAAAAAAACAGTTCATCAATTTCCCAATGTGTTGAAAAGTGTCACCAAATGAAGTAAAATTTTCCTTTTTGTTTACCTAACAAGTTTAATTGGACTATAAAGATCATTTGAAATTCTAAAATTCCATCAATTTGTGTATTTGGTTAACTGGTCATAGATTTGAAAATTAGTGAGATTTGCCGTAAATTTTATGAAAACATCTGTAATATCACTAGATGGAGCTATATGCGCATCGATGCGCATGCGCAAGATAGTCGCCATTTTCGATATGCATTACAAAGGACAGCATAACATCGTAATCATCAGTGAGTTTCTACCAGCTTTGCTAAAATAAATTTTAGCATAAATTTTCTTTTAGGGATATAAGATTTTTAGTCCCAAGTGTCAGTAAGGTTTGTAATAGCCACAGCAGATAGTTACATGCACTATGAACATGACGGACAAAGAAAGCGGACAAAATAAACAACCCCTCATTCTACCCTTCACAATGGTTCTAGTAGTCAAAAGAACATCTCTTCACTGCTATTGTCTATTAAAGTCGAAGGTTTGTACTTGGTCCCATTCCTTTATTTTCTCTTGTTTTTGACCCCTCATAAGTCAAATTTTCTCTTAGTCGAAGCATTTTCTTCAGTCCCAAGAAATTCGACTTCTGCACAGTTGACTGCATAGGAAAAGTTTTGGCTTTTATAAAAGGAAGTGGAAGGTACAACGAACTATGATGCTCAAAGAGCACTTCAAGTTCGTTGTTTATCAGTATTATAGTTATGCTTTCTTATATATTTCATAACATTATGGGATACGCAATTATATTATGATAATTTCCACGTTTTTACATAAAGGTTAAAGAAAAGATAAAGTGACAGGTGGATCCGAGAATGCAATTGATACGAGTTTAATGTACATTACATATTACATATTTATTTCGATTTCAATGATGAAGCGAGGCCTCAAATTTAACCTTTAAACACAACTGAAAGCAACCAATATTCGTCTTGCCATCCTTTCCCACATGATTCTTTATGATAACATCAAGGCTCGACATTAGCGGTGGCCCGGGGCCCAGCGTTCTCGCCAGGATTTTTCTTGCGCGTGTCGCAAACCCGCCGATTCGCTGATGGCCGAATTTGCACGTGACGTTCTGATTTTCACATGCGCTTTGCTAGATCTAAAGTTGAATTTCGTTGCCGAAACATCGCAAAGTTCAATGTCCTTTTTTCAACCCGTACCGTATATTGCCCGATACGACGATAACGCGAAAAAAATTTGCGTTTTAATTACATGTAAGATTGGCTATACTTCCGCGAAGTTCAATGTCTTTTTTTCACCCCGTACATTGTCCGATACGACGATAACGCCAAAAAAAAAAAAAAAATGCGTTAATATTTACTAATTACATGTAGATTCTGTCGGTATTACGGTATTTTTTTTTATGTCATCAAGCCGGCGTGATTATAACAATCTAATAATTGTTAATTACATGTAGATTCTACCGGTAACGGTAATTTTTTTTTTGTATGTTGTCAAGCCGGAAAGATTATAGCAATCTAATAATTGTTAAAGATTCATACACACCGTTGCAAACACAATCATGACATATTCGTGAGGAGTCTTGAGATCGATATTACATCAATATGTAAAATCATGATAGGCCGACTTCAATTCGAAAATAGGACAAGTAGGAGTTCGCTACAGGAACTTGCAGCGACGGGATACAAATTGTAATCTGAAACTGAGATTCATAATATGTTCGTAAAGAGTTTTGATGTGGAAATATATCGATTTATTTGGATGTCAGGTTGTTATACCTATCTCGAAACATACGAGTTACCCTAGGGTCTTGTAGCGCCCCGGCGGGATTGTTATCTCAAAATTAATGAAGATTTGTCACACATTCATTAAGAGTTTTTTGTGGAAATAATATCACATCGATTTGATTTATGATGTAAATTGTTATACATGTACTTATCTTTTGAAAGATACAAGCTACGCTAGGATCTAAAAGTGTATATCTAAAAATTAATGAAGATTCATAACCTATTCGTAAAGAGTTTTGAGGTGGAAATGTCATCATATCGGTTTGATGTGTGATGTGAAACCGTTATTCTTGTCTTTCGAAACATACGAGTTACGCTAGGATCTTGTAGCGTCAAAGCGGGATAAAAATTGTAATCTAAAAATAAGGAAGATTTGTGACACATTCCTTAAGAGTTTTTGGTGGAAATATTATCACATCGATGTGATTTGTGATGTAAAATTGTTATACATGTACTTATCTTTTGAAAGATACAAGTTACACTAGGATCTAAAAGTGTATATCTAAAAATTAATGAAGATTCATAACCTATTCGGTTTGATGTCAAACCGTTATTCTTGTCTTTCGAAACATACGAGATACGCTAGGATCTTGTAGCGTCCCGGCAGGATAAAAACTGTAATCTAAAAATAATGAAGATTTGTGACACATTCCTTCAGAGTTTTTAAGTTGGAAATATCATCTTGATTTGATTTATGATGTCAAACCGGTATTCTTATCTTTCGAAACATACGAGTTACGCTAGGATCTTTTACCGTCCAGGCGGGATGATTGTAACTAATAATGAAGATTTGTGACACATTCATTAAGAGTTTTTGGTGGAAATGTTATCATATCGAATTGATTTATGATGTAAATTTGTTATACTCATCCTTTGTAAGATACGAGTTACGCGAGGATCCAAAATTATAATCTAAAAATTGTTGAAGATTCATAACCTATTCGTAAAGAGTTTTGAGGTGGAAATATCATCATATCCGTTTGATGTCAAACCGTTATTCTTGTCTTTCGAAACATACGAGTTACGCTAGGATCTTGTAGCGTCCCGGCGTGATACAAATTGTAATCTAAAAAATAATGAATATTTGTGAATTCCTTGAGAGTTTTTAAGGTGGAAATGTCATCTTGATTTGATTTATGATGTAATATTGTTCTTGTAGTACTTTTAAATTACCATTGTAAGCAAGGAGATTATTTTATTTTCATGCCAAACATATGTGAAACCTCAAATTTTACATAAGTACATAACGACTGAGTTGGCGAACAACTCTCCATATCGAGGAAGGCCAAGGCCTATATATATTTTTCCGAAGTTATAAAAACGTCGAAATTGCGGTGTCTGTGTACATGTAGTTTAATAATTCTTAAAGACCAAGATAACCCTATCATCAAGCTAATTTGATATAAATAAATAAAAAAAAAACACACTGAACATCGGATGTGAAATAAAGTTATGAGATCTTCCACTAATTTTGGAGAACTACGAAGCCAACATTGTATGGCTCGTGCATCCTGCCGAGAGTGCGTCTCTCCGTCAGAAACTCACAAAATTCTCTTCTTTTTAAAAAGGAATATTTCAGATTACAAATAATTTGTATCTATTTATTCAATTCAACATTTATCAGGGTGAACTCGTCTTTCATTTAAGACAAGTCATATTTTCTACCATGTTCGCACAAGCAAGCCTGAAGTGGTGCATCTGTTAATAACAAGCAGACATTTCTCTCTCTCTCTTTTAATTTATAGGCCTTTAATTCCTGTTAATGTTTCAAAAATTGTCGATGTCCGGCGCTGGCAGTGGCACGGCAGCTAGCTGGGCATGGCCTATGTACAGCCGGCTTCCTGGCAATACTAAGTACCGGCATGTTGCAATTGCAGCGCGGGCGAGGGCGGCTAGGCCGCCAGCTGTACTAGTGTAAGACACGATGCAGAAGTGGATCAGTCCACTTCAATGGATGTGGTAATGCGCTGCCCGACACATGAATGACACAGAGAGATGTTGGCGGTCGCTGAGTGATATGAATCTGGAATCTCGGATATTTGGGATGGATTTTTATTTATTTATCTTTTTTTTTTTTTACATGTGTCGCTCGCATTTTGCGCGTGTCGCATGAAGAGCTGATGAAATGTACGCGTGTCGCATGCGACACGTGTTTTCTACACTGGCGAGAACGTTGCCGGGGCCACCAAAATTGGGCCACCAAGAAAAAAAGTTAGTGTGGAGGCTTGGTAACATGCACAATAATACAGAACTGGTCGATCATTTGAACATGGTTGGCTGCAAGATTTTCAACCGAGAGGACCTAGGACCCTGGATTTACCTGAAAATGGAGAGTTAAAAGGAGTAATCATGAAGTTGGTAAGCTAAAGATATTTAAAGATATATAGCCTATATCCTAGTCTTATCAGCAATATCGTGAAATACATGTAGGCCCCGCTCCAAAAATTTTAAAAGTTTTTTAGGGTTAGGACTTTGGGTTAGGGGCCAAGTTAGAGTTAATGAATTTAGGCCATTTTCAAGCAGTCTCTCGCTGACTGGCAGTGATCCAGTTGGATTGCATACACAACGCATTAAGGCACTTCTGTCTCTTAAGTGAGGAAAGCTGACCCTACCAGAATAAGCGGCTAATGACGAAATTTGAGACAGAATTTTCGGTCTAACTGTTAGACTATAACGTTAGATCTAGTCACCCGTGGGTCAAAACGGCATTTTGAATAGCGAAACTAATTGCCGGCGCAAACGCGAAATATATTGACTTAGATCTTCTATAATAGAGATGAAGAGTTTTGATTTTACTTATCAGCAATGTTCCTGAGGCTCTCAATTTTCCCCTTTCTGCTTCATATCTGATGAATGAACTGAAAATGGTGAATTTTAAGAAGAAAACCGACGCTTATCAGACTCGTAGGTCGACAGCATTACGTCGAGTAACCAATAGAAAAGCATGCTACGTAGTTTCGGTACAGAATTGTCACTTTCGTGGGACGAGGTCAATTCATTGACCGTGTACACAGTCACAGGATGAGTGGATCTAGTCTAACTTTACTAGTGCCAGTGGTCATGGTGGTAGTACGTATGTAGACCTAATGATGTGAATTGTCAGGATTGTGATTTAACTTGAGTGTAGAAAATTAACTGGCTTGTGAATCAGTGAATATTTGCAGGTTGAATCAAATAATCACAGGCATAGGCACAACATCAACACCGGTCAAATGACCAAGGAACTCTTTGGAATGACGGGCGCTCTAGTTCAAGCTTCATTCACCCTCATTTCAGCATACGCGAGCATCTCGCCAATCAACGGCACCACCACGTACCGGCGCGGCTCGGCAACAAGAAGATCGAGAATGCGAAAGTCATGAATGAAGTAACTTGAAATTGAATTGATGCAAGGCAAAATAACATGTAAATGACTGTGATAAAAAGGAACGGCAGTAAAATTCACAACACAATTCCATCTTATAGTACTCACTTCTTCAGAAGAGTTTAGATAATAATTCAATGTACCACAAAATGCAAAAAAAGCATTTAATGCTTTGAAACAGAGTTTGATCAACGACGTATCACGAGATGTTTGTCTTCACTCTTTGACATGATGACGTCATGATTGGAGTATGGAACGCGAACAATCTCCGAAACAAATACGGATTACCAGATGGGGAATTCCCCTACCACAAAATAACAATATTTTAAAGTTAGTACTCATCTTGGCATTTTTTTTTTTCTTTCAAATATCAAATTTAATTTCGTTAGATTGATCTGACTGGGCAAGATGTAATATTTATAGTATCTAAAATTACTATTTTCACTTGGCAAGGGGCTCCCATCCCTCCCATAACAGCGAAAAACATAGCTTGCCTTTGATTCCGCTCCTGCATACGGGAACATAATTCTACGTTGTTGAGATACCATTGGCGTAAATCCCGGGGGGGGGGGCGATGGGGGGATATATCCCTCACTTTTTCGAGAGGGGGAGATGGTGTGTAAATATCCTTCCCCCCCCCCCACTTTTTAAGGAAGAAATCATATTTTGATTAATCAGTTACTAGTTACTAAAAAGTTTTATAATCTGTCATAAACGACCATCATATTTTAGAATTTCTATTTGAAAATGCGATTAAAAACCAGAAAAGTGGTTATTTTTGGCTCGCTCGCTTCGCTCTCTCGCAAAATAAAAAATCAAAATGTATGTAAGGGGGTCTGTGCGGGTGGGTGAGTGTGTGTGTGTTTATACTGCAGCATCCAGTGTCCCTAATGGGTGTGGACTCCATAGGCGGATCCGGATCCGAAGCGGCCGCGACCCCCCCCCCCTCCCCCCCCCAAAAAAAAAAAAAGAGAGAGAGAGAGAGAGAGAGAGAAAGAGAGAGAGAAGAGAGAGAAGAAAAAAAAAGAAAAAAGGAAAAAAGGGAAAAAAAGAAAGAAAAAGAAAGGAAAAAAGAAAAGAGCACCAAACACAACACAACACACACACACACTATATATATATATATATATATATATATATTTGTGATCAGGTAGGCAACTCTCGTGGAAATAAATACATGTGATATCAACTGAGAGAATAATAGCGTATAGCATGAATCAAAAGTTCCCCAGAGCTGTCCTACCATTTTGGAAATTTTGCAAAGGTCTTATAAATGTCTCCACCGGGAATCGAACCCGGGCTTTTGGCTATGAACGCCAATGCTTTAACCACTACATTTATATACATAATATACATTCATGAGGCTGTGTTTTCAGAACAATTTATGAAAAGAGAAATCCGATCGCGTTTTGCGCTCACAATATTTGTTTAAGATATAATATTCCCGCTCATTAGGACAAAGAGAAATCAATTCAAAATGTCTTATTTTTAGGTCACTAGGCCTATATGAAAAACTTCCTCTCACGCTTCGCGCTCGCAATGTATTTAAGAGATATAATTCTATACATAAATATAAAAAAAGACATATAATTCTGTTCATGATGCACTTGATCACTGAATTGGTCGCATACGTATGCAGAAGTTCTAAAATGCATAGTACAATACAGCAAAACAAAAAAATTAATAAATAAATAAAAAATTTAATAGCATATAACTATAACTCATGAAACTCTTGATTACCAGGCCCGTAACTGGGGGAGGGGGGATGTTCGCTTGAACGAAATAAAAAACAGGTCGGGCTATGGCAAAATTTCCCTCTGCGCTTCACGCTCGCATGCCTTATTTCGAGAGTTATAAGAAAGAATTACAAAGAAGTATAATTCATTTTATGGGGATTTTTCCGCTCGCATTTGTAAGGGGGAGGGTAATTAGGTTATCATCAATTTTAGAAGAGTTCAAAAATAAATGAGAGGCAAAATTACTCTAAATTCAGGTTATTATAAACCAAAATTTCAGCTCGCGCTTTGCGCTCGCAATTGTCACTTCCTCAAAAAGGTCCACTATTTCCAAAGTCGAACCCCCGTAAAAATCCTAGTTATGGGCCTGACAGTGACTTACCCCCATAATGTAAAACTGGGGGAGAGGTACCATTCCAAATAATCCATGATGGATCGCATTGTCGGAAGGGCAACCATAACATGTATTGACTAAACTTAATAATGCTCCCATTTTTAAGCATTGTTGATGCCCCTGATTCACGGAACTATAACGGTAAATTTTCCGATGTTCTTCCTCCCCTCCCCTGGCGGGCATGCTGACAATGTTGATCGACCCCCCTGGTGCAGACGAATGTTCTTCCGAAAACTTCGTTATTGTATACATGCTATGATTTATGTCTCTAGTCAATGCATATAATTGAAGAGATGGTGCAAATGACAGCAAGAAAATATAAATTATGAAAGAAAAATGATACATATGATTTATGTCTCTAGTCTATGCATATAATTGAAGAGATGGTGCAAATGACCACAAGAAAATATACATTATGAAAGAAAATCATGATATTGTATACATGCTATGATTTATGTTTCTAGTCAGTGCATAGAACTGAAGAGATGGTGCAAATGACAGCAAGAAAATATACACTATGAAAGAAAATCATGATATTGTACACATGTTATGATTTACCCTCCCGTGCCATATAAGTATTGCAACATAGCTAAATTGCGTATGCATTTGTGAGTTGCGCGCACAATCATTATCCATCAAAATATGATGAATTCGTGAAGAATTCGTTAGTGGCAGTGTGGTGAATGTATCGAAACTAATTTCCATAAGCGAATTCTTCACATACTTATTATATTTTTCTGGATAAAGATTGTGGCGCGCATCCTCCTTGGCAACCTCTTGGCAACGGCCCACAGAAATCTATCTTCTCTGGGTGTGGTTGTTTTCCTCCGCTCTTTTCTGGATACGTTATGGGCATTATTTTCTTGCGAAAAGTGTATACAATACTTTTAAACATGTTGGGGAGAAATATGGAGGGGAGTTTCATGATTCCGTTCACTGATTTGATTTTGTATCACTTTAATGTCCATATTCAGTTTTCAGTAAAGGAACATATAACATATAAAGTATAACATTTACACAATCATTTACAAACACAGTGAAAAGTAAGAGTAGTCCAGGTCCTAGCCGAGGCAGGACATAGGCCTACAATACAAAACATATAAAGAGAACAGAATAACAAAGGTCTCGAAGGAAGAGATGGTGCAAATGACCACAAGAAAATATACATGTCTGTTAACGTGTAAATAATGTAAACTGTTTACCATCGTAAATATGAAAAATTGAAAGTTGAAAAACAAATGAATGAAATGAAATGAAAATGAAATTCTATCTCGGAAATAGCGTTATCATCATTTTTGAAACTGATCGTGATCGCTCGGAAGAAATAAACCACACACTAAAATGAATATAGGCCTTCAAGTGGGATAACATCTGATGAAGATATAGGGTAATTTTATTTCTTGCAGTTCTGAGAGGCAAGTCTGCACTCTAAATAGTGTTATTGCCGACTTGTTTCTAACTGATATTTCTATATTTATAACAAAAGAGAAAATCAGCCCCTTGTTCCTCCCCACTCCACAGCTACTCTAGTTATGATTGGTTCCGTGATTGGTAGCATCATTTTTTAAATTTTGTTTTTGTTTTTGTTTTTTTGCTTGTCAGCGAAACTAGAAAAAAAAAAGCCGAGGACCCCGGCCCCTTCCCCCCTTTTTTTGCGTGTCATCGAATTTCTCGAGTGCCTGCGCATACTGGCGCCCCCTCCTTTTTAAGAATCTTGGATCCGCCCGCTTCTGCTTACCCTCACCGAATTTGTAATTCAAACCGAATTGTGATGAAGTCACTTCATGCCGCGTCATGAAGTACTAGTAAATCTTGCTTTGTAACAAATCGCTTGCCATACACCAAAGGAAGCGAACGCAACCGAGATCATTGTGTATTACATGGAATGAATGAACACCTGGAAGTCAATTAACTCACGCAGAGCTCCATGTCATTGATCCTTTGATTGCATGTTAAATGCTATTGTTTGGCAGGTGAGTACTCCTGTTTTTAACGAAGCATTTGAGAATCTTTTCTTTCAGTGTGCTACATACTAACTGTTATTATCAACAATAGAAAACAAATAACTTGGAATGCAGTCCAGTAGATCTAGATCTAACTCAACTGTTAGATGAATGGAAGTTTCTTGACTAGGGTATATAGGTTGAGCTTTTAACTAGTAGTAGTATACAGTTAGGCCTAGTTTTGGCTTTTGCACGAATTTCTGTTGACAAAAATTCAAATTTCTTGTGTTATGTGATATTGTTATTTTATTGTTCAAAAGTAACATGTAACCATTGTAAAAGTCATAAGAAAATGCATGGATTCAACCCTTGCATATGTGAGTTTAGAGATAGTTTATGATTACTGGTATCCAAAATCACAAAAATACATGTAGACCCTATACCCAGTTGTTGGATGTCCGGACAGGTTGAGTATCCGGACAGTCGATTTTAAACAGCCAATTGAAAAAGTTCACAAGTAAATCTCTTAAATGTTTTAGCACAAACTGTTAGACAATATTATAATAGAGAACAAATATTGATGATGATTAGCACAGATCAATGCATAGTTTTTGTTTAGACTCTAATCCAAAGACAAAAAGGAAGGCTTCATTTTTGTTACGTGTCCGGACACCCAACCCCCCATCCTATGGTTGGGGGTCTAGCTACCCTCCGTACAAAGCACATAGACACGCAATGCAACGCGTTCAAATCAGGCTAAAATACACAGGCGATATACACAGTCAGTTTCAATATCAAGATTTGCATTCAATTATTGCATGTGCGTAGCTTTAGGACCCTTCATTTTTCAGAACAAAATGTGACACGGGCATTGATATCGACCTGGAAATATGTGTTGCTGACATTCACCCATTGTAATTTTCTTCACGAATCAAGTTTGGAATATGTAGAATCAAGATATAGAAATCAAAATTTGCACAAGCCAATGATTTTCTGTGACTTTTAGCCACTGAAAACAAAGTGCGAAGCTTTAGGTCCCCCCATCATAACGTTAGATACCGCTCTAGTTCTTCATTAAAGGCTGAATAATTGCACTGATTCATTGCAAGGCAAAATGTTGGAAAATTAATAGAGTCACAGTTACTTGCTAAAATAAAAAGATATCGATTTGAAATTTACATTGTATGCAAAGTGTATGCATTCAAACAGCAAGTTTTCTGTGTAAAAACAAACAATATCGAATTTGTAAAATTAACAATGATTTTTTTTGTTTGCAACAAATGTAAAAACAAAAAAAATTGCAGATGTTTTGTCATTGCCTCTTTCATAATTTCTTTCCCACTTTCAAAGAGAACTTTGTTGGATCCATTATTCTTTCCATTTATTTTACAAAATTTGTGCTATCTTACTTTTTAAAACTGCTGACCATCCATATATTATATTTTCATGAACATGTAGATTTAAAAATGAGACAATTAATTATCTTTCAAAATGCTTTTTTTCTCTGATTACTTATCTCTTTCTTCCTCTTTTTGTAAACTTTGCAGGCCACATACAATGGCACTCTTGCATTAAGTCCACTAACAATGCTTGTTTCAAGCAGCCTGGGTGATCTTATGCAGGTGGAGTATATATCTTGATACTAGCACATCCATACAGCCTGAACTTCAAGAACCATCATGCCAGCAACATATCTTTGGGCTATTGGCAATCAGGGACGTGCCTATGCCATGTCCACAGATAATCAGATATGGGAACTTCGGAACGTAGAGTACAACACCAAGCGGGTCTTAGGCTTCAAGAGGATTTCTGCTGCCAGGCATGTAGTCTGGGGTCTGGCCTACAATCAGCAGCCCTATATTTACGTGTTTGGTATGGATGTTCCCATTCGATACCTAGAATACACCTATGAAAATCAGGTTGGTCATATTGCTTTGAGGTTACTCATTCTGTAGTAACCCATTGAACACAAAACCCAAGATAACCCGGGCTAGGCTCTATGGAAAATGTGTGTTGTACACTTATACTGAAATTAAACCCTGCTCTAATGAGCCAAACAATTTAGTATAATTTTTTTTTTTTCAGGGCTAATTTTTGCCCTTACATGAAACATTGATAATGGAAAGAAATAAAATTCAAGGGATGCACAGGCAGCCCATGCCCCCTCTTTTAGACCCTGTCCCCTCCCCAAAATATCCAGACAAACCTTGTAAAAAAGTACCATGGTACCCCTTGTAGTACTCTTTTATAAGGAAAGTATGCATGATAACCCCCCTTTTTTTTCATTTGAGCTCAGCAGAAAATTAAAAAATTTCTGCTCATTTAATCACACAAAAAGCAAGTAAATCGTGAACTTAGGGAGATCCTTGATAAAAAAGTTATTATATATAAATATTTTTTCTAGTACACCCACAAAAATGATTTGCCATTCAGTTGAAGTCATATGCCTTTTTAAAAGAATGTCACCTCCTTTTTCAATCCAGTAAATGTCACCCTTTTATTTATTTCATTATAAAAAAGGTAATAAAGATATTGCAATTTTGATTTGAACCTTTAGTTGTATATTATCTTTATATCACACATTTTCCCCCTAATTTTGTCAGAGATGGGGTCCAGTGAGAGGCTACTCCGATCGGAGTCTTATCTTCTCTGACCGCCCTCCTTGGAGCGATGAGAAGGGTACAAGGGTCTTCCCCCGCCCCCGTGACGTCAGACTTCCAAACAAATACTGGAAGTGGGAGTCGGACTGGCATGTGGATGAAAATTACAAAGGTCAACCCACAGGAAAAGAGGTACATTTCAGATCAGTGCAGTGTGTAACAAATTTTATCCCTGAAGGTCGGGAGGGGAGGGGCAGAGCTTGATTTTGAGAGTCTGCATTATAGAAAGTTCAGATTCTCTCACATTAATTGTTTATGTTTTTATTTTTTCACCTGACTTTTTCAGTTTACCAGACCATTTTTAGAGTTTTCTTGCTGGTTTTTGAGAGTCAGTGTTAAAAAAGTCTGATTCTTTCACACTGATAAAGATATACACACAGCACAAAAAGTAACTAACCACTTTGTCTTTTGATCATATCTCAAATATGGTGTGTTGTATTGGACAACTTTTAACATATATCTTGATACTAGCACATCCATACAGCTTGAACTTCAAGAACCATCATGCCAGCAACATATCTTTGGGCTATTGGCAATCAGGGACGTGCCTATGCCATGTCCACAGATAATCAGATATGGGAACTTCGGAACGTAGAGTACAACACCAAGCGGGTCTTAGGCTTCAAGAGGATTTCTGCTGCCATAATTTGAAAGAAAATTTAATTCCAAACATTTTGACACTTCATTTGTTGAAATCGAATAAAGAATGTGAGCACAATGACGATTCATATGCAAATACCCCCAAAATAAAAGTGGGAAGGGTAATAGATGACGCTAATCCAGACCATAGACCACCACTGTGTTTTTGTTTATACCTATTGTTCGAAAACAAAGAGATGAAGTTGACAGCTAGTCCATTCTGTGAATAGAGACTGCCATATCAATAGGGATTGCTGCAACTTTTATTTTGGGGGTATTTGCATATGAATCATCATTTCTTTATTCAATTTCAACAAATGAAGTTTCAAAATGTTTTGAATGAAATTTTCTTTAAAATTTTGTTAAGAGTTGACCGATACAACAAACCATATTTGAGCATTTGAGCTAAGATCAAAAAACAAAGTGGTTAGTTACTTTTTGTGAGGTTTTATTTAATTTTTTCCCAGACCTTTTTCCAGTATAGAAGAACTCATTTGGAGTTTAGCAATATATTGTTAATCGCTGCCAACTGTTTTTATTTATTTAGTTTTTTGGTCTGGATTACTGTTATCTATTACCCTTTGAACTTGCAGACAGAGAGGGATGATGGTAAAAATGTGTGATAAACAAGTTGTGATGATGAATGCTGCAAGGACAAAATCATCAACAATTAGAATGTTTTATTTGAATTTGAAATTTAGGGGGGTCTTGGATGCCATAACTATCAATAATACTACAGAATTAAAATTTCCCATGAAAAATATGGAAGTAGATTTGTTGAATTATAATTTTGAATACTGCATTCAAACAGCAGATATTAGCTAACAATATGTTGTGTTATTATTTTTTTTTCTCATCATATTTTCGACTTCCTTTAGGGATGGCAGTATGCAGTGAACTTCAACACAAATGAGAACTACACCTCTGAAAAGAGATGGAACTCTTGCGTACGGAGGAGAAAGTGGATCAGATACAGGAAATATATAGCTACTGATGCATGGGCGCAGGTAAAGATTCATTTCACACTTCCCTGAATGTACAGACTTGATTTTTTTAATGCAGGTTTCAGTATATTTTCTGATAGAATGAATTATTTTCTTTGTACACCGTACGTCTTATCTGAACATCCACTTTCTTCTTCCCTGCAGTATACTTGTTTTATGAAATAGGTTCAAATATATTATATGTTCTGATAGAATGACATGATTTTCTTTTTATGTGTCCTGTCTAAGCACCTTTTGGTATGATAGTATTTGTCCTATTTATTTTTGTTATTGCAATTAATTCTTTGTAATCACTAAATTCCGCATGGGAATTAGCCTGTTAAGGTACTATATTTTCTTATGACAGTGAGTAGTGAGAAATTAGAATTAGGTTAAATTTTGCTATTCATTTTGATAAATTACCTTTTTAAAATCATTGTAATGTATTAGGCAAAATTTAAAGTTCTGCTACACTTAAGGCTTGTTCATACATGAAGCAGTAAATGGCTTCAAAAGAAGGTGGGGGGGGGGGGGGGGGGGGGGCTTAAAGCGTAATGTGCTTTCAAACACACAGAAGTAAGGAATATATATATAGTTCCTTTCTTGCATCACTCATTCCTACTTTGCCATATATTTTGTACGCAAAAGAACTGTTGCAGTTGTTTGACCCGCATTAACGCTGCATGTCTGAACGATCCTCTCGTGACTAAAATATTCCATGTGCACATGAGATCATTTCCGTAAGCATATACTATATTAAAACCTAGTCCAACTTTATCACCAAGTTATGGAACACCAAGTGTTAAGCCCATTTTCTTGACAAATTAAAACTGCAATTTTATAGCAGAATGATTATGTGGAATGAATACATCCATGGAATGAAATTACCTTACTATGTGTATTATATGATACAAAATGTGGATCCCTGCATTTTTTAAAAAGCATACTGCTTTATATGTGAACAAGCCTTTATTGCTTGTTCATTTTATAGTTACAGAATAATGATGATGGACTGGGTTGAAAGGGGTTAACCCTGCCTAAAAACTTACAGGGATAGAGCCTTCTCTTAGGTTGCTCCACCTCTTTGGAACTCTCTACCAATCCAACTTGGTAATTGTAACAACCTTGAGACCTTCAAATCTGAACTAAAGACCTATCTTTTCCGGCAACTTTGTGAATAATATGTGACATACTGTGGGAGCTAGCGCCTTTGAATGTTCCTTACAGATAATTGGCGCTATACAAATGCTGTTCATCATCATCATCATCATCATCATCATCATCAACTCTTTGTGATTGAAGTGGACTTAATCTACTCTACCCACTAAACCTGGGCTACAGTTACTTCGCTTTTTGTGAATCGTGACCTATGGAATTTATGGTACTGTGTCATTGACTTAAAGAATCAAGGCTTGCATCTTGTTTTGAGTTTGCTGGACAATTATTATTTGAATCAATTCTTAAACTTGTTCTTAGGTACAAGGAATCAATGTGGATCCTCTTGAAGAGCCTTTGATGGAGCTGTCTGTAGGAGGACATGAGCTTCCAGGCCAGCCAGAAGGATATCTCTCAGTCTGGGCCATATCAGCTCTAGGAAAGGCGAGATAACATTAAAAAAAAAATTTCTGACCCTTTCGTGACAGAGAGTGCGCACTTTGTGGTTAAGTCCAATAACTTATGATGCCGAGCCTTAAAAATCATACCAAATACATGAGCAGAAAGAGCTAACAATTCTGCACATACTGTGCCCATTTTGATTGCATCAGTATCTGTCATTTGATGCTGGAAATTAAGAAAATAAGCAGTAAATTTTTAGGTCGGCACTGCGAAGAAAATTCAAAGTCAATGTTTATCCAATCAAATTTCATTTCTTTAACTTCTCAGCAAACTTTTGGTCAACTTATATTCATCACAGATACATGAATTTTTCTATGATAATTGTAGCAATAAAAGCAAATGCTAATGTTGCCAATTTGAAGAAGAAAAGCTGATCACATTTGACTTTGAATAATACCTGTCATGAATAATATTTCTGTAAAGCGCTTAGACATGTCTCAGAGAGATGTATTAGGCGCTGTATAAATGCAGAATATTATTATTATTATTATGAATGGATTGATTAAAAAACTTATATAGTTCTGTGTTTGACCAACAGAACTATTTGCAAATTGTTATATTTAATGTTAAAGGGATTCCTAGCTAAAATGATGTATATTTGATTTTATTATGTTTAACTTTTTTTGTTATTTTGGAAGAAACAAACGGTGCTTTTATGCATTAATGTTTGCATGCAAAATGTTTATATGCCAGTGCTCATAGGTCTTAATGTTTTTTCTTTGTGTCCATCATCCAGGTGTTCTTCAGGGTGGGCGTAACACGAAAGAACCCTGAGGGCTCCCTCTGGAGGGAGGTATTCACATCCGAGGGCAAAGGTCTTGTGCAGCTGTCTGTCGGACCTACAGGAGTTGTGTGGGGGGTGACCTGGGACGGTCAGGGGGTTATACGAATAGGAGTGTCTCGTGATCATCCCCTTGGTAAGAGGACAGTTGACATATGCTGCTCTACTTTGGCAAAAGGAAGCAAGTGACAAAAGTGACATTTCCTGTACAAGAACAAAATGTATCTGTCATTTATACTGACGTCAATACAATACCGTGATGTCTTGCCTAACATCTCTTAGTTTTCTTTCATAAAATTTGGCATGGAAGAAGAACACACTAGGTAAGATATGAAAATATCAATAACTCAAATTTAGTTGGTATGTCACTTGCTTCCTTTTGCCAAAGTAGGGCAGAATATATTAAAAAGCTTTTTGAAAAGATGGTGCATTTTCCTTCCACTTATACATTACTTCTAATTGTAGTATAGTAAGAATAGGTAAGTAGTAGGTAAAAATGAAAAAAAAAAAAGAGATATTGTTCATGTTCATGTTTTTGTTTGATGTCTTTTTGTTTATGTATTTAATGTTTTCTACTTTGTGACTATGGAAAATGCCGATTTATAATTATTTTCATGTTTATGCTTATGTATGAAAGAAGAACAAGATCAATGAATTTCAGTCAATACAATACAATACAATACATGTGCATTTGTTTCCTTTCCAGGGACTGGGTGGACATACGTAAATCCGCCTGACAAGGCTCTCCTGGCTAGTGTTGCCGTTGGTAACAATGTGGTCTGGGCACTCACAAGAGATCAAAAGGTACGTTTCTTGTATTGATAGTAAATAGACTGTTGAAAATGAGGATTTTTCATAAAATGATTCTGTTTCAAGCAAATATTCAAACACAACATTAACTGTCAGTAATCATGGAATTGTGGTACATGTGTATAAATGGGTTCTCATGTTGACATCTTGTAAAACTCTGTCTAGTGTTAAATAATGATAGTAACATTTATTTCAGGTAGGACAAAATAACTACTGCTCTTTAATAATTTTCTATGCTTTTATTAGTTATTCCAATTATCAAATATTTATTTTTAAAAAATGGGCGGGGGGGGGGGGGGGGGGAAGGGGAGGCAGTACATGTATTGTTACCAAAGAATATGCATGGATTGTTGGAACATGTTATTCTGTGAATTTATTTTTCATTACAAACATGCTATTCTGTTTGAATTCACAGGCAAGTTAATGTAGCAGTATGTCTTTAAAAATATGCATGCCATTACATGTTGCTGATTCTGCTTTCTTAAAGTGAATAGAGGTCATCACCACTGGATGGTGTTCATTTTTATTGTATGAAAGTGTGATGGCTCAGTGGTAAAGCAGTGGTCTCATAACTTGGAGGTCCTGGGTTCAAAACTAGATGCGTGAGTGACCTGTGGTAAGGCATTAATCCTATTCATTCCCAAATCTATCGGATAAGACTTCAGCTGTAGGTTTCCTGGGGGATGTTTCACAAAGAGTTAAGTTGGACTTAAAGTTGGACTTTAATTTCTAGTTGTGAGCTGTATATTACGCATCACCGCATTAGTCAGATTATGCTCAGGGGACGCGCTGTTGGGAAGTCTGTCAATGAGATAACGCCTTAATACCGGATGCACATTGACTCTAAGTCCAACTTAACATTTTATGAAACACCCCCCTGGTTGCTTATTTTACAAGTGTGCGCTTGCTTGTAAGCAGTAGTTTAAAGTGGACAATCACACCGAGCCCATTGTCTGCTCTGATATATTTTTGCTAGGTTTGGTTCAGGAAAGGCTTCATGTCGAATGACATGAAGGAGAACAGGAGCAACCGCTCTGGGACCAGCTGGATTGAAATGTGTGGCCAGGTGGCTCAGCTTTCAGTCGGACCCAACGATCAGGTATGGTACAGTAGGCCACCCCCCCCCCCCCCCCTCCCCCCTTTCCTAGTTGCTTCCCGACAGTTTTTTTCTCACATGACCAGAACTCAGCATTATCTTCAGTAGCCCAAATTGTATCTCTTCATGCCCATTTTAGCTATTGGCAATCATACATCCATGTTTACTTTTCAATTTAATGAGCAAATCCAGTTCCGAGTTACATGTATATATGAAGCTGTGAATTGACTAATGGGGTGTTGCAAGAAAGTTGCAATCGATTGCAGGTTGCAACTGATTGTCACTGGCCAATCAAAATCATTGTTGTATGCATGTCTTTTTAAAAGGGCAGACCCTGAGCCAATCAGAATGGTTGTTTCAAAATTAGCAATTATTTGCAATCGATTGCAACTTTCTTGCAACACCCCATAAGTTTGTGTAATTGGGGCTGCGATATGGGAATACATGTAGTTGTGAAGATATTCCTAAAATGCGACTCCAATGTTTATTACTCCAAATTGATGCCCTAGAAATTTTTTGTTTTCCCTGAGGAAATTACTGACTACAGTGTACATTGCTAGCTTGCATGAAATATGTTCTTTGTATGTTGAAAGAACTTTTTGACGTTAGCTTGGATTGATTTTGATGTCATCATGCAGGTTTGGGGTTTGACTGCTGATGAAGTCCGATCCATAGTTTTCAGATCAGGGGTTTCCTATGAAGAGCTTAGTGGGAGAGAATGGAAAGCGGTTATAATATATGAGAAGAATGACCAGAGATACATGTACCAACATCCCGATACCATCAGTGTTGCAGACAGCATGGTCTCCAGCTCTGTGAGCATTTGCGGCAAAACGCAACACCTGCTGGATGCGGATAGTCGCTTCATGAGGAGCGCAAGCGAGCCCTCTGCCCTGTCCGTCATGGGATATGATGCTTGCATGCCATCGGTTCTAGGAGATGAGTTCATGCACAATGGCAAGTTGATGAGAACGATGTGTACACAGACAGTTGATCTGTCTGTGGCCAGCAGTACGGTTGCGTTGCACTCTGGCTTTGAGGATAGCTTGAACTCGGCCTTCTTGCCAGTAGGTAGAACTGCTGAGGACAGATCACCTTCTGCAAGTCCTGTGAATGTCCTTGATGATGGGGAACTTGTGTCAAAGTCTCCCAAAACTGAGCCATCGGAACCTGCGCCTGCTAGGGGCTTGACTGTGGAAGATATCCACAACCTGACTCCTATAATGACACCTGCACGTCCAATCACTAGGCAGCCCAGTTACCACACCGATGTCTCTGACAACACCATTGACTACATCACAGACTTCAATGAGGAAGACTCATGTGAGAACTTGCAGGATAGTGGAAGTGAGAAAGGCACGCAGACAGAGACTCTACCAGACTGCATCAACCTTAACCATGGTGCTTTGGTGGCCCCAGACATAACAGTGGACTTGGTGAAGCGGTTGCAACTGCAAAGCAACCAGTCAACGTCCACTACGGGAATCCCTGACAGTGTGGAGCGGGAGGACAGGAGACTTGCGTACCTTGCCGAGAACCGTAAGAACTCTCTAGGAAGTGTTAAGTTCAGTCTAGGTGATAAGGACCTTACTGTGGATTCCGGAACTGTCAGTGATGGAGATTCAAGGACTACACCTTCTATTACAGTTGATGACTTTGATAGCAGACAGAGAAATCTGCTCACTTCACCATTACGGCAGCATGTTCTCATGCATTCCTTCTCGAGGACAGCAGATTCGTCCCTTCCAATTCGGAATGACAGCATGGCAGATCTGTGTGCAGCAGAGGATGAAATGGAGGAGGAAGAACCATTGTGGATGTGGGTCAGTGGTGGAGGATGCGTGGTAGAGCCAACCTCACTACCAAAATGGTTTTATCAAGGTATGAATTCATCCTTTCCATTTGAAAGTTATGTTCCTGTGATGATATGCTTCTTGATCCAAAATGTTCTCCATTGACAATTGTCCCAGGCTGTATTTGAAAAGTATAAAAGGTTAGATTATATGTCGGGTTAGGATTAAATATAAGTCCAGAAATAAAGTTAGGAATCTGGTTACTGTTGGATATTCAATGTAGAGCAGTTCATGCCTGAGCAAATTTTATAGAACCAGGCTGTACATCAACCAAATAAGATCCAATAGTTTTACTGCTAAAAAGTCTTTCAGTATAAATGGTAATTTCTTATGCAGGAACAGTTATGAAATCGTACTTACAAGTAGATTATGTTTGTCGGCATAATGATTCAAGCAAATGATTTACAATTGGCTTCAGGTGATAATGTACTTTATTTTGGATAAAAGTGAATATACGATTATGAAAATCATTTCAATATAAGTGTTCAAGAAACTGATGTAACTTTATTAACAGTATTTGAAGCAAATTGCATCTGTATTATTTCTTCTAACAACTCTTGTGGTCATTTTACAAAAGATATTCACTTTAATACTCAAAGAATTGTATTCCCGCAGTAGTGGGAGGAAAAGAAGATTTGTCTTTCTAATATTGAATTGTTTTGAGATACAAGAGTATATCTCATGAGGAGATGACCATGTTTCATAATGAGTTGTTATGACAAGTAAAACATTTTCAATGTGAATGTGATATATACCTCTATGCCCCATGAAAAACTCGATCATTATCATTATTATTGATTGTGTGAAAGCTAATACTTCAATTTTAATCATTGCATCCTTTTGTTTTTGTATTAAACTTGCACATTAAACACAGAAAGAAATTGGGTCCATAGTAGTAGCAGTAGTAGTAGTAGTAGTAGTAGTAGTAGTAGTAGACGACTTTATTTGATAGCACAAGGCCTCTCTGCCACAAGGTATATTGCACATATTCAGAAATATTACATAATCACATACAAACATAAAGAAATAAACACAATTTGGAATATGATAAGCAATTCAGCTTAAATGTTATCAAAAACATGAATATAAACATTCGTACCCAAGCCTTTGTGTTCTCAGCTTTTCGTCGCTTTTTAAAAAAAAAATCCATTTGCACACCCCAAACCTTAAGATATCGTTTAAATCGTGTATGGTCATCTTGTGCTTTTCGCGACCCACAAGATGCACTGATTTTACTCGTTGTTCGAAAACAGCACGTAAACTTGTTAACTTCATGTATTGACATGGTTTCTTTGGTGCACCCTCCAGCAACACTGAGCCAACAGAGCTTTCGTCATCGTCTTCAAGAAGGGCCGTGGCGCAGCGCCATTCTCAGTTTACTTCGGAGACGGAGGGAAGAAGAGAGCAAGTCTTTTGAGCACTATCCTTCCGCGGTCGAAAGGGTAAGATTTCTCATAGTGATTTTTTTCTCATAATAAGGCAACACACCATGGTCTTCATTGGTCATTTAGCATAGTATAAGCTGTGCATACAAGTGACCATTTGTTCAGAAAGATAGCCTGTCTCTATGAAGAAATTTTTTTGTTGTTGGTTAGTTTTTAAAGCATATATTCTTGTGTAGACTGTGCATTGCAAAGATCACCTGCTAATAGGCACCATACATGTATTTCCACCCTCAGGCTGTCTTTATATTCAGGTTTGACTGCATTTTGTTAGCTGTGCATGTCTGTTTATTTTTCCATCTTGCCAGCATTTAGCAAAATGTCATACAAACCATACATCTTGCCATCTCCTTCACGTTTCGTCTTGAAGGGAGTATAATACTCCATTATCTGTCAGGTATATATATTGTCATTTCAAAAGCCAGGAAGCTTCAAGTTTTGAGAAAAACTAAGGAATGTCTCACAGTCACATGTGTATTTCATTTAATAATAATAATAATAATAAAGATTGATTTATGAAGCGCGTAATAAACAAAAAAGTTTCTCTATGCGCTTTACAAAGTAAAAATAAGCAAAGGAAAAATGATTATAAATTTCAAACAGAACTATTTCAAAAATTATTTCAAAATCTAATGTTAGGGCAGCTAATTAGTAAATTGTTAACGTATTACAAAGAAGATAATTAAATAAATAGCATAAATTTAATAAAGGCAAGAAACAACAATGTGCCAATCTTTATTTATTACTGGTAAAATCATACAAATCAAGGTAATACAAAATAGCAAAGTTCAAAGAATTGATTATAGTGACTTAGATACGATGAATTATCAGTTTGAAGAGTTACAGACAGAACAAGTAACTTTTAAGGAGGGTTTTAAAAGGAGATATTGCTAGAGAGGATATATTGCTAGAGAGGAGATATATTCCTCAAACACTGTACTTCATAGGATACATGTATGTTGACCTGTTCTTATTTGACCTTGATGATAACTGAAGATTTTCCTTATAGATTTGGGAAAGTGCATGATTTACTTACAACTATATCCTTAATGACACCAATGAATACGTAAGAATGATTTTTAGAATATATACATGTACATGTAATTATCCTTTATTTTAATGTATACAAAGACTTTGAAGGAGTTGACCTTGATGATAACTTAAGATTTTCCTTACAGATTTAGCAAAGTGCATGATACTTAAAGGCATTGGTTAACATTGTTATAATTTAATAAAAAACTCATTTTGCTGCTTGAAAATGGGATAAACATAAGGGTTGTAATGTAAAAATACCAGTCTGAAAGTTTCAAAGTATAATATCTACAGGAAGTGTTTTTAAATATTAGAAATGTGAACCAATGTTTGAAAAATATAGAAGGGTCGGTTGTACACACTATACGTACGGAGTGTGCTTGCGCGCATGGCTCACCGGACCGTGCTGTGTGTATTGGTGTATCACGCGGAGGGAGGCAATTAACAAGTTTTTTTAATTCTAGCAAAACGGTCCTCTTTGTCTCTGAGACAAAAAATAATAAAATTGCAGTTGTGTCTTATTAACAGTTTTTCATTCCAAATTATGGTTGATTTCAGGGTTTTTGAGTACAAATACAAGTGCTCATACACATTTTCATCTTAGTTTGAGAATTTTTTTAATTGGCTGCTCACAAAGTTAGCAATTGCTTTTAACTATATCTATAATGATACTGATGAATACATTTAAGAATGATTTTTGGCCCTTCTCTAGTTTTGGTAGCAAAAGGAGAATTCACATTAAACTGATCAAGTATAGTCTCATATTGTCCATCTTGCATGAAAATATATATTTGTGAAATTGTGTGACATTCCTTCCATGAATTCCAACAAATTTTAGTGTAAATGTATGAGTGCAACGCAATATAACGGTCACATTAAGCGGTACGCTCTGACACCTCCATGCTGACGAGCTTGGTGTAAAACACACAGCCATTCGCTCTGTATGTGCAGGCAAATGGAATACCAATTGGTTTTATGTGTGTGCAAGCAATGTGTGATACTCTATTGACAATGTTTTGGGGGGTCCGAAAACTAAAGTTTTGACATTTTGATTGTAAATACACCCACACAAGTGAGCTTTTATTCAGTATCCTATACATCATGAAGGTTTTATGATGCAGTGTCTCATCTCATTTGGCAATGAATTGAAATAGTGAAAGATACTTTCTGAGATTTACCAAAACTAGAGACCAGCTTTAACATGTACTCTAACTATCCTATGTTTATTTCTTGTATACATAGACTTTGAAGGAATATTATAGTGTATTAACTACTTTCAAACTATTGCAGTTTCTATTGTTTGAAATCTTCTTGCGCACTCCCATTGTGTAAATGCAGAGTTCCTGGGCCAAAGTGGGTCGTCTCCAATGGTACAGTGAAGGAAGGAGGCGACAGTGGACGGACTGTACCATTGAGTTGGAGAGGGGTGTGGATGGGACGGGGAGGCAGCAGAGTAGATTCTCTCTTCATTACCAGTCATTTGGCAAACAGAAAGTAAGCCTTTGCATCTTCATTTTAATGCAATTTTTTTTTTTATACATGTATATTTGGTATCACAGTGATGGCACAAATAAGATAAACTTCAGTTCAGGGCCCCATTGCATGAAACTTACCATTAATGGTAACTCTGACATCAATATCAATGGTAATCACCTTGGTAACATTGCTCAATAGCCAATCAAATTCAAGGTTCCACTGGAATTTACTATTGATGGCAAAGTTACCATCAATGGTAAGCTTTGTGCAACGGAGCCCTGTTCATGCAATTACTATGTGAAAGAAACTGTTTTAAAGCCATCGGGAAAGGTTGTTTTAGGTGTATTTCCTGAGGTTTTGAAATCTTCACAATGATAAGCAACTAACTCAGTCTTGTTGAAAAGCACATGTACTGCACATGGAAATGAGTTTATAGGACTACATAGAAGTGTGGGGGGGGGGGGGGCTAAACACTCCAGCTGTTTCTTGCCATATTTCAAAGAATTTGAAGAGCAAACCTTTTCAGGTGACATTTCTGCCGTGATATTCTTTCAGACTGACATCAAAAGACTGAGATAGCTCGCAGATTATCTTAGATCTACCCCCAGAACTCGAGCTTCTCTTTTAGATATATGAGATGCTTAGGGTGAGAAGGACATTAGTTTAATGTACATAGTAAAATTGTAATGGTAATGTTAAGAATGATATGACAAATTTCAAAGTATTGCAATCCCCCTTGTTCAATTAAAAAAAAAAAAAAAAGATTCCTGTGAATCATAGTGGTGTCACACCTATTATGTGATTTTTAAAAATCATTTAAAGGCGATTTGGGCTTAATTTACTGTGACTGTATGGTTCCACCATACTAAAATTTTTATTATAGTAGTATTTATATATATCACTTTTCAGAACCTTTGTCACAAATTTTCTGTCTTTTAAATTACCATATTGATGCAAAAGTGGTTTCTTAGAAATGATATATCACAGTCAGATCATACAGAGTGTGTTTGACTTTCATCGTATTTTTCCTCATTGAAAAAGTTAGTTATGTGACTGCCAGCACTCTTTGTTTTACTTTCGCAGCTGATCCGCTTCCTGTTGAGTGAGGTGACCTGCGTCCAGGAGGTCAACAACAGCTCAGAGTACCCCTCCTTCTGCATCTTCACACCAAAGAGGGTGCTAGACAGAAAACCCATCACTCTGCGGGCAAACAGTGAAAAGGAACTGGAGGAATGGGTGAGCAGATAAAGAACTCTTTTAATTGATACTCTGATCATGAAAAGATGTTGCATTTGTGAGACATTCTAGATTAATTTTTGCGCTGTGAGCATCCAGCAGAGGCAGATATGAAAAACAGATATGGTAAGTTACCATGGTAACAAGCATGGATGATGTTGGTAGTAGTCGATGACATGCTGGCGGAAGGGGGAGCCAGAATCCCTTTGCTCTTCCCTTTTTAATTGGATTGACATGCATTCAGTCACACAAAAACTGCCCCTTTTCTTGTGTTATTTTTTGTCTGCCTTGTTTCCCCCTCCTCTGTACAAGGTTCTGATACTTCCCTTTATTGTCATGAAAGCAGTAGTGCTTTTGAAGAAGATGAGGATAATAAAAGTGATTGTGAAGTTGGTGTTGAGTTGTGGCCATCGTTGCATTTCTCTTTCATGGTTCATGTAATAATGGTGTCATGATAATGAGCACAATAATCAGGGTGATTCATTAAAGATAAACTGGAGTTCTGGGGAGTGTTTCATCAAGTGACTTGTCAGTGATTTTTACCGACAACTGTTATAAGCTACTGAAATTCTTGCATCTGATTGGCTGGCAGCAAATTTGTCAGTAAAAATCACTGAGGAGATACTTGATGAAACGCCCCCTGGTCATGTGATTACAATGTGAAAGAAACTGTTACATTGGAACAGGTTGATTGATTAGTTAGTAAAATTCAGTGTATACCACGAGGTTTTTTAATCATCACAGCAATGAGAAATCAACTTTTTTTTCTTTTCTTTTTCTGCGACATCCATCCTAACTGACATCAAAAAACTTTGAAAGCTCACAAATTATCTTTCACCTTATTCCTGAACTCAGCTCATCTTTAAAAGTGATCGTTTTAATTCTCCCTATCGCATAAAGTCGATATCAACCGATGTCAGCTCCTAATACCTATCTCAGGGACAACAATGTTGGGGCATAAACTTCCTTTTCTTTGTTCCAATAGAAATACAGTCAACTCTGCCTAAGTTGAATTTCTTGGGACTGAAGAAAATGCTTCGACTTAGAGAAAATTCGACGTATGAGGGGTCAAAAACAATAGAAAATAAAGGAATGGGACCAGGTACAGACCTTCGACTTAGGCGATTATTCGACTTATGCGACTTCGACTTATGCAGAGTTGATTGTATCTCGGTGGAGTGCTTGCTGTCCCATTGGATAAAATTGCATCCTTATCAAAATACTTGTACCTGGAACAAATTTGTGAGGTTCTATTCAGCTCGAAGCTGTCTTTCCTGTGAAGAAGATTTTTCTAAGCCTTCCACTGGAGTCGATCCTTGGGAAGCTTGACCCATTTCACATCTCTGATCCACGGATATCTTGCATAATTTCTACGTTTTGCATAGTCGGCACACCATTGGGCAGTTTCACAGAACAATCTCATGTAAATATCAACTGTATGAAAACACGATTATTTTATACTAGATTACATTAGGAAAAAAGGGAGTTTTTGCGAGGCTGACCACATCTACTGACACATTGTCAGTGACACTCAAACTGGTACCAGCCGGAACCGGAAGCTCACTTTCCAACAGTTACATGCCCCAAAATTAGTGTGCCGCATGCGTTCAGATTCAGAGAGCTATATGCGATAGAGAGAATTGAATATAAATAGTGTATGAGAAGTTATTACTTTCTTATTTAATCAAAATGAAAAGAAATATGATACATGTACATCTGAATATTCATTGACTATCCTCGACAGGTGACATTGTATACAAAATTCTTAATTTGTTTTCCATATGGAAACTAGGTTGCTGCAATCAGCCAAGCATGCACAGAGGTGAGGGGAATATATGGGGCGCCCTCCTGCAGAGCGTCATGGTTAGTTACATTGAGGGGAGATGTCTTTGTTCATGAAACCTTGCCAAATATGCAGATCGCACCCTCTTCTCATTTGTGAGTATGATTTTGTAAACAGGATTTGCTGTGCATTAACGTACATGTAAAACTGAGAAAAGTAGTTTGCATATTATAAAACAAACACAGAAATATTTTTGTGTTGTTTTGCCATTATTGTATTGTCACTTTTTAGAATATACAGGGATGTGTAGCTCTGTCTAAATATTTTCATTACATTCTAGTATAATTGTTTAAAGATATACATATATATATTTACGCATTTGTCATTATTCTTACCATTAAGACCCAGGTGAATGCCACTACTAACCCCCTTCTCGGTTAGTTATTGTTATATCCTACACTAGTTTAACTTTAAAGTGTACCAGTCTCCGGAAAAAAAGATTAAAGAAAAAAAATTGTACAGCTAGTATGTATAAAATATCCCCAGAAAAAAACACACCATTCTAGGGGATAATGGTTTAGGAGTTAGAAGAAAATAAAGGGTAACATAAGATGATAAAGTTGGAAATTGAATGGCTATTCGTTTCTGTAAATGCCCTAAGTTCATGAGCATACATCGACTAGTCTACTTACCAGTCACTTTTATGTTAATTGAGGGTATACAGGGTACTTGAACTCACAATATCCTTTTATAGTAGTTATATTTGAAGCTCATATTTTGAATATAGTATAGTCACATGGAATACCAAACAGAGCAAGATGTATTCTAGTGATTGGTACACTTCCATCTCGGTACCGGACCCAAGGTCAATGAAGAATATGTTGGAGCACCTCAGTATGATGTCCTTAAAAGCAAAATCTTTTGAAACACTACTTGTATACCTAGTATTTTTTTTTTGTTAGAAATTATGAATGATCATTTTATTTTGTGAATAATGCCAGGTACTGGAGGCAAATCGGTGGACATCTGGCCTACATCGAAGGATGCGGAGCTGGTGTGGTCTGGGGTCTTGGACAAGACCACACCCCCTGGGTCTATCTTGGGGGTTATGGAGGAGGAATATTTAAAGGTGAGATGGGGTAAGCTGATGGGAGGGTGGAGGAGAGAAGTATTTATTCTGACTTTATGAGGGATTATGAGTTTAATAATAATAATAATAATAATCCATTCTTGTATAGTGCATATCACATTATTATCTAACGTCTCTATGCGCTTCCAAAGGACTTTGGATATTATTACCCCGGCCTTAGCCCCGGCAGCCATTGCAGCGCACAAGCATTCCAAGGAATTTATTCCTGCTAGTTACCCATTTACCTCACCTGGGTCGAGTGTGGTGAATGTAGATGAATGTCTTCCAAAGGACATTAATGCTGCGGCAGGGATTTGAACCCTCTACCTTATGGTTCAAATACTGACAATTGTTTTTGTATAGACAATAATGTAAGAAAGGGAATTGACTGAATTGAAAAGGATACCTAAGATAAGCTTAAATGATGGGTAGAGGGAGATTGTATGTTTTTGTTTTGTTTTGTTTTGTTCTGTTTTGTGGGGAGGGGGGGTTGAGTGGAAGATGGATTGGGAAGGGTGTAGGTATCAGACAAGACCATATCAAAATGTGTATATTCTTTAGGGGTATGGAGGAGATGATATAATGATGGGAGGAGAGGTTGAGTGTTATTATACATATACAGTCAAACCTATTTTAGCGGCCACCTCTCTATAGCAACCACCTCCCTAGAGTGGCCACTAAGACTGATTCCCACAGTGATAAATTATGTGTTAAAGAACTGGTCTGTAGCAGCCACCTGTCTATAAAGGCCAAATTTTTTTGTTTCCCTTGGGTGGTCACTATAGACAGGTTTCACTGTAATTGGTTTTAAGGGGGAGGGGGAGGAGGAAGAGGAGGAAGAGGGGGAGGGAGGGGGCAGGATGATGGAGGAGAAAATTGATGGGGAAGCAGGTCAAACTAGGAATAGACTATGCTTTATGGGTCTGTCTTCTGGGATATGGTGAAGAGAGGCAAGGTGAGCTGGGCTAAAATGGCAGAAATGGAAAAGATGGTGGTTGGTGTTGGGATGGGGGAGAAAGTAAAGAGATGGAGGAGAAGAGGAAGAGGAGGAGGAGGAGGGGGAGGAGGAGGAGGGTAAGGAGGAGGAGGAGGGGGAGGAGGAGGAGGAAGAGGAGGAAGAGGAGGAGGAGAAGGAGGAGGAGGAGGAAGGTAGTACAGGATGAGACTGTGGGTCTTTTTCTTGATGGTGAGATACGCTGAAATGACAAGGGATAGTAGGATATTTGCATGGGTATGGGAGGGGGTGAGAGGAGGAGAAAATGAATGGTGTGAAAGGATAAGGTGTAGGACGAGATTAAAAACCATGGGTCTATAGTAGGGATTATGGAGGAGGGATGCTTAAAGGTGAGTTTGACTAAAATGGCAGAGGAGAAAAGGGTGGTGGGTTGGGTTTGTAGCAGGACGAGAGAGGAAGAGTATATGGCACTTAAAGGTTGGTTGGTTGGTTTTTGAATTTAGAGGCGCCTATCACTTCTAAATTAGAATATTTGCGCCTTAAAACAAAATGTAAATTTTTATGAATGAACTCTGGTGCAATACTGGTTAAAAAGATATACTTTGAACATTTCATAGGGTTAGAAAAAGACATGGTACAAAGATATGTATTTGGTGAAGAAAGTACATGAAAAGCATTTTATTTGATGGGTAAAAGAGATGATTCATCATGATACATAATAGGAGAAAATACAGGCAACAAATCTTTTTCAAATACATGGCTTATTTTGCAGGGATCTACAGCAGTTCATTTGGCAGCCAGCCACAGACAGACTCCAAGAATATCTATGTGTTTGAGAATCAGAGATGGAGCCCTCTATCGGGCTTCACGGACAGGTAGGAAGGCTTGTTTACTAGTGCTGTCATTGATTACAAATTTCTTTGTTGACATGTCGGGTCAAATTTTCAGCTAACGTCGACATGGTGACGAAAAAACAGTTGGTAAATTGAACACCCATGTCAACATACACCAGTCAGTACCCACACATTGCAGTCTGAAATGTTATGTCACCGTCTTTGAATACGGCCAGGAAGATAATCAAACATGCAGTGCTGTTTGCAGAATACTGTAAAACCAAAAATTCTTGTGTGCAAGAAACTTTCGTGAATTTTTGAGTTTCTAGGAAGCTTCATGCTATCTTAATACAGAATCACAAAATAAAACATTTTAACCTTTGGAAACTTTCTTGCCTTGAAAACGGTTGTCATTAACGATACACAGCAGTTTCATGTCATAAAAATTTTGGGCTTTTAGTGTATTTACTTTATTGAGTCTTAAATAATTGCCTTGATCATTGCAATTACTGCCCTACTGTGACAGAAGGAAGCAAGTGACATATCAACAAAATTGAGTTATTGATATTTTCATATTTTACCTAGTGTGCTCTTCTTCTGGGCCAAATTTTATGTATGAACACTCATCCTGCTAAAAGATATGTTAGGCCAAACATCATAATATTGCACTAATGTCAGTGCAAATGACAGATACATTTTGCTCTTTTTACAGGAAATATAACTTTTGTCACTTGCTTCCTTTTGTCAAAGTGGGGCAGAATTGTTCTATGCAGTAGATAGCTTCTGAAGATGTAACCTCATTCAATTAAGAGATGAAATGTACATAATTAAGGCTTAGAATTATAGCACGTTTAGATGAACTTCTGTGTACAAAGAGAGAAAGCAGGGGAGGAGGGAGGGAAGGAATGGAGAAGAAAGAGAAAGAGAGAGACAGAGAGATAGAGAGACAGACAGACATTAAACCTTTAAGGATATTGAATATGCAATGTATGCCATGTTAAGATTGTGTTTATTTTTACACCTCTTCTGTCTAACATGCATAATTATTACAACTGTTCATTATTATTCATTATTATCTATATAGGGCATTTCAGCAGCGCATTAGAAAGACATATTTTCTGTCTGCATGATTGTCTGTGCAATATCAGAGCATATTGTATAAAACGCCTAATTCCACATATGCTCATGTACAAATTTGCCATGCAATATTATGCGATATTGCATGGTCTTTTCGCATGCACGCAGTAAAACAAACATGCGCAATGAGGATTACAATGCACGGATACGCAATACACGAAATGCACAAACGACACTTTGATGACGTCATTAAGACTAAGTCAAACTTGTGTGATCAAAATAAATGTACGATGGGGGCCCTTTTTAGTTACTGAAATGACTTTTATTGAATTTTAAATCCCTTTCTTGTTGGGTATAGATAATAATAATTATATTGGATGGCTTTATTTCATGGAATACCAGGAAAATTCCACTCGTTGGGACCAATATTGCACTCATCTTCGATTCGTGCAATATTGGCCCTAATTCGTGGAATATTCTCTGGTATCCCATTCAGAGCCATCCAATATAATATAATTATAATAAAACAATGATGCTTATATATGAAAATCTGTTGCTGACTGCCATGAGATGCAAGAAATTCAAAAATTATATGCCAGTGTTTAAGTTTCTGTCTTTTATTCATTCTTTTTTCAAAGGGGACTATGGACAAACGATAATGGGAAGATTATTGAATCTAGAGACAACGTTCAGATGCCCTCTTCCCACTGGCAATGGGTGAGTTAAAAATGAATTAATGATAACACTAAAATCACACAAAATGTAGTTCGTTTTCTAAACCTGCTGCATCCATTTTGTATCAAAGTTACTCTCTTTGCATTAATGTAATCTGTTCCAGTAGATATATGTATGTATTGATTTATGTATCTATTTGCAATTGTGTTTACACGGGGTACTTTTGTTAGTTACAAAAACATCATTTTACAGTGGCCTTGTCAGCTAAAGCCCCCATTCCACTATGCTGCTCTAGCTACGATTTGACAAAATTTTCAGGTCGGGGAAGATCGGGTAAAAAAATCTGGACCCAATACTCAGCGATTTTCTCTTGGCAAGAATAATTTTCGTTTTGGAGAAAGCCAGGGAAATCATGGTAGATCGGGGCAGCAGCGGTACCACAGCGGCGCCCACTTTACTTCCCATTCGGGTGCCGTTGTCACACTGAAAAAAACTTTACTACACTGTGTTTACGCTGTAGTAACGTTCTTTCCGCTCGCTTTACGATGAGTTTTGATCGGGAAGATCGGGATAAAATTTTGAACATGTTCAAAATTTCTTGCCGATCGGAACAAATGCCCTCTCCTATCCTGATCTCACAACGCTGTTTTTACGATGCCGCCGATTGCAAGCGATACCAGTATGCTTACCCCGATCTACCAAAATCTGCCAGATTGGCATAGTGGAACGGCCCCTTTACTGCACATAGTAAATAATGAATAAATGCATTTACACTGCTGTCCATTGACGAAAGGAAGCAACTCTGATATTTTTCAAAATTGACTTATTCTTGATTTGGGGTACTGTTTGTATGCTCTACATGGTGATGAAGAAATTAAGGTCACATGGCCCAAATTTCCAAAATATAACCATAATCAAAAGGAAGCAACTCTGTAGATTTTCACATGAAACACTGGGATATTTTCTTCATTTACTAGGAAACTCATTCTACAGAGTTGCTTCCTTCTTTCAGTTGACGACAGTATACATCCAAGCAGTTGAAATTTCCTGTGAGGAAATAAACATATCTGGCATTAAATAAAATGACTTGGATTTCAAAATGTGCCACACCCATTTCAATTAATTTCCAAATCATGCTACATCTATCAAACAATGACTTTCTCCAGAAACTGACCAATCACAGAGCGATACGACAGGCATGCATGATCATGCATTGATTGACCTTCAGTTTTCCACAAGGAAGGTAGTTTTTCTGCACTGTGTGCATATGTCTGGGGATCATATTACACTTCCAAACCATACATGTACTACATCCTTTTATATTTTTCAAAATTATTAATCACAACAACAACAACAGCAAAAAAAAAAAAAAAAGAATTACTGAGGCACCTAGATTTTTGAACAGTTGGTTTTTATATCCAATGCTTAGCAACAAGACTGTCTTGAAGCTGTTGTCGATGGCATCATAGAGTGCATTGATGTAGTACATACCCAGGTGAAGCCCTTCGTCTTCATAGATGATGTTCTGCAGATGTGGCATCCTCTCCTCCAGGCCAGGTTTCATTACCTGATCTACCCACTCCTGTTCTGCTTCCTGGAACATGATGTTGAGATGGTGACGATAGTTTCCTGCATGTACATCAAAATCCTCTTCCATTTCTTCGTATCCAATGATGGCCAATTTGAGGAGGAAGATTTTGTGATTTAGCCACCATCGTTTGTTGTAGGCAAGCATGGCCATCATCCCAACCGTCAGAGCAGTTAAACAGAGAACCACAATGAGAACAATGTTGACACCGCAGTGGTCCTCTGGGTGAAATGACATGATTGTCTGATCTTTAAGTCCCTTAAAGGATGTCTCAGAGCATCGCGTCTTCTCAGGGTATTCTAAATCTATGTTAGCAGATTTCAGCCATTGCATGAACCATGTCAAAGAGCACATGCAGCTGAAGGGATTTTCAGAAACATCCAACCTTAGTGTAGCATTTGTTGGTAGAACTGTCCCTGGCTTAATGGTGTTGATTTGATTTCTAGATAAATCGAGATTAGTCAGCCGTGGAGCCTGGGCAAAAGTTGCTGGCTCCAGACCACGAAGGTTGTTGTTGGTGAGAATAACCTTCCCCAAATCATAGAGCCCTTGGAAAATGTCCCCTGCAATCTCAACCAGTTCATTTTCACCGAGACACAGAAACCTGAGGGAAACTAGAGAACTAAATACTCCCTTCCTTAACATCTGTATCCTACAATTGGTCATATCGAGGTAGTAAAGCTCTGAAAGGTTGTGGAACACCCTACTATCCATACTGATTAGATAATTGTTTTTGAGTCGTAGTTTCTTCAATGTATAGAGACCTTTGAATATTGACTGATTTTTAATCTCATCAAATAAATCAGTATCATCAAACTGTGCACTCTCCAAGCGCAATTCGTGTAGATGTGTCATATTGGAAAATGGCTCAGCAAAATTTCGAGGTAACTGAATGTGAGTATTTGACAGATCCAGCAAGAGCACAGTATAGAGTCGCTGAAAAGAATTTCTGAGGACTGTTCTCTTCTCGTTTGACAGGTGCAGTTCTTTCAAAGCTACCAGGTCGCTAAATGCACATTCGCTATAATAAGTAATCTGATTATAGGATATGTTCAGTACCTCCAGCTTTGTAAGCCCAGAAAAGAAGCTTTTAGACACAACTAATATGTCATTAAAGGATATATCAAGCACTTGGAGTGTATCAAGGGTCCACAGATGTTTATTGCTGTTAATATCATTGATTTTGTTAAAGGACAAGGAGATTGACTGTATTGAAGGCATTCCGTTGAAGGACCACGGTGATAGAGTTTGTAGTGAGTTGTGAGAGATATTCAATCTTGTTAAATTTATCAAGCAGGCAAATGTGTCTGGTGGTAGGGACACAAGTCTGTTGTAGGATATGTCAAGTTCCTTGAGTGACCTTAACTGGCAGAAGGACTTGTTCATGAGAGTCCCTATCTTGTTGTCTGATAAATGCAGGACCCTGAGCCATGTAAAACCCCAAAATGAACCAAGAGGTACATTCTCAATCAAATTTGATCTCAAATCAAGATTCAAAATTGATGGATATTGCTCATGAGAAATATTATCAGGTGGGAGAAGCTGGTGGATTTTACAGTGGTACATTGATATTTCTTTGATGAAAGTCATTCCTAAAAAGGGTCGAATATCAAATGACTGAAGTAGATTTTCACCAATTTGAAGCTTTTCTATTGAAGTCAGATAGAAGAAGGCTTTTGTTGACAAAGTCTGTATCATATTTTCTCTTAATATCAAGGTGCCTATGGCAGTGTTTCGCAGATGAAAAAAGTCACTCTTGTGAATTTCTCTCAGTTTGTTTCCCGACAAATTAATATATGTGAGTTTAGACCATTCGAAACATCCTTTGAAGTTTAAACTGCGTATTTTGTTCATAAAAAGCTCCAATCGTGATAGTTGTGGTAATGCTGCAAGTGCCTTACAAGGAACAGAATCCAGTTGATTAAAATTCAGCATTAGCTTTGTAATTGTCATATTTTTGAAAAAAAGCTGTGGAGACATTGTCATTAGATTGCAATTAGTTATGATAAGAGTTCTAAGCCTTGTTAAGGGCCACAAGGTCTTGCTCTAAATAAAAGAAAGTGGGTTCTCTGATAGTTGAAGAATCAGGAGATTTGACAGATGCAGGAAAGAATGGTTATGCAGGACCGTCAGTTTAATGAAGGACAAATCAAGGACATCCAATGCAAGGGGCAAGTCCTGAGGTACCGCACTCAGCCCTAGTCTCCTGCAGTTGGCTGTAAGTTCGTGACTCGAGTTTGTTATCCGGCATTTTGCAAGATTCCTGTCTACTGCCACATCTGTTCCAGAGCCTTCCAGTTTAGGCAGGTACAGGAAAATGATTCCTAACACAACCAGCACCATAGTGAAATGGACTACGAAGTCAGAGATGGTAGCAGCCATAGTCACTCCTTAATTCACAAAGCCTGATTCAATAGTATACAAATTACCTTCGTTATCAGAAGAGGCTGCAGCACCAGGCTTTAGTCTGTGCTCGTCTGTGTGCAGTTACAGCAATTCTAGTTATTTATGTATAAATATGCAAAGGTCAAAACAGATGATATAATGGAACTTCTCCCATTTCCTCACTCATTGAAACAAGAAACCACAGGTCATATGTAACATCAATAAAGGGAAACTCTATAACTAATACAACTACGTGTTTAAAGTACAGATCCATGTTGTTTGTCCATGTAACTTTTTTTTTGTTAGTTTTTTTTTGTTGTCAATTCAGAGTATATTTTGGGACTCTTTAACTCAGCAGCAACTTGATTTTTATTGCGTGAACAATGATCCCATCACAGCCTGCATAACAATAAAATACCATAATATGGGATAGATGAATTAAAATCTTCTTTTGACAACCATAGTCTGATTTGGAAAAAAAAAATCACTTCAGAACCTCAAACTTTAAACTTCAAACTTTTTAAGTAGTTTTTTTTGCATTGCAGTATTACAGTTGTTTGAATGGACTTGATTGGATTTCATGATGTGTTACTCAGGTACAAGAAAGTCATCTTTAAAATCATTGTACATTTTTTTTCTCTTTAGTATTTTGTGGAGTTTTTGTCTCGCCTGCGTAGCGGAGCGAGACATAGGTATCACTATTTCCGGTGTCGGCGTAGGCGTCGTCGTCGGCGTCGTCGTCAACAATTGTGTTGTACACCCAATAACTTTCTATAGCTTTAAGGTGGGATCACCAAATTCGTACCAGAGGTCCATCTCTTGAAGGCGCAGGTCAAGTTCGAATATGAGTCGAATTTGAATAAGGTCAAAGGTCAAAGGTCAATGAACTTTCCATGACTGGCACTGTGCTATATTGTACACACAATAACTTTTTATACCTTCGAGGTAGGATTGCCAAATTCATACAAGAGGTCCATCTCTTGAAGGTGCAGGTCAAGTTCGAATGTGAGTTGAATTTGATTAAGGTCAAAGGTCAAAGGTCAATGAACTTTCCATGACTGGCACTGTGCTGTGTTGTACACACAATAACTTTCTATAGCTTCGAGGTGGGATCACCAAATTTATACCAGAGGTACATCTCTTGAAGGCACAGGTCAAGTTTGAGTATGAGTTGAATTTGAATAAGGTCAGAGGTCAAAGGTCAATGAACTTTCCATGACTGGCACTGTGCTATGTTGTACACACAATAACTTTCTATACCTTCGAGGTAGGATTGCCAAATTCATATGAGAGGTCCATCTCTTGAAGGTGCAGGTCAAGTTCGAATGTGAGTTGAATTTGATTAAGGTCAAAGGTCAAAGGTCAATGAACTTTTCATAACTGGCACTGTGCTATGTTGTACACCTAATAACTTTCTATAGCTTTGACGTGGAATCACCAAATTCATACCAGAGGTCCATCTCTTGAAGGTGCAGGTCAAGTTTGAATGTGAATTGAATTTGATTAAGGTTAAAGGTCAATGAACTTTCCATGACTGGCACTGTGCTATGATTTACACCACTTTGTTCCTGTAATGACATGAACTTTATAATTTGATACTTTTTAACACTAACATTTTACTTCAGTTCAACAGAGTTCATTCTACAGTTTACTGTATAATAGCAGTGAACTCACTACTCTCTATACCTGAACCAGATTTTGTATTTTACTTGTTACTGTTTTTCATATATTTGTTTATTTATTTATTTATTTATTTATTTATTTATTTATTTATTTATTTATTTATTTATTTATTTAATTTATCCATAACCAAGCCTATGTAATGATAATTTGTGAACTCCCTTTCACTTATTATTACAATATGATTGTGCATTTTTAAAAATTTATTTACTTAATTTATCCATAACCAGGCCTGTGCAATGATAATTTGTGAACTCCCTTTCACTTATTATTACAATATGATTATGCATTTTTCTGTCTGTGTATTTTGATTTAATTAACAGTGAATGCAACATGGCTGAAGGATCACTATGTTTGGATGCTTTTTGCATCTGTTTGTTCCACTAATAGCATGACCTTTACAATTTTACTCACATTATTATCAATTACATTCTTTTTCACTAACATTCATTTCCTTACTTGCATGGAAATAATTATAGCTTCATAGTATTAACAGCATTCTTAGTGTTATCTGATTTCCTAGGGATAAAGTAGGCCTATACCATTATTGCATATGTAAACTGTCAGAACCACAATTCACCCCCTAAACTGCTGACAGCCTCAGAAGTCATATAGCATAGTTTTGACATGCAGTCTCTTCATGACTGCAATATGCAGGCGAGACAACGCTTGGCGTTTGCCTTGTTTAATATCTGTGGAACCGTTTTTTTTTTTTTTTTTTAAACTTCAAAGTAGGGCAAAAGTGTGTCACATTTCCCTGTAGCTTCACCTTTATATCAGATCTTGCCAAAAATGCATTTTGCCTTTAAAACAGAATGTTTGCAGTAGTGCATCCTCCTTGAAATTGAAATCTGGAGAAATTCCAGGTAATAAGTCTCATTTAGTTGAAACCAATAATGGGATGCAGCTATTACATGCATTAATTTTTATGTCTAAAAAAACAAATGTTACGGGGAAGCCCACCCGGAAAGAAGTGAGAGAAGCAGACTACTGAAAGCTCTTGAAAAATCCAAAACAAAACGAGAATAGAATTCGTCATAGACTCGTGACGAATTAGGTGGTCTGTTGGCATCTTTTAGGTTTCGACATGGATTGTGATAAATTCGTTGGTAAGACTTTTGATAAAATTTTTACGCCTCGATAGGAGACTAACGTAATAGAAATTGGATGGTTTGATATCGCAGAATACTTAAAAGATGATCCAAAGCTTGAATTCACCTTAACGAATCAGATTTTCTATAGGGTTATACATAAACTACTGTGCGCTGCATTGCTATTGTCATAACGGGCCAAAATCAGCAGTTTGTTTCATCGACTGAGACTGTATATGCAATCATATAGTTAAAGAGGATAGTAATATAACATGTAAAAAGAAAGCAAAGGAAAAAAAAATGCCCCTTCCCTCCGGGACTCGAACCAGGGCCCTTGAGCATGTGAGGCAAGTGCTTTGAAGGTATACATAAAAACAGCTCATAGAGATAACACGTTGATTCAAAACGGAATTCTAATATCAGGTTTTCCAGTCAAAATTTCACATCTTTTCGACATTTCATTAAAAAAACATATGAATGCATAAGATAGAAAATTTTCTCAGTTGCAACATACTTAAAGATGGGCGAATATCAAGCAGAAATAAGGAAGATGTTGATCAAAGAAGACGAGAATGTAGAATCAAGAATTACATAAAGGTCATGTCCCATAGAGAATACACGCAAATTGAGACAAATTGACATTGTACCTTTAATCGTGAATTTAGACCATGATGTCGTCATCAAAATGAGTAACAATGACTAAAATATTTGTAGAGAATTGTCTCAGCTACAACATATCGAAATCTCAGCGAAAATTGATGAATATTAAGCAACATAGTCTCGGTTAAAGGTAAAAAATATGACGCCATTATTGAAAAATTGAAATTTTGACTTTACCTGAGAATATGACGACGTTCCGACTGCTCGACCCTCAATTTTTTTTCGTGAATTCAAATCTCCATTTCATAGGCTTTCAGAAAATGTAAAAAAGTTGGGGGTCCCCATGCTATTTAATGAGCTATGGCAGATTTCAAAAGGGCATGTTTTTGCATGTTTTCACGTTATTTGCCCCATAGACGCGCGCACGGATTTTGAACTTTGACGCGCGCATGCGGCCTTATGAGGAGTTGAAATCGACTTTCAATTGTTGTGAATGGTTAAGAAAAGTATTAGGATCGCAAATCAAGTGAAAAAACGGTGTTTTTACGTTTTCTTTGGTTTGCGCGCGCAAATATGGCGCGCGCGGACGCGGACGCGCGCAAATTTTTGAAATGCTTAAAATGGCCTGAAACGTGTGCAAAATGAATATGAGTCGATTCTGAGCATTTTTATTTTTGCGCGCGCGCTGACGCGCGGACGTACGCGTACGTGCGCGTCTAAGTGAATGAAATTATTCAGATTGATATGAATATTCATCATGCTAAGTATGAATGAGAAATGACATTCTGTTAAGAAGATATGATCATGAAATGATATTTACAAAATGGCGCCTGGATGACGTCACGATGATCTGATGAACTTGAAAATGAGTAAAAAACCGAGATCTCGTAAAGACTGATAATTCATGAAAATTTGACAAAAAATGACAGGGCCAGTTCTGAGATTTCGACTGCACAAAAAAGTGGGTACCAATAAAGAGAATAATTAAAAATAAAAATAATAATGAAAGAAGATTCTGACGAAATTAAAAGGTGATCTGTCAAAGATGACAGACCACCTAATAATAGAAAGTTATGAAATTTAGATTTTAAAAAATCACTCAAATGCATATTGGCGAAAATTCATGCAATTCACTTGAACATCTACATGTAATAAAATGTCCCCCCTTCTGTACACTGTCACTCCACCCTTCAGAGCACATGACTTTTTTTTTTGCTTGTCCGAAAATTTTCTAATGTTTGTTGAATTGGGTTTTAGAGACGTGTATCAATTACATATGATTATTTATGTCTAGGACCGACGTATAATGTCACCATTCGAAAAACACGACTCAGACTGGAACCTGAGTCTGCTGAATAACTTCCACTGTTAGCTGGATTACAGGCGCACACCACAACACCTAATGTTGTTGGGTTTTAACAGAAGTGTATCAATCAGATATTATTATTTACCTCTAAGAGTTGGGCCTCCTCTTTTATAGTACCTGGGATCCACCCCTGCCTATAGGGGGCGCTACCTGAAGTCTAAATTTTAAATTAGCAAGAGAATTGGTTGCTGCAAGACTGCTGTGCTGTATGCCTTTTAAAATCTCAGGAAGGTGACTATTTTCTGACCAGCAGAGATGCACTAATACAATAAGAACTCACTGTATGATAATTAATTGTGAAATTTTTGATGTCTTCTTTTGTTAACATTGTAGAATAAAGAAGAAGATGATCGACTTTTGAAACATTGAATGTTGGGTTTGATGATGCTATGAATTTCTTTTTCTCAGATTTCTGACTGGAAGATTGATTTCACCATCTCAGGTAGCACAGACAAGGAAGGTTGGCAGTATGCAAAAGAGTTCAAACAGTAAGATCTTGATTGGATTCTTTAGTTTAAAGGAAACCAACACCCTTAAGTCAAGTTGTTTTTAAATCAAAGCTAAGAGGGAATAAAACAGATCAGCGAAAATTTGAACAAAATCGGACATGGAATAAGAAAGTTATGGCTATGTGAAATCCTCCGTATGATATTTTGCTGACACTACATGTACCATAGCTATTGATGACATCATTTGTGGACAACTCTCAATATGTTTTGTAAACACATAATTAAACATTTTCATGTTGCTTAAGATTTGCGCATTTTCTGAAGCAAACTCAAGATATATAATGAAGAAATGCTTTCTCCACAACATATTTGGGATAAGGACAATAAAAACACGTACTCTTCAAGATAAAGAATATGTGTAATTCCGTGTACAAAACATTGAGAGTTGCCCACGAATGATATCACCGATAACTAGACTGTCAAAAACAGGAAATTTCAGGCATAACTTTATTATTCCGTGTCTGATTTCATTCACATTTTCTCTGATCTGTTTTGTTTTGTCTTAGCTTTGATTTAAAAGCTATTTGACTTGAGGGTGTTGGTTTCCTTCAATACCTTTTCACTCTTTTTCTTTATTCATTGTGTATTAGTTATTGCTTTTAAAGTATACCAGTCACCTGAAAAAAATGTTTTGTGTATGGCTAGAATGTATAAAATAACCCCCCAAATTTTACCTGATATTCTATGTATTAACAGTTTATAGAAACTGAAGTTAAAATGAAGGATGACATGAGATTCGATGTATTAGACTGAATTCACATATGGGTTCTGTGAAGGCCTTTATTCATTCATGCTTGCTTGCATACATCGACCAGTCTACTCGCTAGTAACTTTCATGTTGTTTAAGAGTGTATTGCAACCGGTAATAACTTTTTACAGGACTAATATTTGAAGCTCCTATTTTTGATCTTGGATACTGACATGACATCCCTGGCATACAGAGCAAAATGTCTTTTGATGCTTGATAAACTTTAGTGTAAATTGTAAATTATCATTTTTGAAATAATCCGCCGGAGATGCTTTGTCTTTACAGCATTTCCTGTTACAGTGTACACTACTTTATCCTGTAGGAAATACATTGTATTTTTCATTGCTACTTTGGAATAAAATACAAAACTAAAACAACAACCAAAAAAAAGTTTGTGAGTTGCTACATGTATGGCGGCGTGTCCTAATTTCGCGCATGTCCATATTTCACGCACAGGGTAATATCTAAAAAATTAGAAAAGATTTTGAAAATCTGATAGCACCAACGGATAGAGGAACCTTAAATTACCCAAGGACTAAATTTTCTTTGAAATTCGGAAAGGAATTGTGAAATTATTAATTAAAAAATCGGCAGATTTTGCTGTATTTTGCGTACATTCCAAAAAAAACTGGACCTATCTACAAGGGTCTGTAAATCTTCATTTTGAGAGATGATGTTATCAAAATTGTAAGTAAAATGTGATACTAAATGATTCTATGGAATTTTGCCTTGCTAATAATGCATTTATCTTACCTTTTGTAGATCTCTATTTTGCAATGATCATTTGTAAACTGGTGTGCACAAAATTTGGACTCGTTGTTTTTGTAGACCATTTCCAGTTCCAGCGTACCCATCTTGCACCCATGTGTAGTCTAAAACTTTGCTTTCCCTTTGGTATCAATTAATCAGAACAATGTTTGGTAGAGGAATTATGGAGTGAATATTGCGTTCTTTAGAAAATTAAAATGTGCGCGAAATATGGTCACCCTATCATACATTTAAATGCCTAACAAGCTCTATTTCTTCTATAATCCCTTTTATTTCTCACTCTAGTGATACCCCTAGCAGTCTAATCCCACTAGGATTAGCTCTGTTTCCTATTCCTATGAAAATGCCAGGCTTAAAACAGGACGATGCAAGGTACCCTATCTTTTTGATGGATGTGCAGTCCTATTTCTTTGTTATCATGTACTCCATTTATTTATTTATTTAACAAAAAAGTTCTGTTGATGCTAGAAAGAAGCTGCATTCACTGGTCATATTAAAAGAGATTTTTGCACTGTTGGATGTGTTTCATGGGATTCACAGCATGGAATTACGCTCCAAGGATTAATATTTTTTTCTTCGTATGTAAAGGAAATAAATCACATATACAGAACGTATCAATAAAAATGTTACACTTTGGAAAAATCTGTCAGAATTACATTTCAAAATATTTCAAAGATTTTTTCATGTCGATAGATGCCAAGTATTCTCATTTTTCAAGTACTCTATTAACAGAACAAATTTTTGTTCACGCTTGGGCGAACACTGCCTGTTTGTATTCAGAGTGTGAAAAATGACTTTGCGCCAAATTGAAAGAAGAGGACAATTTAACCAGTAGTCGAATAAGTGCTCCCATTCAAATAAATTGCTCTTTTGTTTAAATTAATGATTATGTTATGGTATCTAGGAATTGTATGTCAATTTTCTATCATAATTTTAATGATTTCATAGCCTGAGTGAGATTTAAGCACTGGAGTCACAATTCACGTACACATCCAATCCACATGCCACTGATGCCAGTCATTCAGTCAAGAAGAAAAGTACCAAATTAATACATCTTCAGATCATTCAATAAATCAATTAAAAAATCAATCAAGGAACAATCAGCCCATCAATACATCAACTGATAGATCAGTCAGTCAGTCAATCAATCAATCAGTCATTCAATCGACCAGTCAATCAAACAGGATCAGTTAATCAACAAACAATCATTCAATCGATCGATTGATCAATTAATCAGTCAATTGCTCAAACTATCGATAAGTCAATCAACCAGTCAGGCAGTCAGGCAACTTGGTAGCAAAGAGCAATTCCTTTGAATGGGAGACATTGGGAGTACTTATTCAGACTGCTGGTTTTGAATTATCCCTCTTCTTTCAATTTGGCGCAAGTCGTTTTTCACACTCTGAATAAAAACAGGCAGTGTTTGCCCAATCATGAATGAAATTTTTTTCTGTTTGTGGCACTTGATAGATGAGAATACTTGGCATCTATTGACATGAAAAAAAAATCTTCGAAATATTTTGAAATGTAATTTTGACAGATATTTCAAAGGTGTAATGTTTTATTGATACGCTCTGTAGTATTGGCATTAAACTCACCATCTTTCACGCTCCTTTAATTTGAAGCTTTTTTCTTTCACCCTTACCCTACGTGGTTTATAACCTTGAGATTTATTGGACTACTCATGCACTGCTGTACCCATGTGTGTGATTTTATCCTTTGATTTTGACCCCCAGCCCTTCCTGTGGTTGTACAGCATATACTCTGGCAACAATTGCTTCATGTCAGTTTAGTATGCTAATCGAATACTGAACTTACACCAAACCCTAACCTTAACCCTAAACCTATAAACCTAAAACACTTTACCCAAGCCTGACCCTAACCATGTATCTTAGGCTAAATTTCATTTCATTTCATTTCATTTCATTTATTTCCACAATAACATCAAATAATTGACAAGAATTTTTGCTTTACAAAAGCAATACAAGCATAAAATACCAATGATTGAGATTCAATATATATGTGATATATATAGCTTCAGTATATTTTTTGAATAGTTAAGTAAATGAATAATATAAACACAAACTGTATTGTGGTGGAAACCTTGAAAGCAAAGCTTGTAATTAAGGTTCCCTAACATAAATACAAAAGTATCATTTACTCAAAAAAGCATATAAAATGCCAACAAGACAGACGATGCAAGACTACACAAAACGGGACAATAATAAAAAAAACCAACACAGGCACAAGGATGGGACAAGAAATATCCTAGTAAAATCATGGTTTAGCATTGTAACTGGCTATTTGTCTAATTTTAAGTTTATGTTCATAAAATAAAAATAAGCTTGGTGACTGTTTGAAAGATTCCTCATGGGAATTCCAGAAATTTGGTCCAGTATAATTTATAGTTCTCTGTTTGTAAAAGGTTCCTACCATAGGGAGGTGAAAAGGTGATGATAGTCTTGTGGGGTAGCTATGAAAACTCTCATTTTTGGAAAACAATAAGCTTAATGAAATTGGTAACTCACATGAAACATCCCAGGCGAAGATTGTATAAATCTTCCATTTTTAGAACTTTATTTGAAAGGAACAACTGATTTGAGTGAGCTAGTCAGTCTTCATGAAATACGATTCTCATTACCCTTTTTTGTATAAGCAATACTCTGTCCAACTTATTTTGAGAGGAATTGCCCCAGGCTAATAAACCATAATTCAAATATGGGAGGATAAGTGTATTGTACAAATTGAGTAATGTGTTGGAGGGGAAAAAAGTTTGTAGTTATGACCCCAACATTTCTGGATAATAGTTTGCATAAATATGTGATGTGTTATAATTTGTAAACAAATTTCCGGCATTACTCCCAGTGTTAAAGATCATATGTTTGATCTGTAATAAATCACAAGTCAGAAAAAATTGGAACCAGCGTGATTCGAACCTGCCATCTACTGCTTGCCGGGCAGCGACTTTAACCACAAGACTGTTCTGGTTCACGGCCAAGTCACGATGAACTGGAGTCAAATGTGATGTGTTGTTTTTCTATGAATAGGCAAAGAAAGTAACTTTGTAGAATCAACAAAATCTATTAAGGTATCATTAAGAATGATATTCCAGGGTAAAGTTAGGATGGAGTTACTAAAAAGCATGCATTGGGTTTTGACAACATTTAAATAGAGTATATTGCAACAAATCCATTCATACATCCAAGTTCATTGTTGACAGTATTTGTAAGGGTATTGGGATCTTTGTGAGAAAAGAAGACACTGGTATCATCAGCATATAATATAAATGACAAGACATTAGAAGAATTCTAAAAATCGTTAATATACAAAATGAACAGTAATGGCCCAAGAAGTGAACCCTGAGGTACTCCACATGTAATGTCATTATAATCTGAATTTAACCATTTATGGAGACAAAATGTTTTCTTCCTGTAAGGTAAATTCTGTACCACTCCAAGCCCTTCCCCTAATTCCATAATATGATAATTTTGACAAAAAGATTTCATGGTCAATGGTGTCAAAGGCCTTTGAGAGTCCAAAAATATTCCAAGGGTGTGAAGATGATGGTCAACTGCATTTGCTATGTGATTAATAAAATATAAGATTGCATGCATTGTTGACTGTTTTTGTCTAAAACCAAATTGTGATAATGATAATAATAATAATAACGTCTTATTTACCCAGGGTAGCCACTTCAGTTTTGTCAACTGCTCTTCCAGCGGGCCCTGCATAACATTTGATTTAGATAACAAATCAAAACTCCTTATAAATTTCATTGTACGGTTATATATAATTTTCTCTAAGATTTTGGAAATAGAAGACAAGAGATATAGGTCTATAGTTTAATATAGGTTTGATCTCCTTTTTTGTAAATGGGAACTACTTTTGCAATTTTCATCTTGTCAGGGACAATACCGTTGACAAGCGATAAATTCTTTATATGTTCCAAAGGAATAACAATTTCAGGAATTATGTCTTTTAATAAGTCATTGCTTATATCGTCATATCCTGGGCTTTTTTACTTTTTAGTTCTTTTAATACAATTTCTATGATTTCATTAGCATCAGTTGGCATAAAGAATAGTGCATTGGGATTTTTATTCTTTAAAAAGAATTTGAAAGTTTTTTTCGGTGTGGGGTATTGCGTTAGCGAGATTTGGACCATTGCTCGAGAAGTAATTATTGAAACTTTTAGCTATATCAGAATTATCGTCAAGAATTGTATTTTTAATCTTGTATTGTTAATAAAGCCTCGAGCAATGGTTGCCTGAGCGTATGTCTGGCCACCCCCTATTCATAACATAATAATACTTATTTTTGAGGGGGGGGGGGGTTATCTGATGTAAACTTATTGATGATTATTCAACCTCATCACCAAGATTTTGCATAAATCCTAACAAAATAAAACAAAGTAATTCAAAATAACATTTTCTAAAATGGTGAAGAAGCAGGGATATCTATGGATATGCTGTCTTCTTTTACATCTCATACATGTAGTTCATAAATGGAAGAGAGGTTGTATAGTTCATATTGGCATCTTTTGAATGTCTTGTGTGTGTGGGACTTGTGGGTACACATAATTTGATGTGCATGTATCTGGACAAATGGTGTGTTGATAAGCTAGTTTAAGGGATGATACAATCATATTTATTTCTGGAAATATACGTGTATCACTTGTTATTCTTTTATTTCACTTTTCAGTTTGTTCAACCTCCTTGCACTATGAACATAACGGACAAAAAAAACGGACAAAATAAACAACCTCTCATTCTACCCATCACAATGGTTCTGGTAGTCGAAAGAACATCCCTTCACTGCTATTATCTGAAATATGTGGGACAGGTGTCACATGCATATTCACCTGGAACTACTGCTTAAACATAATAGCTGTGAAGGGATGTTCTTTCGACTACCAGAACCATTGTGAAGGGTAGAATGAGGGGTTATTTATTTTGTCCGCTTTCTTTGTCCGTCATGTTCATAGTGTTGGTTCATTGTATGAGTTTACTATGTATTGTATGAATTTATGATTTTTGTTATCAAAATTATAATATGCATATTAGTTGGAGAATGGTATGGTTTTGGGGTTAGGATATCATTCTTTTTTTCAGCTTTCTTTGCTGTTCCTTGACTGTAAATTCACAAGATAACCCAATTTTAGTTTGAATCTTATACTTTGTTTTGGTTGTCAATGCAAGGATGCACTATAGCACTGTAAATCACTGTTAAATTGTGACCTTGCACAATTGATGTAGGTCTCCAGTCCTGCACATCCCTGTTGCTTTGCCAGAAGCCCTTGAATAGTAAATTGTTTTGAACACAAAGTACATGTGAGAGTTGAAGTGAAATCGTCTTTGAATTTTTAGTAGCATTGTTCTTGTTTACCAACATGGAGGTATTTTTGCTAACTATGACTAGTGGATTTGGTTGATTAATCAAAGGAATAATAATCATGTTCTTGCAGTCTGAATATCAACTTTTGGCATAAAACCTGGGTCCCGGTTGCATAAAACTTACCATTGATGGTAACTTTGCCATCAGTGGTAACTACCATGGAAACCTTGAATTTGATTGGCTGTTGAGCAATGTTACCATGGTAGTTACCGTTGATGGCAGAGCTACCATTAAAAGTTTATGCAACAGGCCCTGGACAATAGTACTGTCAAGTAATTACGTTCATATGAGTGCGTGCAGAACATCATGTGCATCTGACTATCTGTACAGGCCTTTTCTAGTTTATTAGACAATGGTTGGTGTAGACTCTAATCCAAGATATTGAAGTAACGCCTTATGTGAGTCTTGCTATACGGCATGGTCACATATGTTGCAGTGCAACGCTTCAACAAACAAACAAACAAACAAACAGACAGACAGAATAAAAGAAACCAAGGGTATTCTTCTGTACAAAGCGAATGAAAGTGACACAACAAAGGTGCTCTATGCATACTTCCTTAATATCTGTATGTTATAAAATACAGATGTGTGATTGCACAGTATGCTTTAAAAAACCCAGTTTTTAAAGCAGTTTGCCACTATATATTTTCTTGCATTTATTTGTTCACAGCACCAAGGCCTTTCATAAGGACAGAAGATGGAATGATTATGTCCGAAGGAGGAGATGGGTCAGGTCAGATATCGTTTTATTTTTTCCTAGTGGGCCGTGGTCAAACTTCAATATAAATAATAGCAATGATAACAAAAGTTTTAAATGAAATTTCACACTACTATTTTGTGTGTACAGTTGGGCCCAAAAGTTTACATACCCCTAGCAGAAAAACATTTTTCTATTTTTTTCTCTACTTCAATCATTCCTGCCAGCTTTTCTCTTCATGAGAGGACAGACAACTTGGTGTTTTATTCTATAGTTGATACATCAAATGAAATTACCCAGAGACATGTTTGTGGCTCATGGCTTGAAAATGTGAGGAAAACTTCTTTTCTAACAGATGCATGTAATATTTATGCCCCATTGTATGTGTGATCAGTAGTGGTGCACCTGTACTGCTATATGATGTGCAGTGTACCTTGATGAATAATCTTATTGTTTTTGTTAATTGTTACATCTGACTAGCTCTCAGCACATTTTATTTCTTATTATGGCCCCTGGAATAATTTTTCGTTTTGATTCCGTAACAAAAGTACCATGGTGGTATATATAGTTCGTTAATATTTTGGTTTTTGTTGCGATTTGGCGCTTTCAGTTCTTGCCAAGCTCACATTATAGTTTTCCTTGAAATGGCTTTAATGCAATTAGACATTTGACTCAAACTATACATGTACTGAATATACTTTTGTATTTCAAGTTACTGCATTAACATGATGAAAAAAGAAAAAAAGAAAGGATTAATAATCTACAGCATCCTTAGAGTATCTGCAAAAAAATGGTGTAATAATACAGCAGTGTTTGAACCGTTCATTGTGCAGTGACCTTTTAAGTGATATCGCTCTTTTCACAATGCGCAAGCAACCTGGCGAATCACTGACATCCCATCGTCAGGGTATTTATATGTGAGCAGCACCTTATTTATCGATTCTCTGTTTTACTTGCAGGAGATGTCAGATAAAGACCTCGGGTCCGTGGAAACAGATCCCGAATCTCGGCCTCAAAGATGTCTCCCTGCAGGTGGACGTAGACGAAGAATGGGACGGGCCCATTGCATTGTGGGCCATTGGAACTAATGGCGATGTCGTGACGAGGCTAGGGGTCACAAGGGCATGTCCAGAGGTAATTCATCAGAAAGATACTTCATTTCAGCATTTTAGTGACATTTTTAAAGCAAACTGTCAACAAACTGAAGCTGATTTAGCCTTTACTCCAACTAATGACTTGCAGTAATCCAAGCTTTTGATTTTATTATGAACCTAGCATTGTTCATAAGCTCAGTTGGGATATTTTGTATGTTTAATGAAAAATTTGATTTCTTCCGAATTTGGTTGCAGTCAAACTGTATAATGTGGCCTGTAAGAGCTGAGCAATATTAAATGCGTTTATTCTCTATCAGGGCACAGCATGGATGCACGTACCTACAGACCAACCATTCCAGTCTATCTCGGTCGGAGGGAATTTCAGGGTTTGGGCCATAGCTCGAGATGGCTCAGCTTTCTATCGTAACAGGGTCAGCGATTACAATCGCACAGGTAATTGACACAGGTTCACGGCAGTTTTCTTGGTAATAGAGGATTACAGGTTATACATGTACTATCAACCTGTAATCCTGACCGGTTAAAGAGAAGCTAATTAAGTTCTGGGAAAGGTGAAAAAATAGTCTGTGAGCTTTATCATTCTGTCCATGTCAGTCAGGAAGAACATAGTAAAAATGTCCCCAAGAAAGGATTGCTCTTCAAATGCCCTCATATTGGAAATATGACAAGAAAAAGCTGAAAGTTTAGGGGGTAACATTCATGCCAGATATTGTGTGTGGTGTGGTCCCATATACTCATTTCTGTGTGCAGTGCAAGTACATTTTGGGGAAAGTATAAGTGAATTTCTTATCTATTTGATACTCTGCAAAGCTCACACTAGACACTTGTGTTTATATACAACTACATGTAATCTAACTCTCCCAGTTGCTTTGGAACAGTTTCTTTCACATTATGATCGCATGACTAGAAATCCAGTCACTTTCAGTGTGTGCATTTTGTCTGTCCATAACACTGAACAGTTTATGGACATTACTTTATGAAGGTGACCAGAGCAATCAAATTTTATCAAGTTTGATCTCCTTCAGTGATGCCTTTCACAATGAAACATAGAATTGTAGCTCTCTCCAACTATGTACATATTTTCTACAGGCCTTCAGACTTTCAAAATTTATCAAATTTCTGTTCGTGACTAACTGAGCAGACTCGTGTACATGTATGAAATAGATTCTAGTTTTCTTCAATTCTTGCAGTTAAATATGTATGTATAAACTTTCACTAAAAATATTTACAGCAGTTGTCACTGGGGCGTTTCATCAAGTGTCTTGTCAGTGATTTTTACTGACAAATTTGTTTTCAGCCAATCAGATGCAAGGATTTTAGTAGCTTATAAGGGTTGTCAGTAAAAGTCACTGACGAGACACTTGATGAAATGCTCCTCTGATGTGAAAATTTCTATTTCAGAGGAAAACCCAAAATGTCCTTTTATATAGGTGGTTATTCGTTGTAGGCTTACATGTATGTGTATTAAAACAGAATTTGATGTTATTGCTTTTCTACTTTTTTGGGGTTCACCCTTTACAGGAGATACCTGGTTTCACATCGCCCCACCCTCAGTCGCCCCATTAAAGCAGATCTCAGCTGGCATGTGCTCTGTATGGGCTATTGATGTGCAAAGTAAGTTCATAATGTTCTCTTTACACCATACTTAAAGGAGAATGGAACCCAGGCATCAGTTTGCTTTTAGTGAATGGAGATGAACAAGAGAGATTAAACAGTGAAAGTTTGAGCAAAATCCGACAATCCGTTCCAAAGTTATGAATTTTGAAAGTTTAAGTAAATCCTTATTATTGGAATCCTTGAGTTGGCAACTTTGCCAGCACCTGTGATGTCATCGTGGACAACTCTCCATTCATTTTGTACACAGAATTTAACATTTTCTTCATTTTCAAGAAAAATAGAAATTCTTTTGATTTACTGTTTGAGTATGACATGGCTACATCAATTCTTCAAGCATTTTGGGAAGAATTATGTTGATTCCTGACTCGAAATTCCATATACATCAATTTAAAAAAAAAAATTATGTACAAAGTGAATGGAGAGTTGTCCACGATGACATCACAGATGGTGGCAAAGTTGCCAACTAAAGGATCCCAATAAATAGGGATTTACTTAAACTTTCAAAAATCATAACTCTGGAATGGATTGTCGGATTTTGCTCAAACTTTCACTGTTTAATCTTTCTTGTTCATCTCCATTCACTAAAAGCATACTGATGCCTGGGTTCCATTTTCCTTTAAGGACAAATATAGCAAAAGCCGAAGCAAGAATCATTGCTCTCATTTTTTTTGCATGCACACTCTGTCTCTGCAGTCTAGGAAGTGGAAATAAAATAATGACAATAACAATAGTAACCCATTGAGTACTAAGTACAGTACAACTCAAGTTGCTTGTCAACACACACAGGGCTACATTGGTATGCTGAGCTGTGCAAATTTTGGTGACATGCTGCCCTCTATAGTCAAAGATTGAAATCATTAAAATAATTAACAAATTCATATAAAATATCTCTTTTTTAAACCTAGGATGATAAAATATCCTATTTCCATTCCATTCCTCCAACTGGATGTGAATTACATGTATCTTGATCGAGTGAAGTTTGAAAAATATTTTTCTGATCACTGGTGATACAGCTCTTGTTCCTCTGTCCCAAACAATTCATTGGTAGAACATTACTTTCTTATTGTCAGCAATTTACATGCTACAGCATGTCTGTTGTGCGAGGTTAGTATAACCAAGCACTAGTGTATTTGTTGTCAACAATGCTCTAGTGACATAACAAAGAAATGAAAAAAAAAAAACCAACAACTCAGGAGCCAGCAATGCAATTGATGGAATAGGGTGCTACTGAACGAACTAAATGGTAATTTTCTCTTTTATAATTACTTGATAATAATGCTTCATAGTCGGTGTAAAAACTGAGCTGTTCTTACCTTATGCAAGTTATACAGGTTGTAGAATCGTAAAGTAATGCCTGTTGAAGTAAACAGGGGAACTAGTTCTGTACACCTACTATTGGGTATTTTTCGATTATGGTGAAATTTCAGTGTGGTGATCATGATGATGAGCAGACTGCTTCTCTGCAGTGGTAGAATGGTGCAGACTTTAAAAGACAACAGTCGGATGATTCCCAAAGAAAATAAAGTTCAAGTACTTTCCTGTTCATTGTTTACCAGTACACAAATAATACAGCGGGAAGTCAGCTGAATAAAAAAATACTGTTCAGAGGCTCCGGTGACTTATAGTGTCCAAGAAAACTTAAGTTACTTCTGGCAATTCCAAATGAAATGTGGATTGTAATATTCCAAATGGCTGGTGAAGAGAGAGAAAAGTTTGCAAGTACTCAGTGCTGTATGTTTGTATCAATCATTTGAGTGATGCGATGTCGTAAATCCAATGCTCTTTAAGAGTGCCACCATGAAACATGATGAGGTGGAACACAAGTCATACTTAGCTGAACAATAATGGTATTGCTGGAAGTAATAGACCTTTATACTAATGCATTCAAATTTAAGCATGTTTCTCTCCAGAACCCTTGGTTACCAACTGTTCAGTTCACCTGTTGTGCTTAATGGCATCTGAATAGAAAGAATGCAGTTTGCAACATTAGTTGGGCAAGCTTCTTACTTGTCAAGGGAAATCTTTGTTCGACATTGCGATGTCGTAGAGATCAAGGCAGCTTGTGGGTTGTGTAGTCAGATGTAAATAGGCCATTTTCATTTTCACTCCAATAGAATGCTCTTCGTCCAAACGATAGTGACAAGCAGATGCAGGGATCGTCAAGCTTGGACAATGAAAGCAGAGGGACACCTTTTGTTTGGCTTGCAAAAGGTGTCCCTCCGCTTCCGTTGTCTGATCCTGATGTTCCACCGCCTCTGGTGAAAAGATATTGCATTCACCTGTTAAGAGTTATTGTAGGACAAAAGTCAAAATTCACATAGCCAAGGCTCCACACTAACTTTTTTTCTTGGTGGACCGTTCGGGCCACCAAAATTATCATTTCCTTTTTTTTTGGTGGCCCGAAAATGAAATTTGGTGGCCCGAAAAAAACAAAGAAAAAAATAAGAAATTTAAAGATTATAATAAAACGTTGTTAGAATGATTAAAACCCATTGTTTTACCCTCCTATGCCCTGAAATGATCATATTCAATGATAAAGTTGCAGATTATTTTATGAATCTTCCTTACAATGACCCTTCAATGTAGGGCTGTTTTGAAAGCCCATTTTTGATATTCATTTAAACAGTCACATTTTTTTTTTTTGGACGATTAATCGACTACTCGGTACTTTCATTTGGCCAGTCGGCCAACCACTCCAGCTGTTCGTAGCCTGCCACCATTCAGCCCCACGCCGGAGCTGCACCTGCGCTGCAGCACCGGAGTGAGGCCAGTCCCATACCCATATAACAGCGTGTGCAATATCCCTAACGGTAATGTCCGATTTTCATTAAAAAACTTGGCAATATAGCAGCTTTGAAAAGAACTGTATTGCTTGTCCAGTTCATAAAATTCAAATCATAGCATCCTACCTATTTTTGTAAGGACCGAATAAAACATCCTGGTCAAATAAAGCCAAATAGATCGGAATGTGCTTGATATTTCATCGGTAATTGGTGAAATCGTGTTTCAATTATTCGTCAGCTGACAAGAGATGGCGCCAACCCGAAAGTGGAGCGTAACAGTCAGTGCACAAAATCCCATTCGACCGTGTTGAAACTACGTATACATTACGATGAAAGCGCTTAGCAGTCATTTGAAATCGAACTCCAATGATTGAAATCCCCATCAAAAATCGCCAGCAAGGGCATATAACTAACGAACAAGCGCTTATTTGCAAGCATGAATGTTTTTTTCTTGGTAATATCCTTTCGTCTTCGTTCATTGCTATGTTCCAAAAATATTTTGTCACACTGACTATGATAGCGTATCTTTGATTACGTTAGTGAGCTCACTTGCTTACGGTGCATATCGCTGTGGTGAACGATGGTGCAATGCGCGATTAAGTCGCTCTCACACACACACACACACACACATTAGGGCTTACAGCTTCCGAATATTATTGAAACACTTGTTTTCGCTGCGCGATACATAAGAGTTTGGTGATCAAAAAAGATATTCTCATGTGAATTTAAGGCATCTAAATGACATAATCACACCTTAAAACTTTGAAATGGAGAGAAGCATTCTTGATTTAATTAATGATTTCGCTTTTTTTGATCATTCTGAAGTTCAAGCTACGTTTCCGAGTAGTCGATAAAAATTCTATTATTTGTGTAGTGACATTTTCGGACGTTTGATCGTGTACTAGACTCGAAACAGGCCTAGTGTGATGCGCGGAAAATACACACGGCCGCAGACCGAGGCCTATACTGAGGTCGGCTAGCTCACCGCAACGAGATCCAGGTGCAATTAGAGTGGTGTTGCGCGAACTCAAACTGCGTCGGCGCTGATGAACCGCGAATAAAACTGACCTGCAATTCGGATCGCGGAAGGAGCTAAAATGTGTACAATTAACACCACGTAAATTGCGTTAACTTAAAATTTTCTGGTTGCCCGATTCGGGCCACCAAACTTATCACTTTTTGAAAAATGGTGGCCCGGGAGCCAATTTTGGTGGCCCCGGGCCACCGGGCCACCGCTAATGTCGAGCCATGACATAGCATATGTAAAGTGTTGCTAGGTGGGGCAAGCCTTGTTCAACCTTGCAACACATAATGCACATGTATGCAATTTGCCTTCTGACTACTGAAGTACAGTTTCTCTTGACAGATGAATGCAATAGCTTGTTGCTTGGCAAATTTGGAATTTGAGTGCATTTTGAAAATGGCATATGAAGTGACTGACTTGGAAAAACACGATACTATGTAGAGGATTTACAGGAAAGTAAAGCTTGATGAAAAATCCTTTCCACCGAGCTTGGTCTGCAAACAAATTGATTGGAACAAAAGAAATCCATGGTTACCAAGAATGCCTATGCCAGGAAAGAAATGTTACCATAACAATTGAAATATGTATTCATGAGAGGCAAAAGTATGAAGAGGTGAAAATGCAGACTACAACAACAAACCAGCTGTTTTAATTATAAAAAAAAAAAAAAAAAAAAAGCATGAGGAAAACCCTCTCCAGAAAGCATGCTCTGGGATGAAATCACCAGCAAGTGAACAAAAGAAATCATGGTAACGAGGAATGTTCATGCCAGAAAAAGATGTGATGAACAATCAAACTACCAAAACAACCAGCTGTTGAGAAATGTGTAAAGTATCTGGAAGATAGTGTAAAAGTCAACTGAATAGGATTGCCAGGTGTAAAGGTTGATAATGGTGTTCACAAAATATGTCAATGTACATGTATGTTTTATTTACATTGTTTTACCTCCATTGAACTACAGATGTATATGAATTGCTATATGTTATAAATATTGGGCAAGATCTATGAAAGGAACAGAAACAGAACTGATAGATTTGCAGATTGTTGCAGACAAGTTTTTTAGTTTAGAAGTGCCCATGTATGAGCTGTTGATGAATCTCACTCATGCTCTGAGATACATGTTTGATATATTATATTACTCACCTATTCCTGCTATATTTTCCTTTGTTTTCTTTTATTTACTTTGTTTTGTAAAGGCTTCTTCCTGATGCTTTAAGAGTAAAACCATTTATTTTTCACTTATTCTTTGGAATATTGTTGTAAATTTGATAACATGATAGTTTTACATAAATATCTGTGATTTAAAATTGAAATTGGCTTATTTCTCTTCAAATTCTGAAACAATGTTGTGCAAATGTGGTCTACTACCTTTAAAGTAACAATGCCATAGTGATATAAAATTATCAATCAATTTGGGTTGTGTTCTGTATTATATGTGATTTCACCTACAGTTATTTGGATAAATCATTTTTTTTCATACAAGACTGCAAATTATTATCACCTTTTATTTTTTTCTCACCCATACTATAATGATGGCAGTTATCGGTTATGTTACATCGTGGTGGGTGCAAACAAAATGGTGGAGTTTTAAATAAGGGCCTCAATATGAAATCAAAATGCTGCAATTCATTTAATTTTTGTATCAGTTCTGTTCCAGCCCATTTCACAAATCCCTTGAATATCATGTTCATAGCCAAGTTTGACTTTTTTTCTCTTGCAGTGAACCTCTGGTATCGTCAAGACATCACTCCAACATTCCCAGAAGGCACTAAGTGGATCCATGTGAGTTCCAGGGTCCGCAAGGTGTCTGTCGGCCCCCAGGATCAGGTAACGCTCCTCTCCCATCCTTTTTTGCTGAATGAAGATGCAATGTATTAACCCCTTCAGGATTTATAAGTTTTGGACTATTGTAAAGAATGACCTTTTAATCCTTACGCTGCCAAAGCTACGTACATTAGCCTCTGTAGCGGTGCCAAATACACACGTATAGTCGCATGTTCACTTATGCATACTAAGCACCCCTGCAATAAACGTTGCACCAGTGGGATATGCAGCTGGCACAATAAGGGTTAAGGAATAGAATTTTGACCTGAAAAAACTTTTCATAAAATTTGGTATTACTGCACATTAAATGTCCTCCAAGTGAAGATGCCCACCACAGAGTGAAAGAAAATGGGTTAAGATATATTTTAGAGGGGTAAGGATATTTTTTACTGACAAAAAAGGTTTAAGGTACCTGTAATATGTAAAACCATGATTCACTCTGTCCCATGTGGTAGATTTCATTCTGGTTTTAGTAAGGTAATGAGATGTCTTCAAATTTATTTTGTTTTATTTTGAAGGTTTGGGTGATAGCCGATCAGGTAGATGGCGCCAGAGGCGTGGTGTGTCGTCGAGACGGAATCTCGTCGGCTAAGCCCATGGGTAAAGCATGGGATAAAGGAGCGGGGGTAAGTCACCAAGGCTCCGTGCCATAACACGTGTTATCAGTAACAACTGCCACGTTTCTATGACAAATTTGCTCTCAGCCAATCAGATGCAAGGATTTCAGTAGCTTATGACAGTTATTCCAACTTGTTATTGATAACAAGTTTTATGAAAGGGGGTCCAGCTGTATAGCACATGCTCAGGCGATTATAGCTTCTCGGTCACTATCCAACATGTACATTATATACTGCATGTAAAGATTCTAGGCCTCTTACTGGTCAAATCCGCAGGAGTGAAATGCTTGATTTCCAGTTAATCCCGTCACTGAAGAATATGTCAGTTGGCTTCACCTCAAATACTTGTTTTTGCATTTCACTCTGCTCCTATTAGGCACAGCAAGAAAATAATTACTGGTATTCCAGCTAGAAAATTATCAGTGAAAAGTATATCTGGTCGAATCACAGAAATTAAAGAAGGGAACGGCCCATAGGCCTACTGTGCAGATGGATGCATCTATATTTATCTATACAAAGAAAAAAAATGCATTCCTGTGTCTTTCATTATTTCTCTGTTTTTATTCTGTTTTCTCCTCCATTTCTCTGTTACTTTACATCTTGTTTATCCTTTTGGTCTCTCTCTCTGTCTCTCTTTATTCTTCCCTCTCTGTTCATCTCTTTCTTTATTTCTATTTCCATCGCTTTGTATATTTTTGTCATCCTCTGTTTAATTCTGTGTCTGTGTTCTGTTTCTTCTTCATGGTTTATACATCAAATAAAATCACCCAGTGACATATATGGTTCATGAGAGTTAGAATTATATGGCTTGAATACATGTTTGTATATTAAAAGAAAACTGCTTTTATACCAGATGCTTGTAAATCTTTAGGCCCAACCATATCTCTCTTAATACCTTCTTAATTGACTCTTTTTTTTTCCTGCTTCCCTCCATACCCCAGGGAGGCATCATGCACCTCTGTATACGAAGCTGCACCAAGGAGCTCGAGAAGGCCCCCTCGGTGGAGGATATCGCCATGGCAACGATCCAGGGGAGTGCATTGGATACAAAGAAGAAGGAGGATCCAACGAGACCCTACACAAGCTCTGATGGAAATGCCCTTTGTTAACTATTTCTATCTTTTACATATTTTTCACTGAAAATAGAGATTTCTTCCATACTCAGTCAATTTACTACTAGGTGGATCCAAGTAGGCTTAATGTCTTTTTCCCACAGATCCTGGTGAGGGATGCCATGAGGATCCGGGTCCCTTTTATAAATTTAAGCTGTTTGTAAAATTACGCTGACTTTATGAACCACTTGAATATAAAGTGCCAAATGGGATGCCTGAAGTTTTTCCTGAGGTTTAACAAAGTGTGACTGCATTTCCCATAATCTCCCTTAAATTGTGGCAAAAAATAAACTTTGCAATAAAAATGTTTGTAAACAAGAAGAATGTTCATCTACATCTGCATATTTCACCTTTAGCTGATGCAATTTATAATGACTGAGAATCCCATCCGGCTTGCCATATTCAAGTCGCTCGTAAAGTCATTCGTCTCTTTACAAAGAGTTTTATGAAACTACCCTGGGTCCCTCTTTTTATTGCTTGTTAGTCTTATTGGAGGGGGGGGGGCTGGAACAGCCTTATGATACTTTTATTCATTTTTTTGTTTTAAAATAGAAAATCCTAGCTCTGTCTGTGCTGTCATATGCAATCATTCCTGAATCCACCAATCACAACTATACCTTCTTCTGTATGCCTTTACTGAATCTGCTTGGCTAATCTGTATTAGATGCATTCATTTGAACCTCAGAATTAGCCAATCACGATTATGGTTTCAACTGCAATCTTTGAAATGAATTTTGACTGGATTTTGAGGAAGATGCAACCGTTGCCTCTTCTGTAGCCATCTATGATTTTCCAATATTTAGCTACAGGTAGTGTCCAAACACCTGTGCCCCATGTTAGCAGTATGGATTATGGCAATTCTGGGAGGAACTTTTCATCAAATGATCAGAGTTAATCTTTAAGTTGTCAGAAATTGTGCTGCATGAGAAAATATGTGTGTTTCTATTTTTTCAAAATTAAAACTATACATCGGAAATAAACAGCAAGATAAATTCTTGGGTACTTGTTGTCAACGGGGCTTCTGACACTTTCATAAAAGCAATATTTAAGTAATTATGCAGGTAATAGCATGCAAGACACAATGCCTGTTGGTGATTTAAATTACTGGCGGAGAAATATAGGCCCTAAGATCTGTTCTTAATTCATAATCATTGTGTTCAAAAGTTGATTGATAGTACGTGTACAATCAGTTTTATATAGATATTGTCCATTTCTATGATAGACCATTCATGTGAAAAATTCCACATTTACCCTGTCGGTTAGTTTGGGAAGTATCTTTTGTTTACAAGTCATATCTGAATAGTTTTTGGCGATAACTATGTGAAGTGATATTTATTTGCAGATTAAACAAATCTATGCATGACAACATGAAATTGTTGCAGAGAAATGTATGTGAATGGATAATAATATGAATGAGATTCATATCATAATAATTACAGATATGATGCAATTATGTTGGTTGAGTGTTTATTTTAGCAACCAAGAAAGAAAAATGATTCTTATCAACCAAAGACAATCAATTTCTTGCCAATAATTAAAAACGTTGAGTACGATTAGATCAAATGCAATTTCCGTAGACCCTAGCTTGAGTTATCTTTGGCTTTAACAGGTTAACAACAAACTTGTATCACAGTAGTGATTCGGTTTTCATATATTTCAAGATGCCTTTTCAGGAACAAAAATTAGGATCGTTAAGATTTCATTTTGATACCACTAGTTTACTGATCTTGATGGATTTTAAAGCAGTTTTGCAAAAAACTAATTTCTGATTTTCAGATACGTGTGTGTAACATCTGTCTGCACTGTTTTCATACTATATACAGGGAAGCCTAACATTTCTGTGTTCCATTATCAGTTGTGTGTCTTTTTTGATTGGAGTGTTTTAGGTGTAGACTTTGTAATACTTATAAATCAAGATATATCAAGCTCTATTTTGTGGGGAAATGTGTTTATTATAAGAAGCCTGCAGGCCTGGGAAAAGATATTGTTATCAAAGAAAAATATAGTTTTAAAGATGGCTGTCAAATGCCAAGTCATGAATCCAAACCAGGCAGTATCTTGTACTTGTTCTTCAAATTCTAGAGTAGGACCTTGCATGTCAGTATGATCTTGAGAAAAAAAATCACAACAGGACTTTTAATAAAGTGTTTGTTTTTTTTTAACTTTAGCATCATAGCTTCTTTTGCAGTAATAACTTAGATACAGTAAAAATTGTGTTTGTATTAAAATCTAGTATACACGTATGAAGATAACTATATACATGTATTCTAAAATTTTCTTTCATTTGGTGCTATCTGCCTGGATAATTCCACATTGTCTTCCATCATTTTCAGAAAAAAAATGACACATTTGTCTTTTCCTTTTCACCCCCGAAACAATCTTCTTAATAATGAAATGTTCTTCTGTCTCCAGTACTCATACGCCAAGTGTATCCTACATGTCTTTATGTCTTACTGTATTTTAGTTTTAGTTCTTGAAATACAGAAACATCTACTTTTCTACACATGAACATTTAATGATTTTGTAAACATTATAAGTACCAAGATTGTATTTAGAAGTGTTGTAGACTTTTTAACGTAATAATGTGAAAAATATATATGTACAAAGGTACATGTGCCGAGAATAGCATCACAAACATATTGGAAGATTACAATTTTACTGTAGTTTTTCTTTTCAGTGAGGGTGGGGGCGGGGTGCTAGTGTTGAACTGAAATTAGAGGAATTTTATGAAAGAAAACTTGTCAAAACACAAGATCATGTAATTATTTTAAAGATAAGAGGGGAAAAAAAATACAAGTTGTGTTACAGGTACATTGAAGTGCAATATTTTCCTGCTCTGAATATAAATGTAACCATCATAATAATTATACTAATATGACATATTGACAAGATTTATTGAAGTGAAATCATACAGTTGATATTAGGAAGAAGTGTTTAATATTCCAATCACTGAAGTGCAATAATTGTTATTTTTATGTGTATCTCATATTATGTATCTACATAATTGAATGTTAGACTAAGGTATGATTTGATAGTTATCTTAAGTTTATGTATGCTTAGTTTTACTATTTTTTAATGTACAAAAGATTATGCTAGTAAAGGCTCTTTCAGACTTGCAGTAGAAAACCCTTTCAAAAATCGTGGCACAGTATGCTTAAACAACTCTGCATTTTTCAAAAGCAATTTACTGTGACACATGTAAACAAGCTTCAAGTTTTAATTCATTGTGTTCCACAGGACTTTGGTTTATATTTGATATTATGGTGGTACTTAGTGAATATCACTTTCATTGACATGTTTCAACAAAACTCTTATTCTACTTAATGGCACATGCTATCGTTTCAAGTATTCGTTTTTTCCCCCCTTTCTGACATTTAATCTTAAGTGTTGCTGTGTATCACTTCTTTTCTACATGCTCATGCAAGTTCAACACTTATCGATAAACGAACTTGCAGAAAACATGTCTTGTGATAGAAAAGTGAAATAGGAATAATAATTGTAAAATTGTGGTTACATGTACATGTAATTGCCTCTTGATAGATATACCCATACCACACAACATATACATCTAGTTGTATTAAAGCTTCCCAAAATGACTTAGCATTGCTCAATTGAATGCATACATGTATTAAGTGACACTTTGTAGTTTATCCTTTGATCCAGAATGCTTGGAATTACACATTATAGATGAGCAGACAGCGAAGAATTAACTGAAAAATTTGAGTCTGTTTCAACTTATACCATTAACCTACAAGAGTGATTTCATCGTGGCTAATCATTAAACTCTCTGAATTGATAACATAGTGTAAAATATGTCATCACTATTTTCATAGTGTGCAAATTGGCAATTTCTCTGTTAAATTCAGCAATTTTCATTCATGTTGGTTTATGGTATGTACATTTTTATTTTTGTCATACTACATGTATGTACATGTAGGAGTGGAAGATACATGTAAAAATAGTTGTCAGTTTGGGAAGAGAAAGCTGATTAAATTTTAGACCTTAAAGTGATTACACAATGGTAAAAAAAAAAATTGGATACATGTATATGATCGAGAATGGAATTCTAGGAAGAGTAACTTTAGAAATTTGATGATTTTCAATCGAAATCAATGCATTTTGGCTAATTTTCTCTTGAAAAGTCGAGAGTTGACCAAAAAATTTGAGTATGACATTAGATGTAAAAGTGGTTACTCAGCTTTGCGCATTGCAGTTGTGGTGCGTGCTAGACTACAAAATGTATTATACATTGCGCACATTTTGCTAGAATTGCGCGCTAAGGTAACCACTTTGACGTCATTGTGGGTACCCAGTTGAAACTGGGACACAGCTGAGGGGCCAAAAATATCCTGAAATCTTACCACATTTAGGGGTTTTCTTGGCAACACGACTTAAAAAAAAATTTAGGCAGATGATTTTCTGCTGATGAAATCATGCTCTTTTAAATGAACTAACATTGGTTCAGCATTGGGTACCCCCTTCAAGAAAACTCTGTACTGCTGTGAGTTAAACAAGAAAGAATACTCTGGAGACATTGGGAATAAAATATATCGACCAAAATGATCTGTATTAAAGCTTGAAGTGGGTACATATGTGCTTTTCATTTTCAAATGTTTTCAGTTGGTGTGATTTACCCATGTCAGTGTAGTATAAGGACAGTAATTTTAATGTTTGCAGTCAAGTGCTTCTTTTTTTCAATCAAAGCCTTTGTGTCTACCTGTGCCTACTCTCCTTCTTATTCTCCATGTGTAAAACTGTTGCCTTTTATGGCACCTCTCCGGGCACCGTTTCATGAAAGTTGTCAGCACTGACAAGTTGTCAGTCACTGACAGTTGCCATAGTAACAGTCAGTGATCGGTGCTTCTCAGCCAATCAAAACCAAGGATTTTACTGAAAATGTTGGTGACTGACAACTTGTCAGTGCTGACAACTTTCATGAAACGCCCCCCAGGAGATGCAACGAAGATTTTCTCTCCAGTTGATTTGTCTAGAAGAAATGTCAATTTCTTATTTCTCTCAAGAAGAAACACGTATGCCATGCCTTGACTGAAGATTCACGTACACACTGTGTACATGCATGTTATTGGGTTGTGGGTCAAACAGAAGAAATTATTTATATGAATCATTTTCTCAAGCTGTCATGTGATACAATTTCTTATGTGTCCGTTTTCAAGTGATTTTTTTCCCAGTTACTTGTGACACATACCCACTAAAGGTACATGTTACATGGAGGTCTCCCTGTATCGTATAGAGTGTACTGTGTGGTGTAGTTTACATTCTTTCCAGTCTAAATGTAATTTACATTATTTTGTGATAAGATGTATTGTTTCTTCAGATTTTTGACATTTGATAACAGAAATGTATTTGAATATCAAATTGTTAACTTGCTGAAGATCACAAACTCTCACTCATTATTACCCTGTGGAGGTATTTAAAGTTTGCTTGTTACTCTACCAATTCAATATATCTCCTATCACAATTTATTTTGGGCTGATATAATTTTGCAGTTTTGATAGCTAATTGTGGTTCAAATATGTTAAATTTTGTGAAAATTCCATTTTATTTCATCATGACTTGAACTCATATTTACCTAGATGTAGCCAATCTATAAAAAATGTCCCCCCCCCCCCTTCCAACATAACAGGAAACTTCAACATTGTTTGAGAAACAATTTATTTTCCACAGTCAGTAATATATTATTATCTGAATATTATATCAGTATTACAGATTTGGGAAGAGGAATTGTCTGTCAAATAACATTTACCAGTCAGACGAACCTCTGCAGTAACTTCAAAATTTGTTTATCAATATTAAATCAAGAATTTGATTCAATCAAAATGTGGACAACTCTTAACCACAAATTTACATGTATGTGTAATCTTCCTACAGGAAAAGATACTTGCCTAAAATATACATGTAATAAAATTTGAATATTTTCTGGAAAAATATAATGATCTATGCTTTGTTTTATAATGATTATTCAACTCTATGCATGACTGTATGTAAAGTGATAACTTGCCTAAGATTCTGATAATAAAGTAGAACTCTGAAATACATGTGCAGACAAAAAAAATAATAAAACAAAATGATGTATTGTTATAAGTTTCTTTTATTGTTTCCTTTGTACAAAAAAAAAATACACCAGTTGCATACATGCATTTCAGAATTAAAATCATTTTACAAATGAATATGTCACCTAATTTAGATGACTTTAATCATTTTAAATACCTAAACATACATTTTAATCCCTCAGCTTCCAATTCATACCATCCAACTTGATTCAATATCCATTATTGCATAGTACTTTTACTAGAGATACAATAAATGTTTAATAATACATTAAAATCCTAATCTAACATAGTTGTGGATACATGGTACACTGTAGGTGAAATCTGACAAAAGCGATAAATTCATTTATGAAATATTGATGGACTTTATCAAAAGGTTTTTCAACATTTCTTTAAAGGCACACAGGAATATTCATTACTAATCCTTGGTAGAGTGAATAGAATAAAGTCCAGTCAGTAAACCCTCTATTAAAACCCGAATTAAATTTTATTTGACATGATTTTTTGCGAAAACTTTATAAAAGTGAATGAAGTTTCTAGAATATCAAAATTCTGTTCATGATTTGCAATACACCGAGTGTAATATCCAGGTTTATCAATCTAATGAAAAATATGTCTTACAAATAACAATTCAGACCTGTTGATTAGGAAAACTGTATACAGTATAATATATACAGGGCTTGACACTAGCAAGCACCTTGGGACACATGAAGGGTGCCAAATTAAAGTTCTGGACTCCCCCCTCCCCCCCCCCCCCCCCCAAAAAAGAAAAATTTGCTTTGGTTAAAGGTTAATGGTTTGCTTAACTGGACTGCTAATAAAGCATGCATTCTTGTAATTAAGCAACCAGAGGACCGATGACTTTAAGTCCTCTCTGAGGGACCGGGTAATGGGGATTAATGCCTTACCAAAGGGCAAATGTGCATCGACTTGGTTTCGAACTCGAGCCAACGGACTGTAAGACCAGTGCTCTACCAAGTAGCTAGTGTAGGGTGCCTTCATTGGTATTATTATTAACTTTATTATTTTTCAACCCTACAACTGGTGGCAGCGGTGGGATTCGAACCCACGCCATCGAAATGATTGTGTTTCTTCTTCTGTTCTTCATCGCTATGTTCCTGATCGACAAAATTTGGCCTTCTACAGTTCTGTTCAGCCATCACTTTATTATTTTTCAACCCTACACTAGCATGCATCCTACTACCAATGAGCTATCATGCTCATGGGGCTCAGTATCTCCAATTTCTATCTGGACCCCCTGTGAAAAAATATTAAGTTGGGGTGGAGTCCTGATGTGTACATGTATTTCCACGAATATTATTGTACAAATATGCGAATAAACAGTTGGAGACCACAGAAAGTATAAATACATGCACAGTGTACCTTTGTCTGTATGAAAGTAAGGCACGGTGGATTCAACGCCAGAAAGTAAGTACATGTAACGAGGAAGACCCGATTCGTGCACGCTACTGTACTGTGTCTCCAAGCCCAGTCCATTTGCGTGCCATTACAATTACCACGTCTGCTACGGTGGTACATGTACTTTATATTATTTAAACTACATTTATTTTACAAGACAAAATATCTACATGAGCACCTATGTGTCGTTGCCAGAATTCAGGTACATCTCGGCAAATTCAAGCCATTCTTTTGCATACGCTGCTGACCACTCGCAAGAAGCTTGAGTTCTGGGGAAGGTAAAAAGTAATTTTTATTCTTTTTATGGGAGTTAGGACAAGTATCATAAAGTTTTCCTGAAAAGGGTTGCTCTTCAAATGCCTTCATATTCAAATTAAGACGAGGAATAGCTGAAGTGTTTGGGTCGAACGAAAAAAAAATAATTCAATTTATGTTCGCGATTCCGTAATAACAATCAAATAATATTTGGTGACATTACACATGTAGGACCTACCCTATGGACCTGCCCATCTAAGTGTTATGCATGTTGTCAATATTGACTTAATTTTTGGTATTGCAATGAAGACCTTAAAGATGACTACCGTAATTCTGCTGTCAAATATTTCTACAATGTTCACATGAAATGACATTATATATTACTTCTTAGTGTCATAATCTATAGCACCAGGAAAAAGTATTAATACAAATCATGCACCATTTACATCAATTTGACTTGTAAACTATTAAACAAACAATGCCCAGAAAGCTTTATGTTAAAATATTAACCTATCCCTTGTATAGAGTTAAGTTTTACAAGGCAGTTGGATCCAGGTCAAATTTTGTTTTGTTTTGTTTTGGACATTTCGAGTTGCTTGTTTGTATGTTTGTTTGTTTGTTTGTTTTTGCCAAACATGACTGTAAACCAAGTGTCTGGTACAATCTGAATTCCTAAAATACCAATCAATGAGTTTTAGTATACTACTGATTAACCTTGTTCCAATACACTACCAACAACATTCTCTAACAGAAAAGTTTTTTTTAAAAATAAGCACAGAAACAGAAAAACTACATTATTTATAAAATGTTGTGATTCTTATATTTTCAACGAAAGTAATAATTTTCTTAAATGTCTTTGAATAAAATGAAATATTCAGTGAGGCAGATGAAACTAAAATAGTACTAGAAATGAAACAAGGCAAAAATAACTTGATAAAAATGGAAAAGAAATCACTTCGAAAGAATATGCAATTGATTGTCATGCTGGTATGTTGGAAAAGGAATTCTTACATTTTCACATTAACATTTCATTTACTAGAACCATAATTTATATACAAATATGTTTCATCTTAACATTTACCTGTACAGATATATTAAATAATAACGAAATGTATTTACATCTTCCCTTCATATTGAAATTCTTCATTGTTTCTTCCATACAAACTTTCCTTTCAATTATATCTCTTTTACCCCCTTTTTTTATATACTGTATGTGTAGCATCTGAACTACAGTATAATTCGCTGCATACAAACACGGTAAAGTGCAATGCTCCTATTGGGGGGGGGGGGGATCATTTTCACTGATGACAACTCAATGAACCAATTAAAACAATATGCATGGATTAAAAATATACAATGCTACATTATGGCATCCTTCAGGATACATACTGCAGGTACATGTATATGTATATGATCTGTAATACTTTGCCATACATGTACATAGTTAATATATACCTGCTTGTCACGGCTAGTTGCACAGCGCCCTCTATCTCCACATGTGTCGGACTTGGGTGCATGTATCACAGCACCATTCTATGGTGTGTGTTTTACGGGTTTCCAGGGCGACATTCTTACCTATCCTTAATTTGTATTTTCTTTTTCTTTCTGATCATTGTAATTATTATTTGCTACCGTATTCATTATACGATGTATATGTATTCATTACATTATTTTATGTACTTCTATTTATGTAAAGTCACATGGATCGGAAAAGAAGACCTTCGGGTTAAAGTTATGAAGTTAATCTTTTTTCTTTTCCCGGCATCCATGTGACTCTCCCTATATTCTACTATTGTTTGTATTTGTTCTTTGGTTTGTTGATTCTGCCGAATAAAATAATAATAATAATAATAATAAGTAGACACACATGTACACCTACAGAGATGTATTAATTTCTTTGCAACCACTGTTTTCCTTTCATGTGGGCTACACACCCCCCAAAAATGAATACATACACATACAATGCCCCTAACCCCCAAAATATTAACATGAAGTTGCATATATAACTAAATGTCAAAAAATGTACGAGACTTTGTATCAAGCATGTATGTAGTTAGTTTACTACTCCCCAAGAATAATAAATGTACCAGTACATGCTGTTTGATTTTATGCGTGAATGATTCCATTGTTTGGCACTCGATCTCCACTTCAAGTAAACATAATTCCATATAATACTACTAACTCAAATAGGTTTATGCCATGCTTTCAGATTCTCTACAATTAACATAAATACTGCACTTGATGATCTACCATAATCAATGAAATATCAACAACTACACAGAAAATGAAAGACTACATCTACTGCAATGGAATAATGTACAAGAAATGTCTTTCATATGAGTTGCATTGTTTGTGAACTTATCTGATTACGATAATCAATCGGTGGGGAGCTTGCTTAAATAGATACATCAGCTTTGATAAGTGTTGCAATTGCATGACAACTAAATAATGCCCTCTGGGTAACATGTTTTGAGTCCTGCTTTGAAAAAATGGCATAATTAATAAATACAGGATTTCAATATCTTTGATAATTATTTTGTTTTTTAAAGGCTTGTTTGTATAAAATCTCCTTCAATTTGATCTACAAATAATTATTTTCCCTTTTTACATTATCTCAACAAAGTACATGTACATGTATACATGTGGGAAATACATGGCATTTTGAAATCATGACTGTGAATAAATGTTAGGACAGATTGTAAGTCCAAATCGGTACTAACGGAACCGAAACCTGAAGCACACGCTGTTTTAACCCATCTTTTCTATTAAACTTAAGAACGACTTCTATTTTTTTTTTTTTTTTCCAAATTCCAATTTTGACAGAGAAAGGACAGTTTCATTACATGTATATGATTACAAAAATTGACGCTTGCATGTCTGTGGGTCATGAAATCGTTTGTCCAATGGGTTGTAATCAAGGTTGGAAGAATATGGAACAGCAGGAAAAAGCCTCAAAGGTATTTGGCAGGGAACGATTGAATAACAGGGGACATGTGTTAGAGACCTCAGCCTTCTCTAGGCCAACAATCAGTCAAATCTTCGTCTACATATAGTTCTTTCTAGTCAGTATTCATTGAAATTTTCCATTCTTCACACAACTACATCAGGGTGGGTGGGTGCCATTCACATTCAGCAGCGTGTTCCTATGACGTTAAAGGGAAATACACAAGGAAGAGCATTTCAACTCGTCTATGAAGCACTCTGACCTGATTTTTTTTGGTGTTGCACTTCTACTTCCTTGCTTCATTTTTTTGCATATCGTTCATGTGTAAACCAAACACCATTTCCAATAACAATTTTTGTTTTTCCTTGATGCTGGAAATTCCTAAAAACACCTGGCCTGCTACAAGCATCCTGCAAATCGTGAAGAACAGAAAACAACAAAAATACTCTCCTTTGCACTTATGGATTCTATCACTAAAAATGGTAAAAGCTCTCTTCCTAAAAAGCGAACCAACATTAAAAAAAAAAATCTCTCTCAAGCATCCATCGTTTACACTACTCCTCCAGTGTCCAATACATCCTAAAGGTCAGAGGTTATGACCTTTGACCTCTCTCTCTCTCTCTCTTTTGTGGCTTGGAATGACGTCTGACATCTCAAACATATCCTAGGTCATCATCTCACTGCCAAACCTGGAAAAATAAAGAAAAAAAAAAATGAAACCAATTCTTAGACATCTTGATTTTCAGACAGTTTGAACATGTAAATGATATACACATGAACATGTAGAAAATGAAAATACTAGTATGCATTGTGGAACTAAGACATCACACCTTCAAATCGAACCCATTCATATTCAGGCTATGTCATAATCAATCACTAAAGAATTGATTCTAAAGCATCCCACGTATTATCTTTCAATTTGACTAAATAGGTTTTATGTACATTATGATATGTCTCTCATTGTATACTGTATACAGTCATTGTTCTTTAAAGAACAAGTAACATTGGACTTATTTGTATTTCCTGTTTGTCTTTTTTTTTTTTTTACCAATAAAGGTAATATTGTAAGATTTATTTTACAAATATATATCAAATTAATACAAACTGGAAATTGTAATGCATTAAAGTATTAAATGCAGGAGATTTTCAAAACAACAACATCATCAACAACAACAAACCAACCACACAAAAGCCTTAAAGCATCCCATCAGTGTAACACAAACACACTGAAGATTGCATGTACATGTACTTCAATCTTCATAAAATTACCTGTAGACAAAAACACAAGGACTAGCCTCTTTTCAAGGTGGCTCATTGTATTTATCCACAAAGACAAGACGACAAGATACACAAGACTACAGTGAAATGATCATGTACACAACACTGTAAGGTATTTAGAGTAATAAATTTGTCTTCTAAAAAGACTACACATGCAATTGTGCACATTAGTGCATCACATTACACAAAACAAAAACAAATAACAATCCTTCTACCCCCCCCCCCCCCATCCCCAAATGGATCCTGATCTGAAAAAGTGGTTGTACAACATGTGCTCCAGTGGAAAATTGCTCTGCAGTGGATTTTTTACATCACCAAAATTCCAACTTCTAACCCTGAACCAAGCACTATACCTTTTAAAACAAAACCTACTACTCAAGCTAACCATAAACCTAGTTGCTACCTTCACCCTAACCGTTCTTTGACGATATAAAGCCAGGAGAGTGGTGATCTTGATTATGCTCCGGTGACATTTGCTTCCAGCTTTATTTCATCAAAGATAAAGGGTTAGAGTTAGGGTTGCAATAGGATTTTAGGTTAGGTTTAGGGTGAGACTTAGGTTAGGTTTAGGGTGAGACTTAGGTTAGGTTTAGGGTGAGACTTGGGTTAGGTTTAGGGTAAGACTTAGGTTAGGTTTAGGGTAAGACTTAGATTTATGGTTAGGACAGCACTTGGTCCAGGGACAAAGTGGAGTATTCTGTTCATGTACAAAACTGACGTGGAGCAATTGTCGGCAGGTATGCATCGTACGACCCAGGAGAGCACATGTCATCACAGTTAATGCTGCCAAAGAAAAGGCAGCATCATTCTACAGAGCATGCATGAACAAGATGAAAACATTCAAATGTACACGGTATCTACTCCACCTTGACTGAACTGTCCACGGCTCCGGAAAACAGGCGCCCTCTCGAGACGGCGAGGCAGGCGACGCTACCCTGATGTCTGATCAGCGTCTGGGTGCAGATCATGTTCTCCATGTTCCAGACCTATAATTAGAATCAGTAGCAAAATCGATTAAGGTTTATATACTCATTTGCTAAAATATAACATTCTATGAGACACCATATTCTCATAAAGGTTAAAGTGTGAAATGCCGCAGTCAAAGACTCAACAAATACAGATAATCTTTTACAAATTCCAAAATAATCATTCACTCTTCATAAAATGAGTACAGAAGTTATTTAGACACACTGGCCAGAATTCACAAAGGATGTAAATTTTAAACTGTGGTTTAAACCATGGTACATGTAAATAAAATAAGCATAAATATAAAGAAAAGATAAGCGTGAATGTATCAAAGCGCTTTACTGCCACTAATTTAGCAAGAGGACATGCACGTTTTACGCCTTTCGAGGTTTCAACGAGTTTACTTTTAAACCATGGTTCAAATATAAACCTCCTCTGTGAATTTGAGCCACTGAATCTGATGTATCTATCTACAACCATAACTTACCCTCAGTGATCGATCGTATGAGGCACTGAAGACTTTGGTCATGCCAGGTGCGCTGATGACAGCCAGGGCGTAGACAGTACCAACATGTCCCGTCAGAGTCTCAACTTGACTGTATTCATTCTTATCCCAAACCTTCATAGGAAAAATTAGAAGCAAAGAAGAAAGTTAGAGATAATCATGTTCCATAACCATATTATTGGTGATTGGTTTGTTTTACCTTAATGATAAGAAAGCATGCAAGCTCATAATTATGCAACCAGAGAACTGATGAAAACCCAACATTTTAATGTGCAGACATTCTAAAGAGTTAACGTTTTTTTTGCAATAATTAGCAGAGGGTATATACATACAATACATGTCCGCACATGCACTGTAAGCTCATTATTGTATGTCGTTGAACTTGTGACCCAACAGGTTCATGAGATTCATGAAAATAAAACACTCATGAAGGCTCACTGGTACATATATGAACACACTTTAACAGTTAAACGAATTAGATTTGACATGTTCATTGACATAATATGAATAAGCCTAAACAAAGGGAATATGCTATTAACCCCCTCAAAAACAAGAAAACTACAGCAATAGTCTCTAGGCTTTCTAACCCAAGTCCAACAGAAATCCTGTTATCTGGTTACTTCATGTTTATCCTTGCATATAGTGGTATATTGTTGTCTTGACTTACATGTATGCAGTTCTCATATGTTCCAGCGATAATGTGATGGTTGGTGATAGCGATGGAGTAAACACTGCCCCCACTTGTCTGCAGACTGTGTACAATCTCGAGTGTGTTAAGATCCCATACCTATGGAAAATTTTTCATATTGTAGAGAAAATCAAAGTATTAGTTACCACTAAAGGATTACTACAGCAAATATTACTTAGAGATCTTGAAGGGGAAAAAAAAAACAATTAAGATCATTTGACAGATACTGAGGCAATGTTAAATCAAATGTTGATTATTTCTAAATAAAATCCTCATGCAAGAAAATCATTTGTTTAAAAAAATATATCTACTTGAAAATCTTGTTCTTTCTTTAAAATTAAAGACTGATTAAGAAATAATCTGGACATACTTTGATCAGTGTATCAAAATGTAAATTTGCTATATCTTGAGAAAGATACCACCTGTAGTACTCCCATCTTAAAATTTCTTTCTTCAATATATAGTGAAATTGTAGATAGAAGTTTATAGATGTATACTGTTTCTGCAACATCATTTTAGAATAAAGCAAGATTTTTCCATGGGAATATTAATTGTCCTTACCTTAATGGTCTGATACGAGCCGCTGTAGAGATAGCTGCCGTTAGCAACCAGCGCCCTCACCCAGTGGTTGAGTCCGGTGAGCTCCCTCTTGAGTTGATGTGTGTGCAGGTCCCAGACCTTGATCACCTTCAGTGAGCCACTGAACAGCATGTTGTTTGCTGCCACCAACGTGCAAACAGGGTTCTCGTGGGCGGGGATGGTCTTCTCGAGCTCCAGGGCATCAATATTCCAGACCTACATGTAGACCAGAGATACAAAAGTTTGAGGAGTTAAGTTTTGTTGGACATCTGTATTTTCATATCTACCCCCTGATTTTAATGCTTATACCCATACAGCATCATACATTATACAGAAGACAGAATGTGTGACACTTCTTTGATGAAAACTTTAATACTGTATATCGAACCATGTCTCACAAGTGAATAATCTGTTGATTTCATGTTAATATTTCTACTCCTTTCTCTCTGTTAACTATCTTCCTGTCTCCTTTCCCTTCTCAGGTCTCATATTTCATGATTGTCTTTTATGCAGAGTCTCTTTACATTTCCAAATGATTACATTATGCATTTGATAATCTTACATGTAGGCCCAAGCGACTTTTTAAAAAGCAAGTATACAGGGCTAACAAGGGGAGTGTTTCATGAATTGTCTTGTCAGTGATTTTTACTGACAAATTTGCTCTCAGCCAATCAGATCCAAAGATTTCAGTAGCTTTTAACAGTTGTCGGTAAAAATCACTGACAAGACACTTGATGAAACGCTGCCCAGAGTTGTTCTTTGACCCAAAACTGGACAAAAATGTGAACTTACCATAATGGTACAATCAGCAGATCCACTGTACAGACGGTTTCTATTTATGGAACAAAACAAAGTGTAGTTGAAAATTTGTTAGTCTTTCATAGTCAACAAGAACTAAAGGACATTAATACATGCAAACAACATTAAAAGTAGGAAAAGGAATCATATTCTATTCAAAACATATCAAATTTGTAGCATAATTCTCTTGCTCATCTCCCAAAATCTCTTTCGCACGCCTACATCACAGCCTATCCCCATACACACGCCTGGCGATCTCACGCATTGCCTGCCTAAAACCTCCCGCATTACTGGTCTTTGACCTTGGCGTCTCTGTAATTTGAAAAATTAGGTGGACAGATCATTCAGACAAGGAAACAGTCTATTGAAGTTCCAATTCCCTTACTTCTGTTCCATTAACTCAAGCTGACATTTATATGGATTTAGACTTTAATAAACTGTCCCCCCCCCCCACACCAGTTATTATACCAAAGCTTGACACTAACAGGCACCTGGGACACTTGGCTACCCATAATATTGGTCCTCCTCCAAAAATGTCAAAATATAGCTCAATGTATACAGATCCTAAGATTTCAAACTGGACCTCCTGCTAAAAAAGTTAGTTTGGAACCCTGCCTTATGATTTAACTAATGCAGTCACTACGGTCCCTTGGAAAAGGTGAGTACACCCTTACAAAACTTTTCAATGTAATGTTGTTAGTTTCTTGCCAATCGAAGTTAGTGCCATGACCGAGATTTCAAACCAAGGACAATGTGATCACCAATCCACTGAATTACATGTACAGTGTATTTGCAAGTCCATGACACCAGTCCCATCCACTGTCACCACTGATGTACATACCCATGAGTGCAGAGAGCCAGGACAATGCCATTGTGACCCTCCAGGGTCTTCTGGCATGTGTAGTTGGTGCAGGTGTCCCACGCTTTGATGGTCTTGTCCGAAGAACCGCTGAAGAGGAGGTCTCCATAGACACAGAGACACCAGACAGGACCCTGGTGCCCTACGAAGGTACCCTTGCACTTGTAGACCTGCTGAGGGTCATAGGCTGCATATAACAAAGACCAAAAAAAAAAAAAAAAAAATTGAAGAAGGGCTTTATTTAGCAAAATTCTTTTGAAGATGTTTTGGGAGAAAATGTTTCCTGATCATACTTTTCTGGCTCCATGGCTGCAGATCCACCCCCACAAATGTGGAGCTGCTTTGGAGAAGCTAGCAGCCTTTAAGCTACGGAAAAGGTGCACTAATCAATGCAATCATCAGTTTCATACCTTCCTGAAGCTGCAACACATGCAGAATCTTCAATGAAGTAAATGGTGGAATTTTGCTTGAAATAATCTCATGCAGTTGCATCTTACTCAAAGATGCAGGTACATGTAATACTCTGTATCTTAAAGTTAGTCATTATTTGAGAAAAACTGTGTTTAAAATTTCTCAACATGATTCCTCTCTCTCCTGCTCTCCTCTCTCCAATGTACGTTGGGTTAATGACCTTACGATCTCACATACCATCGATGATCTCATGCACTCACATTCACCGCATCAATCGACAAGAACATTTTACGATACCTTCCTCCTTTAAACCTAAACCGCACGTACACCTGCACGTCACCATTCGCACGCTTTTCTCACACGTTCCCACCGAATACTTCCTAAGTTACAGGAGACGGAGTGTTTGCGTTTCAAACACTGGATACTTGGAAAGGAAACAGTGAGAGTTTTCAAGAGGAGGTAATGAATTAGGAGGTTGAAGAGTCAATGTTTGGTCTTCGGTGGTAGAAGGGGAATGCCCCACTGGCTGAGAGGGTAAAACCTTGGGGTTCATGAGGCATAAGAATGAAGGGGGTCACAGGGGGTCCATGATACCCCCCTTCCTTCTTGTAAGTGATTTCTTTGCATGTCTAGCTGAAAAAAAAAAAATCATTTTTCATTTCTTTTCTGCTTGTCATATTTCATGGGGGGGGGGGGGGGGAGTAATGGGCCATCCCTAAACCATCCTGGAGCTGCCCTATGAAGTGTGCACGGTGTGAAACACTGAAACACCCAAGGGTTCATGAAGGCTAATGAACTACCATGGTAGGATCTGTAAACGGTGTTTCGGAGGTTCATCGTCGGAACAAAAAATTAATGGAGGATGCAGGTTTGACTGAGATACTAGAACATTTCAAAATGTTGGGAATACAAGAAACTTGAAAAGGATTTATGAATGTGTGAAGTTCAAACATTAACATCATCCATATTCAAATGAGCAATACAAGGGAAAAAAAACTTCTAATTAGCGCAATCCGTTTAAGGTAGGTATGTGCATTTATCTCTAATACACAGAGGCTCTAACAGTATCATTAAATCATATAGTGATCATAGATGAAAGTGCATGTTGCTCAAATTCATCACGTTATTTAGGACGATTTTAAAGGAAGAGAAGGTGAAATATCAACATAATTATCCCCATCATAAAAAAGCTTACGATATTTTCAAACATTCTTGATGCAAAGTATCCATGTATATCATGATGTAACAAAACACTACTGCATCTACATCTACCTGTACTTTCATAGGAAAGTAAGATGTACAGTGTTACTTAATCATTACATGTACATTACACATGTACATGTGCACAGCACTTTGCATGAAAATAATATTTCATTTAATACAGTATGGGTAAAAGAAGGCTAGAGTTCCTATCACCTACACTGTATGTATGTGTAAAAAGGTAAAAAGGAAAACGGATTCATGCTGCATGGCAGAGCGCCAATAACGTTTGCCTAATAGGAAAGACTCAACATTCACACATGGTTGCTAGCTATGGCAATAAAGTCATCACCCGAGTAAGAAAAATAATTTTCCCTGGCATATTGAAGACCTATCCTTTTCATTGCATGCCTCTGAAAGGAAATAGAAAGTAATCCCTAAAATCAACATTTTCATAACCAATAACCATCCAGCGGAAATTAGCCCAACGCCGACTTAAAGACCCTGCAAGTATCAGGTAACGTGGGAGCTTTGGCCCTGTAAATCCCTTTTCAAAAATTATTAGAGATTTTCCAAGCAAATGCGTTTGTGAAGTTAGAACTGGATGTAAATCCCACATAATCCTAATAAGTCCCTGATGTTTACCCCCCACAAATGATATACACATCACACTGATGTCATTCCACTTTTACATAATCTGTCTACTGACCCCCTAAATTGACGGTGACATTTTTGTCTGATCTTCATGACTATTCATAATTGTATGAAAAGAACACACACAAAAAAGGAAGAAAAAAAAAAGGAAAAGGAAGAAGGAAAAAAAATGGAAGGAGAAGAAGAAAAAAAAACCACTTTCAATTTCTACCATACATTTCCGATAACTCTTTCTGACACTTGCATGTATGCTTTTCAGAATGAACTCAACATTTTTTCTATTCTACATTGCATACTGATGATGAAAGAAAAAAAAAACACTTTTCTTAGAGTTGAAAGTCTTAACCATTAGAAAGAAACTAATAGAATTTCAAAGTTGAAACTGGGAGGCTGAATGTTTTCATCAATGCTCTCTCTCTCTCTCTCTCTCTCTCACTCTCTCTCTCAACTGTCACTGCATTTTCCATACATACAATACATGCACTACAACCGCTTACGTCACTGGTGAATCATTAAAATAAGTTTTAACACAAAAAATATTATACTTCTGTGAAGACATTCATATCTTATCATTCATGTTCTTTCTCTGTACAGTTTTCATTCGCTATTAATATGTAGTGCTTTTACTTTTCACAACACGTAATTAACTAGCCTTCATGACTGTAACTCTACACATGCTGGTCATAAGAGGAAATTGCTCTCATTAAACTGAGAGTCATAAACTATCAATATCTCAAAATATGTTTTCAGCTAATAAAAAAGGAGCAACAGCCACACGTCTTTTTTTTTTTCAAACTGACGGTGAACATAAACTTTTAGAAATTAAATATTTTAATTCATTGTGCAGAGAACTTGACCTCAAAGAAACCTCAGCCTTTTACCACAATGACGGTTAATCATTACTAGTGTACAAAAAGATCTAATACAAGTTTGACGATCGTTGTGAACTCATTTCCTAATTAAATAACCTTGTTGTGTCTGATGGAGTCATTCTTCTTAGAAGCCTAAATTATCATTGAATAATCAGTCATGTACAGAAGGAAATGGATTGTTTACTACAAATCCAAGAATGTCTTTAGTCTTTCCTGCAAGCTACACAAATTGATATACAATGCGATACTTCCCAAGAAATGTTAAGCTATCTAGAGTCAATTTTTGAAAGATAATCGTATTTCCACATGTACTGTGAGAGGATACCTATAGGGGTACATGTATCTCACAAGACAGCGAGTTCATCTACATGTACATCTTTGGTCTGTTTGACCTTTGCCCTCACCGTGGTTGACTTCTGATCTTGCATGATTTCCTTTAGAAAAATCTTTTAGATGCCGAGAATATGGAGAATGGCTGGTTACATACATTATCAACAAACTGATAATGGTATAATGATAAAATCAGTCCAGATAGTGAAAAATTTATTGGATCCAAGAAAATCGGTGCCGAGGGCTTGTTCCCATAATCAGCTGCCCATATTGGTGAGCAACCATACTTAGACCACTTTGAATGTTATGAAATCATACATATCTGACCAGCTCTCAAAGCTAATATATATGGTCAGTTCTGTCTGGCTGGTCAGCTGATGTCTCATTTGTGTAAATTCACACTGATTATGAGTTATCTTCAAACATAAGCACAAATTTCCTGTTCCTCACTTTTGAGAACTGGAATTGTCACTCCTACAGAGATAAGTCTATAACAGGCACGTAGCCGGGGGGGGGGGGGGGGGGGGGATTGGGGTGGTCGCCCTCCAAAAACACCACCCAAAAAAAAAAAGAAAGAAAAAAGGAAGAGAAAAAGCATGAGCGAGAAAAGAAAAACAAAGAAAAGGATAAGAGAACGTAAGAAGAGCGAGAGTAAACAAGGAACAATGAAAAAGAAACGTCAGAGCTTCCGCGCTTTGCGCGGGAGGGGGGAAATTCCCCCCTAAGGAGTGCGCTTTGCGTGCTCAGTAAGTGATTCACACGCTTCGCATGCTCACTACCGCCCCCCTAAAATGAAATCCTAGCTACGCCACTGGTCTATAAGAGACCAACAGTGACAAAGAACGACCAAAAGAATGACCACATCTTAAAGCCTTACTCACTGGCATATGGATGGCTTTTTCCTCTACCCTATACATACAAGAACTTCTTTTACAACCTGTATTGAAAAGTTACCTGCACAATGTGGCCATCTCAAACTTTCTCTATCAAAGGTTTTCCCTCAAAAGTGTCTTTCAGATATACTTAATCCCCATAGAATAACCTAATGTTGCTGACAGGCTTGTATTTCCCGAAAAGGCCCAAAATCTTACCTGCCAAAGATCCACAGCACAAATCATGAATTTCTCATCACAAAACTACATGTAGGAATACAAGGTAAGCTTTCATTTTGTATGCAAGTTTTTGGAAGAAGAGAGGGCTGTAGCATCAACAAATCTGATACATGTAGGAGTCACTCTTCCAAAATAGGAATGGTCGGCAGCTATGTCAAACCTGAGAAGGAAGACCACTGCAGACTTAGATGGGGGGAAAATGACACACATGTACTTTAACATGCAAGTTAAGTTATCTCTCAACATAATATGTTCTTTGAGTTTTGCACTCATGTACCTCAAAGCAATCAAAACTATCAACGTGATTATCGCCCCCTCCAATCAACCAATATTTGTGCTCTTGGGACTATAAAAAAGTTTTGTTCATATCTAAGTGTTGTACTTTTATCGGAGAGTGACCATAAATCAAATTTGTCTGGGTGCAGATGAAAACAGGACGTATCAAATGACTAAGCATCTTTCGCTGTCAAAACTACGGCTTTCAAGAAGCGCAATCACCCCTCTAACATTTTCATAATTCAACACTGCCACTCTTAATTACAGGAGGTGTGACCATATGGCCAAGAAAACGAGATTTAATCTCAGGATTTAATAAGACTTTATTGGATAATAACATTCTCATTTTGCCTTTAAAGTGTGCCATCGACTTTCAAGTGTACCATCAATGTTACAATGTACTATTACCCATGTGTCAACAATTTGGACAAATTTGTCAACATTTTTGAGGGGGGGAGAGTGATGTTTCCAATTCATCTTGTCAAGAGGAATTGTCAAAGTTTGACGGATCCCATGCCACACCTTGTCCAGAAGAGCAGTAGACGATTTATCTCAAAGAACAGTACTGACCTCTGGGCACTGTTCTTCCATTTCATACTTTTGAATGATGATGATGCACTCCATCATGTGCCAATGAGATAATGAAGTTAGACGAGTAATGTTCCAGAGATACTGTCATGATTGCCATAATCTTCCCTACAGTGTATCTCTTGTTTCTTCATGTTTCTATCTCTGTCTTTGTTTTTCTTTTTCGGTCTCATTCAACTCTTTCTGTTTCTCTTACTTTCTCTCACCTTCTCTCTTTCTCTCTCTTCTATTTCTCTGTCACTATCTTTCTTTGTACTTGCACATCTCTGTCTCCCTCTGTCTGTATGTCCTTCTGTCTGTCTGTCTGTCTTACTATTTGTCCATCTCAATCTATTTGTCTTTCTATCTGTCTCTCATATGTCTCTGCACATCTATTTGTCTGTCTCTGTATTTGTCTGCTTCTCCAATTCTGTTTGTCTGTATGTCTCCCTCCCAGGAGGTGTGTTATCTGACCTTGGTTGATACTCTGACTCTTTGCTGGTCTTTCCTACTTCTATCTATACATGGATGTCTCTGTCTTTGCTCTGTCTGTTGGTCTATCTGTCTGTCTACCTGTCTCTGTGTTTCTAAATCTCAATCTGTCCATGTTTGTCTGTCTCTGCATCTGTCTGTTTCTCCACTTCTGTCTGTCTTTCTGTACGTCTGACTGTCTCTATCCCAGGAGGCATGTTACCTAATCTTGGTTTAATTCTCGCTGTCCTTGGTCCTCAATTGGATTGAGAAAGGTGTGGGTGCGCCCCTCTGTTATAGTTCACCAATTCTGGGGATCAATTATCTAGGGGCTTGGACCCTTAAGCAAGCTGTCTGTCCTGATAAACGCCAGGTATGGGGAGCTAGATTAGGAGGTGCAATGTGATTTTCAGTCAGACAGGAGCTTTTTCTTCGCTTAATTCACAAAATTAAACAACTGGAACTGTAGATCTGTAATAAGAGTGCTATTTTGTTCCCATTATATTATCCATAATGGTATACACATAAAGTCTTTTTTTTAGTAACTTGTGGGAAGGGCAAAGCCAGGATTTTTTTGCGGGGGGGGGGGGGGGGGGGGGAGACAGAGACAATTAAAAAAAAATTTTCAAGTGCCATTTAGGTCTTGAAAAGGGGAAGGAGCACATTTTTGGTTTTGTATTCACAAGGTATAACAGTAGTGTGTACGGGAGGAGGGGCACCCGGGAGGAGGGGCACAGCATGGTTGCCCCCTTAATATGACAACTACATATAACTTTTGGTAATGACATCAAGATGTATGGATGTGGGGATCAAGATGTAAGCAATTTAAAAGCTAAACATTTACTCCAGCAAACAACGTACATGTACATGTATAAGAAAACAAACTCGGATATGAAACTCCACTGTCACATGGAAATTGATAACTATGGATTTCTGTGCGAGTGCACTGAGCAGGAAAGTAAAATGTTCAAATATTACCCAAATGAAAGACAAACCAAATGCAAGGTCCTATACCCCATGTAGAGATTTGGCAGGAGTCGGTAAAATAAAATGAATCCCATGCATGTCAGCTAACTCTTCGGATGACCTAAAACTCCCCAAAACGAAACTACTGTCAAAGGCAATTCACACAATGTGGAAGGACTGATGGGTTGCAACACAAGTGTTGTATTATGATCAGTCTATCCTTCCAAATTTTTCGTACCATGTTCAATTCCCGACAAATCTGTGGGGCCTTGAACACTATCAACAGCAAAAAAGTATGCAATTATAAACACAAAAACAACATAGATATCAAGTGTAGCACAGTTGTAAGGGTCATTTGTGGTCATTCATGGCATAGTCATGTAAACTGTTTGACATGGAATGGATCTAAAATAGATGTGAACGTTTCAATCACACTGAAACATTGGGCATTTCACAGAATATAATTCTTCCACGTTTAAGGTCTCATTTCATGTTCTTGAATCCTAATGTTCACTCTAATTTGAGTTTATGAATACCTGTGTCAGAAAAATAAAGAGTATTTCTCAAACTTAGATATTTTGGGCTGTTTACACACAAACCCAAGTGACAGCATTTCACATTGCTCATAAACTGTAATGAATCTTGAATACATGTAGGTGTGAATATCTCAAGGGTAGGAAAAGGGTGTTTCTAACTCCTCCCAGAATGAAATATATAACTCCTACATATGTACTTGTATTTGGCATAGAAATGCAAGGATATGTCAAATGTACAGTAAGTGTCTCTACACAGACTTACAAAAATATAAGTCTTCCATTTCTTAGGTACCATTTAACCCTAGAAAATGATCATGCATTTTCGTTATTTGGGAGCGTCCTTATACCTTGATTGAAGCAATAATAGATATTATTATGACATACTGTATTAGGTCTGGAACAGATGTTTGGGGTTGTTCACATATTGCTCATAATTGAAATGGATGTCAACATCTCAAGGGTAAGAGGGCGTTTCGTTCTCCTCCCAGTCTTGAAATATATCACCACTAGATGATGGCTTTGACAGAACTGAATGGTCATAAAAACGTCTGTCTGCATTTATACATTTGAACTTGGGATTTCAAAACTTTACTCTCACTGAAGTAGAAATCCAGTCAATATTAGGGATCTCTTCATATTGAGTGAAAATTTGCAATCAAAAAAGTAGAATACACTTTCAAAACAGTTATTCAAAGCACTACTTTGAAGTGCATTAAACTCCAAACAAAAGTGACTGCACTGGGACTCATAAAAGAGTGAATTTCCCAACCTCTGTACCTGGAGAGTATCCATTTTTAAACGTATTCATTCTACTGTAGAAATTGTAGAAATCATCCCCCTGTATCCCCTCTCTCTCTCTCTCTCTTCTTTGGGTCACCCATTACCTTAACAGAAAAGTAATGGGCATTATTATTATCTCTCAACCTAGGGGTCATTCACACATCGGGTCAACTACATTGCTTCGAATGGAATGGATCTAAAATAGATATGAACATCTCAAGGGTAAGAGGGTGTTCCTATCTCCACCTAATATGTAGCCACCACTTGGCTTAAAATTAATTGGTTATGAGGCTGTTTGTGGAGAGTCACATAAGAATTGAATAACCAAGCTTAATATACAAAAAATGATAACAGACAGTGCATGTGCTCTTCTGGGTTTCAAACAGATAAAAAGCTTGTCTGGAAACATTTGGACTTCGTGGACTCCCCTCCCAATAAAATATTCTTTCTTGCTTTGGGTATCAATTTACTTCAGAAAAAAAATCATCCCCCTACTGATGATTAATGATTAACAGACATTATTGTCTCAAGCACTGTTGGCTAAACCCATTTCTCATACTTGTGCACATACAAAATCCACCATGATCAAGTTAATAATTCTCTGAATGTCCTCATGATTAGGGATAATAGCTGCCTCGATCCATCGTCACGTTTCTCTGATTGCGCAGATATCGCAGGGGTGTGGCCACCTTTTTAACGTAGATTACGACCGAGGGGAAACATTTTATTTACGTCACATCACAGGTACATGCAGACATCATGCACTTAATCTATGATGTGTTCTAATTGTTCATGCAAAGTCAATTGATTTCTATGTCTGCATTATGGGTGTAACCTTTTCCAGGTGATTTTTTCCAGTAAATAATCATCTAAACAAAAGAAAGCAAGCATTTTCCTTACAGATTTAGACAAGTAGAATCAAATAGCATAACACTATGAACATGGCAGACAAAGAAAGTGGACAAAATAAACCTCTCATTCTACCCTTCACAATGGTTCTGGTAGTCAAAAGAACATCCTTAACAGCTATTATGTTTAATCATGTAGTTCCAGGTGAATATGCATGTGACACCTGTTCCACATATTTTAGACAATAGCACTGGAGGGATGTTCTTTTGACTACCAGAACCATTGTGAAGGGTAGAATGAGGGGTTGTTTATTTTGTCCGCTTTCTTTGTCCGTCATGTTCATAGTGTAAAGATATTAATATGTGGCAATTGCACCATCTAAAATTAGCATTTCGAAAAAAATCCGTTGGCATTTCAATCTTCTTCAATGCTGAAAAATTTACATTATATTAGAGTGCCACCAGTGTTGGGATTCAGAGAGCTACATACAAAAGGGAGAATTACATTAATCAACTTGCAGCTTCATTGAATAAAAAGGTAAAATATAATTTTCCAATCCACAAATGAGATGAACGACCTATGTACGGTCTATTCAGAGGCAGAAGGGTACTAACTCATATCCTTCAACACAAGTTCGTGCCTTTTCGGCTATCATCAGATGATGAGGGCTAAAAGGAATTAAGCATTTAATTGCCATGGGACTTGAGGCTTTCCAAAGTTTGCGAATAAGCTTAATCTTGCGAGATGGTATGATTAAAGGGGATTTTATCTGGGGTAGACAAGTGACAAACACAAGTTAATTTTTTTTTTCTTTTCAGGAAAAATTCAACACTAAGCTACCACACTCCACTCTGGCCAAGCCTTTTTGAAAATAGTACTTTAAAAGTCATTGAATCTGTGTATATCCATCCGAATCTATTGTACAGTGCATGCAATTAAAAACGAATTAAAAAAAAAAATGGTTTGCAAAATTTACAACTTTATGCATGGTAAACGTTTGTTTGCCTGTGGCAAAAACTGAAATAAAAAGAAGTAAATGAATCTGGCTTGATTTTGGATTTTTCCAATTTTCATCATATTTAGGGAACAAGAGGCTACGAGATCAAATCAACTGGTCTTACCTCCAGCCGCTCCAGAGTTTAGCCTAGCATTGATGACGGAGAGCTCCCTGTTGACCATGGTGTAGTTTCTCTCATGATCGATGAGCTCCTCTGAGATCGTCCGCTGGTTTTCATCCAGGTCGACTATGGATGAGAAAGATGAAGGATATACGTGTAGGATCAATTTTTGGGAGATGATTTAAAGAGAAGTTTGAGGTTCTTGTCATAGCAACAAATAATTTGTAAGCATTCTAAATTCTCTTATTTCCTGCATAAATGTGGAAAGATATCATAAAAGCAAGGTCATATGAAAAGTATGCTCTTGAAATGTCCTAATTTTTCAGATTTATTAAAAACATAACAAAAACTTCAGACAAATTTTGATGCCACATGTAAGTGTAGTCCCATGTACCCATATTCAAGTTCAGTGCTTCCATTACTACTTACATATTAAATTTTCAGCAAGATTTGAGTAAAGTTGCCACTTTAATGACTCCAAAACCTCACAATACATATTTTTTCCTTTAACATTTACTACACAAACAACTTTTCCTGATATATTTCAGAGCTTTTTTTTCCTTTCTTTATGCAATTGCATGACTCATACTCCAGTCCTTAACTGAAACTTGAGTACAAATTAGCTTTGTACTCAATGTGTTAATATCATTGGCTTTCTTAATGCTTAGAGCTCTTCATAGTAAATGCATTCTTTTCCAGATAAAATGATACAATTCATAATATGATGTAAGCCAATACTTATCATTTGTTAAAGCATACATGTAGGGGTAGTTTGCAGAAACAAGAAGTTTGACTCATTTACAAAATATTTCTCTTAGTTTTTACACACTAGAGTTATTTCCATTTCACAAACTGTAAACAACTTATGCATTACAACATGAAGCAATCATTATTTTTGTCTACATACATGTAAAGGTTTACAGTGTTTGTGAAAGAAAAGGGATCAAGCTGAGAAATCAAGCAAACTCACCAATTGTCTTCTCCACACGGCTGATGTTATCGTCCATGTAGTCTGCAAAGGAGATGAAAAAAAAACCACACAAATATATCTTACAGTGAATCAGCGTAAGAGAAAAGGAAAAGATTGTGACAAAGTGTTATATTTCATTATTTGTTTGCAGGAAATCTGTTGTTATTTAAGGTTTTTAAAGAGAAGATTCAGTTTTAGTATTAAGATTTCTCTTTGTCTTATTTGGATGAATATCACAGAAGAAATGTTAATAAAAACTTCATAGAAAGGTCTTTAAATACCCTCATGTTTGAAATATGAAGAGAAATGACTGAAAAGTTTGAACCAGGCTTTCATGCCACATGTGCATGTAGTCCCACATACTCATTTCTGCGTGCATTGCATGTGGCTTTCAAGACTGAATCCATATGTAATCACTATAATGATTAGAAAACTCAACAATATATACCAATTAACAATTCACCAAGTCAACTACATGATTGATCTTCTCATTTGATTCAAGACAATTTCTTTAACCCATTGGAAGCTGGAACTGGGTGGCCCCTGCATTAAGTCTACAGGAATATATGAATTCAGTAGTTAACAGGTTAACACTGTCTCAAATTTATCGTTAACTTGTTAATATGTATCATATACCATAGCAAGAGGGCAGATTCACAAGAAGACACATATTGTATGATACTCCTTCAATTCAAATGCAAACTTGACAGAAACAGGAAAAGAATACTCTGAAACATGCAGATTATGAAGGAAAAAAATTAACTTCGCTTTGCGAAAAAAAGAGATTTCATTATCTTTTCAGCTTACCTGTGAATTATGCAAAAAAGGGGAAGAAAAATAGAAATATGTTCCAAAGATGAGGAAACTGGAATCTGCAGATGCAAAGCGCAACCTCAAATTTGTTGGTAGAATATCGACTGATGATGCAACAGCAAAGTAGGATAGTTGAAGAGATGAAATCAAACAACTGTTGTCTGATGTTTTCCACCTTGTCTTTTGTATTCAGAATGGACAGAAGTGCCAGAGACAGTAAGTCCTTAGCAACAAGAACAACTCCTTAGCAACGGCCAAGTGGAGCAGTGCACGTGCGCGTGTGGTGCCTGCGTGCGTGTGACAATTCAGTAAGCACCACCAATCAGAGACTGCCAATATTGGGTGTCTGACAAAGGCCAAGACCAAGAAAGCATTCCCAGAATTGAACAAAAAATAAGTCCTTTTGCTCATTTAAGTGGCTTCAGAGACTGCAGGAGGTACCGTTCATAATTGGTTGATGCCCTAGTTTTTTAACTGTCCGTCAGAGTTCTAGCATCCAACTTGAAATCGAACATGCATGTCAGTTACATTGGAATTAATAGTGTCTGCATGTCCCAGTGTCTGCGCCCAAGTCTAATCCCTAGGGAGCCACCGCCTCGGAAAGGAAAGCATTACGGTCACAGCCCCTTTTCTCGCCCCCTCCTGAATTGCGAACAACGTCCGAACAAAAATGCACTTCAGCAGTTTAGAGAGAGTGATAGAGAGTGAGAAAAAAAAAATCAGAGGGATATCGTTGTCGAAAAAATGCCAAATGTATTTTGTTTAAATAGGGCTTAGCATTGAAGGGCGTAGACAAGCATAGGGGATAATAGAGAAAGGAAGTGATAGATTAGTCTTTAATCAAGGAGGTGGACTTGATTTGAGCTCCTGGGATTTGGCATGAACAATAATGGGTGTGGCCTCTATTTCCTCTCGACACCGTACCTCTCCTACGATCTCTCTGACGAGATAGGATGAGGGTAACGCTCGACTGCCTACCAGCCATATAGAGTGGCAAAGATGAACTCGTCTGGGTGTTCCTCAAATTGGCCACCGAGCCCTTTTCCTTGACAGCGTGACTCACGCAGGGTCTAGTTTCTACTACTGCTGATTATTTACTCCCAAACAACCTTTTCCTAAATGGCTAACCCCTTTTAAAACATAGCTAAATCACTTAATAAGTGGAGTAATTCATGGACGAAGGTAGGCAATGGTATTCATCATTCTATCCCCATTAATAGAGTCTGGTAACTTAACTGCTTCAGTACAAGACCCTAAGGTCCAGGGCTTTGGTCATGGGTTAGGATGACAATACCCACTGACTCATACTTCTCACGTTATTCAATTCAATTGATCATAATCACTACACTCACTGATTGGCAGCATGTGCTTGTGCGCATTATGCAGCACAACTTTTCATAACCCTACCCCAGGCCTTGACTAGATCTTTGAAATAATACTTAATGAGCTTGCTTAAGACTCATGATAAGTAATGTATGATCATTTGCTTAACAACGATTTGGTCTACACCCATGTCTCTAAAACTGATTGTCATATGAGGCCAGTGAGGTTTGTGTTAATCCATTTCTAATCTGAATTTATTTTTGTCAAAATGTATGAAATACACAAAATCATCTTTAATCTGTTACCAAAAGTACAAGTTCTATTTATCAAACCAGTGTTTTTTTTTAATCAAAATTGCACATCATTTTTCAATACAATAGTTATCCAAGAAAAATATCAGTTTTCATCCTATAGATGCACCCCTCAGTGAAAAAAAAATAGATGGAGATAAAACAAAGGGTAAAATTTGAAGGAAGAAATGAAAAGAAATACCCCTTAGTGGATGAAAAGTATTTGCAAGCATAAAAATGACTCCAAGTTGGAAAAGAATTCATCATTAAGTTTTAATATATAAAGTCAATTAAAAAAATCACCAAAGTTCAGTTTTGCGTAAAATAAATGTATAACACTCAATGAATAAATCACAATTTTTACAGTTAAATCTTCTCTCAAATACTTGCTGCTTGATCATGGGTTCAAACTACACTCATATTTAAAAATATATATATATCAGTAAATTTCAGATTTTAAAACAAAATTTAAACAACAATGTGGAGCAAAATTTTATAATTAAATGATAAAGGAAAAGCATAAAATAACTTTCAAAGCAAATGAAAGCAAATACACAGCCTCTTTTTTGCGAAAATGGAGTTACAGCACAGCACTTTTATTACTTAGGAAAACTTCACTGTAAACTGATGAACGAATTTGAAGCCAAGCCAAATCTGTCAGTATCAATAACTTCCTATGAGCTAAGTAGCTCCTCTATCTAATTAAATAACATGATTAATAACATTCATGTTTGATTTCTCAGAAGAAGACAACTTACAACTCATCTTCACATGCTTTCTGTCCAACCTATCGATATTCCTGGAAAAAATCCAGGCTCTTCTGCAAACTCAGTGCAATGCTCAATTTCAATATTGAAATTAAATGAATTCTTTTATTTATACAATTTGTTTGTTTATAGATCACCGAAAAAAACTTCAGCTCTCCTGCAGACACTAAGATAAATTCAATTTGAATATCAATATCAAAATGAATACCCTCATACATTGATTTATTTTGTTAATTTATACTGTTTAAATGGATATTTGCTACTTCAACCAACTGTTCATTTTTTTACTTTGAAATTGACACCTAACTACTTTTTTCTTCTCAAACAAATCAAAACGGACAGCTACAAATAATTGAAATAAAAAGAAAAAGAAAAGATAGGAACCAAAAGAGCAATTATAGTAGCTTGATAGCATTTTACTCAACAGAAATTTCCAAAGGAGACTCAATGCAGTGTGTGCTTTAAAAACATGATTACATAAGGGCATCTATCGGTTATGATGTAAGGTGGGATGACAAAGATTAAATAGAGGCAGATTGATCTGGTCACTTTCAATTGGAGCACGATCAAAACCAAACTAGAGAAAAATCCTTTACGTCCTAAACGGATCTCATCCCTTTAATCTTCATCAAGGCTCACCAACAGGAATTGATTACTAATTAATTACCGCCACCTATTGCAAAACAACTCCGGAGATGAAGAGAGATGAGAGTAAGTGAGAGAGAGAGAGGGTAAGAGCATGCGTGTGTATGTGTATATCTGTGGGAGAAAGTATGTGTGTCTGGGGGGGGGGGGAGGGGGAGGTGTTCAAAAGAAGGAGGCACAAATATAGGGAAATGAAAAAAGAATTGAATTGAATGGTTTATTTTGATAAAAACAATGAGATAATGAAAAAAGAAAACATTCCCAGTAGCAGTCAAACGAGTGAATTGCTGAGAACATAACAAAATACAAAATACCATTGTAATGGTGCATCACAAAGAAACACTGAACATGGATTTAAGACAAGGATTAAGATATTCAGTTCCATCCAGATCGGAGAAAGTGAAAGAGAATGAGAGAGAGACACAAACATACAAAGAAAAAAGAGGTGTAAAGAATGATGCACAAATATGGAAATAAAGTAAATCACATGCAAGAGAGATAAGAATCAAAGAGAAAGAAATTTAGTTTGGTTCCTTTATTACACCAGAAAATAACGGACCAAATAAAGACACAGAGACTGTAAAACGCCGGGGGGATATGTCTCATTGAGACCTGTACATCATCCATGTAAATCACTTTCTGAAAAGCACCCTAAACGGGGATTACAGTAGGACGGAAATAATGTATTACATCTCCGATTTTTATACCCTTAACAGGGATTCTATGCAAGGATTGCATCATTATCTCATAACTGCGTAACATTTTCCCGGACTTTCCTGATTTTAATACCCTTTTTTTCTGATTTTACCTGTTTTTGATACCCTAAACTGGATCCCCGGGTTCCCTGCCCGGTGCTGAAAAACGAAACTTTTTCTATGTTTTTGTTTATGTGGATGATGTACACGCTTCTATGAGACATATCCCCCCGGGTGTAAAACACACAAGAAAAAAAATATGAGAAAGGAAGGGAATACATAGAGCACGAGAGTGAAAGCGTTGATTGTGAGACATGCAAAAGAATGAGAGAGGGGGAGAGAGAGAGTGAAAGAACAGAGAGAAAAGAATGGGCAGAAAGAAAGATGGCATGTACATTTGTGTGTAAGGGTGGGTGTGGGTGTGTGTGTGTGAGAGAAAAAAAAGAAAGAGAAAGGAGAGAGAGAGAGTAAAAGATAAAGTTGGCTGATGATCAGATTGAGGTGTTGGGAAAGCGGAAAGGCAGGATTTGTTTAATTGGGAATGGAAATCTATGAGTACTTGGGGTCTTGGGCAATGCCAAGAATCGGTCAATCAATTGCACGGCAAGTTGAAGGCTGACTTGTGACTTGGCTTTTGAAATGAAATAATAATCTCTCCCCCTCTCTCTCTCTCTCTCTCTCTCTCCATCTATCCCTCTCCCTGCCACTCTCCCATACTATATATCTCTGCTCTCTCATACACTTTTTTGTCACTCTCATTTCCACTCTCACTTTCAGTTCAGCCTTAGTTTCTTTTCTGTAATGAGAAATACTTAAACTCATGGATTAGACGTTTAATCGCATCAAAAAAATTCTCATGTTATTGGAAAAAATGTATGTCAATCCCTCTTTCCAAGTTGCAGCCTCGGTAGATCTAAGCTTTGTCTCATATCTCTTTGAAAATATCAAACATGATTATTCAAATTATTCATCAAATGAACGCAAAAGAAGCATGGGAACATCAAATTTTTATCTCATAAAATTTGACAGCAAGTTTGTATTCCTCAGGAAATTTGAAAGAGTGAAAAAAACTGTTTCAAATTTATTTTTGTAATAATGATTTATATTTTTCTCCAAATAACAGTTTTTGTTTTGAAGTATCTCAAAATTAGTTAACTGAGAAAGAAACATTTGGATGGAATTAAACCGCCCCCCTATCAACATGCTTGTACAGTAATGTATGAATTGAAAGATCTGCAAGCTCGAGAAGAGAGCAAAAAATAAAGAAAATTTCACTGAACTGTATTGAAAATATCACTCTCAGTAGAAACTAATGAAAAAGTATTGCTATGAAAACAAACGAACTAATCTTAAACTGTGATTCATCAAGAACTAGATTAGTGTCACTTGAAGTTGATGTCATCTGCAGGCCTACTAGTATTCAGATTGTTCTAACATGCTGCATTCCAGCATTCTAAAAAATCATTTGTTCTTAATGATTTCTACCATAACTGCTTCCAATACAAGTGATTCCCTAGCTAATTCATGTGAATGTACTGAAGTTTGAACCAAAACTTTATTCATTTTAAAGTAAACAGGGTAAGCTCTAAATTTTGGTTGAAAAATATTGCTGTACAATTACAACTGACTAATTGAACAATAAATCTGTCTTCTGCGCATACACTGTAGCTGTATAATTACTCATTTAAAACAACCAGGCACAATTAAGCCTCATTAAATGAAAACTACACCCCATTTCTGGCTTTCAACTGCCCAAATGACCACGTTAAATTGACCACTCCACAGACCTTGAGGGGGTCTAAATCTGGCCCTCCTACTGACCTAACCATCTTCCATGCCTTGCTTCATCACGCTAATGCTCATGCGGGAATCTTTTTAACCAATTGCCTACAAGAACCACCTGGTCCCTGTATTAAACCAATGAGAAATTTGAGAATGCGGTAGTCAACAGGTTAGGATAAGGCGATAAATGAAGTCGTCTTGGCTCGTTGGGAATGCCCCCCTTGGAGCTGGAGGTGTCGATTGAGGGACTAGACCCCTGGGAGGGGGGCAGGAAGGAAGAGCAATTGTCTGATCTGTGTCGGGGAGGTGCTAACCTATTTAGGTGGATCCGGGGCATGGTGAGGGGTGGGTCAGTTGTGTGGATATCTTCGCATTTCTACCTCAATTTCATCCTCTTAATGTGGTTTTTTTTTTTTGCTCAGTGTTTTTCAGATTCTTGTATGAGCTTCCTTTCCTTCTTAAATTCAATAAATTTCTCCCTTTTGTCTTTATCTTCACAACTTCTTTTCAATTTTGTCTGTTTCTTCACACTCTTGACTCACTGAACTATGGCCACAGAGCAGTATCCTATCTGCAATCATCATTACAAATTATGTCTTGATATCAGTCACTACAGGACATGTTCATGACTTCAATTAACATTGCCTGGGCCCCACCTTATTCGCTCCTGTTCCCCAATTTCTGCTATTCTCCTTTCTAGGGCTACTCATAAAATTTCTGAAAGTGGTTCAGGATGAAATGGTAAGGTCAAAATGAATGAGCCCCCTCCCAGAAACAGTGAAATTTTGAGGGTCATAAGTTAAAATTTAGGCCCACATGTGACCCCTCGGAAGCCTGTTGGTGTCGAGCATGTCTAACCCAAGGTCTGAGTATCTGCCATTATACATGTATCTTGGTCATTCTTTTGATCCTTGGATGAGGTTGCACACACTATCACCACTAAAAAAGTACAGTGTGTCTATTCACCTAGGGGGCCGGGGACAGACAACTGACTACAGGTTTACTAAATGTAAGCCATAAAACCGGTAATTCTTTTACCCTATGGCCGCATACACACCCACGACATAATGTAGCCTAGGTACATAGCAAATGTACTGCTTGAACAAAAAAAACCAACAAACTAATATGTGGGCACAACCAATTAGGAAGCAATCTCCATAGCCCCTCCTTCACACCCTTGCTTGTGGCTGCTGCTAATTGAATGGGTGGGACTACACGAATGTGCGAATGTGTCACTACAGCTGAAGATGTGTTTGGAATCAGATCCAATTAAACTCCACCAGGGAGAGGGTGAATCACAGACTCGAGGCTTCATAGGTCCAAAATTGGGTCAGATATGGAGGATCTAGAATTCACCTCTACTTTTCATCCTAATTCTGGTCTTCTTGGGCAAGGCAAATTAAAGAACTCTCAAGCACTTCTCCCTAATGCCTATAGTCCATATCAACTGATAAAAAAAGTGGAAATATGAGGATTGTAAAAATTAAGATAAGTGGTGCATTACACAACCAGTGCTGAATGAGCCTGAGAGCACATAATGAAGGACTCGACACTAACAAGCACCCGAGGCATATGAGCCCCCAAATTTGACAGTTTTTTGACATAGGGGTTCAATGTAAGCAGACCCAGAAATATCAGTCTGGACCCCATACAAAAAAGAGTTAATAGCAGTGGAGCAGTGCATGAGGGAAACCTGTTCTACATTTTGGTTAAAACTATCAATTGATAGCTTAATCTACTCACTGCAATTTCCTCATATCCATCTCCATCTAACTCTTTCTCTCTTGGGAACGCTGTTCGTTTAAGGGTTGCCATAAATAACCCTTCATCAGGGAGCACTTAGTCTAATATAGATCTGTCATGAACATCATCTATGCTATAAATACCTCCAGGCCTACCTGAGAGAAACAGGTTGAGCTATGTGTAATTAGCAAGTGATGGGGATAACAAACAATTTTGTACTTCTATTTCGGATGGTTTCAGGAAGTATTGTTTCATGCAAAGTTGTGTAATTATTGTAATACATGTGGTTTTCTATCAATTAAGCCCTTTTTTCTGGTTTGTAAAAGCGTAAAACTGAATGCTTTATCTCATAATGCATTATGTTCATTTTGATTGAAAAAAACTTGATTTGCCAGTTAATTTAAGTTTTAAAAAAGATACCTTTCTTCATTCTTTAAATATCTGAGTGCTTTCCATTAAACTGTACAAAAATTGTTGAAACATCTAAATTGGGGAAATTGAGTCAAGTGCCCTGTATGTGTGTGGGTGAGTGTGAAGCAATTTTCGCGTTATCAACTATGTAAAGTTCACTTTTGCTGTTTCAACAATTGTCCCAGTAAGTTTCTTCCTCTCCTTCTTTGGCAGCAGTTCCTTGTCTCTTTTCATTTTTTTTCTTTCTCTTTTTTGGTATCATTCACTCAATAGAAAAATATTGACAGACCTGAAATTACAGCATGTTGTAGGAAGCACCATTTTCTGCATTAAAAGTCTAGAAAAAATATAACTCTTTTTCTAGGGGTACATGTTAAATTAAATTGGGTGAGAGGGATCAAAGCATAAGATACTGTCTTCAATAAAGAGATTATAAGATAATAGCATATTTCCTGATGTTTTATCATTTTCATTCAGCTGCCACGAATAATAGTAATAATCCTCACTTAACTCCAACTTAGAGGGGAAAATTGTAAGATAGGGACATGGAAATTGAAGGGAGGCAAAGAAGAGAGGGACAGTAAGATAGAGATAGAGAGAGAGAGAGAGAGAGAGAGAGAGAGAGAGAGGGAGAGAGAGAGAGAGATGAGGAGTTTAAAGATAGATTAGAAGAGAGGGACAAAGGGAGAGGAAGGGCCTGGGAATTGAAGAAAGACAAAGAAGAGAGGGGCAAAGAGAAAGATTCGGAGAAAGGGAGAAAGAGGGAGAAAGAAAAAGATAAAGAGTGAGAAGAGGAGAGAATGAATAAAAAAAGGAAGGTTGTAATATAAAATAGGGAGGAAACGTGAAGGAGATAAGAGAAAGTGCAGCCTGGAGAGAGGATCTGAGGAAGGAGAGGGAAAAGAGAAGGAAAGGGGATATGGGAAGGGAAAACTGGAGAGCAAGTGGAGACAGAGAAAGTAAGAAAAAATAAACAGAAGAATATGGAGGTAGCAGAAGAAAGTCTTTGAAAAGAAAAAAAAAACAGAGAGAGAGATAAAAAAGAAAGGGATATTGGGGAGCGAGGAATAAGGAAGGGATGGGAGAATGGGAGGGAAGGGAAGGGTAGAAAGGGGCAAAAAGAAAGGGAAAGAGAGCATGTGAAGAATAGGGAATTAGACAGAAGTGAGGAAAAGTTTGAGAAAAACAGAGAGAGACAGAGAAATAGAGACAAAGAGAGAGAGAGAGAGAGAGAAATGGCATAAAAATAAAGAAGTAGAGATTAATTAAGAGCTCAGGTGTATTGTATCATTCCTATGTACCAGTAAAAAAAAAAGAAAAAAAAATTGTCACTTTTATTTCAAATAATAGAAAAATGACTTTTATGCATAAAATGTGTGAGAACACCAGATGACAAGATGAATCAAACAGTTTGGCGTTATGTCATCCCACTTCTCTTTCAAATGTCGTGCTCAGTCACGATTATGCAGTATCAGACAATTAATCTCCAAATTGGAAGACAACCCTAGTGACAATAGCTCTAGAAAATCCCCCTTTTTTTTCTGATTGACAATAACCTCACTTAATCTCAGTTCTTCTGGTTGTGTTTCAGCAACGAAGCTCACCTCGAATTGTTGGTCTTGTCTCAAACTATAAAGCTTTTGTGATTAAGTAGTCAATTCATGACAATTGACTGTCATGTTGCTAATCTCCATGTGAAATGTTTAATCTGCTACTCTGTTCAGTAAATTTGGGTTTCCTTTCCTGCTGATTTCTATTTCAGACCAATAAAATTATCTAAAAGTTATGTCATTATTCTCTCTAAATCTAACCATGAAAGAAGAAAAAAACTTTTTAATTTGATGAATCCAGGATTCAAATTTTTCCTTTTCTACCATGTCTCACTAGAATGATTTGTAAATTGAAAATAATCGCTTTTGCACTTGAAAATGATTCATTTTAATAAATTGATCCATATGAGTAGTGCTGGCATGAAGCACATCATTATATAAAGGGATTCATAAAGCATTAGAGCAACTGCGCAGCAATATCTTGAATAAAATTTTGTAGCTAATAATGGTTTGATAATTTCATACCCATTGATAATATAATGAATATACAAGTACATGTGTGTTTCTTCTTTCCCATACATTGTACATGTATCTTCTCATCGGGAAAGAAAGAACAGGCATACAGAAAAGTGCCAACTTTATTATGCACTACAACACCTTTTAGTCTATCATGCAGTATCAACAATGTCAAATGTGTGAAAAGTGGTGTTTGGAAAGTGACCTAAAAGACAAGATGAGAAAATGTTACATACATGTACCTAAGACTAGACCAAATATTCATTTTTCTCCTTGACTTCATAAAGCAACAAAATATGTCTTGCTACCATGTAAATCAACCAAGCAAGCGGGGGATTATTCATTGGTAGTACCACTCAAGGAAATACCACTGTGTGTGATGATGCACAGTGCACTGAAGTATTTTTGCAAAGTAGAAGCACAGCTGTCAAACTCATAAAATAAAGTGGAATGGGGGCAAAACATGCCCCATGAGGTCAATCCATGATGCATTCCTCGACTAAAAGACAGGACACATGTTCCCAAAACTCACAGAGAACGCCCCCGCAAAAAATAAACCGGAACTCGTAAGAACAGTGACACTCCAACCTGTACAAAATTACACAGCCCTCAGTGGTATACCCCCCAGACCCTACAAAGTAAAGTCACCTGATTCTGACTAAAAATACAAACCCACTCAGATATTTTTTTTCTGATCCGGCCTCCTAATCCAACATAATCCCGATACCTTAATCTTTCAGAGTAAACAACGTCATAAGACATTTACCACGAGGACATCATGGACGAAAGAAATCATCTAATGTTTCTGGGAAAAGTCATTCATTAACAACTTCACTATTTTCAAGAATCTTTCTTCTGATCTTGTAATATGTTGACATTATTCACATTTATAAAGACACTATATATTCTAGCAAAATAAGCATTTTAACTATGCATAAAATGTACAGGTAAACCTACCGGCTTTGGCAACCCTCATTTCAGTCGATTTAACCAGGCCCCTAAAACTCTGCCATTTTGTCCAGATCCATTAGAAGGCCAACCTAAGCACCCATCAATATTTATGAGCAAAAATGAATAATTCATTTTGTAAGATGATTCCAAGGAGTCACGTGCATTTGTGCATGTTTTAAAACATTATGCCCATCAGCTAAAAATATGCGCAATGATGCACAATCAATGCGCAACAAATGCGCAACAAATGCGCATTAAATCAAAGTATCATAATAAAGTGATACGCGCCACACGCGCAGTAGATATGAATAATGCAACAAAAACGGGTGCTTAGGTCGACTTTCAAATGATCCGAAAGAGGCGGGGCCTAATGCCATCCGCGTAATGATATAAGCGCGTGCAGCTTTTTATCTAGTAAATTTATTTTATGTCTATGGATTTAACTCACTGGCTACTGGAAGCGGGTGACCCCTGTATTGAGCCTATGGGAATAAGAGAATTCCATAGTCAACAGGTTATTATATACCTTATCCTAAAATTCTAGGCCTCTGATTGGTCAAAGAGGCAGTCATGGAAACCGCTAGCTGACTGCCGGGCATATAGCAAAAAAAAACCCAACTATTGACTGGGCATGATAGTTCAACCTCCGTGTACAATACATAAGTACATGGTTTGTTACATGCTAACTCTAGAGAAGTAGGCTGGGTAAGATGCGCGTAGGCCTATCTATATTTGCGCATTGTGAAAATTTATTTACTTTAATTTCTCTGACCCGTAGCACGACAACTTCATTTTAATGCCTTAATTTAGCATAAATTAAGTGAGATGTGGTATATAAAACAAATATTGACTGCTTATTTTTCGGTCACGGTCAAAACTATAGCTCCTCGGTGATCTTGAGACTGTACAATGCCCCTCGACTTCGTCTCGGGACATAGTACAGTTTCGAGATCACCTTGGGCTATAGTTCCAACCATGCCCCTCAAAGCAGTCAATATTTGTATAATATAGGAGACATCAAATTACTATAGGCAAGGAATTAAGGAGTTAACTGAGAATTAAGAGCCTGATGGGTTTAAGTCTATGCATGTATGATCATGAACAATTTGTAGATTTCCATTTGCATTAAATAACCATGGAAACCAAATGTTATAAAGTTTTTATTCCTTCAGTGATGCTCTACAATAAAACACAAAATGGCTCTCTCCACGTATTAAGTAATTCTTTTCTAAAGACCATCAAACTTTTAAATTTTGTCTAATGTCCGTCCTTGACAAACCAATTAGACTCTTAACCAGTCTCTACATACATAAATGTTTGTATCTAATTATAATAATCAGTTTTATAATAAGAAAGACTGCAATATCAATGAACACTATTTATTTATTCTCGCAGCAGCTTTATAATCTTGACACCAGGGATTTCTCATCATGACTCTATCACAAAAGCACACCTGCTTCCCACTAAAATTTTTGTTGCATGACAAGCAACCACCATCAAATGAAATTCAATTTATGTTATGAATTAGCCTTGTGTGAAAAAAATATTGACCCCTTTGTCAATTTTCCCAGAAAGAGCAGGCGAGAGAAAAATTTGTCAAATTCTGACTCTACCGTCCCACGCATCCAATGCAATACGAACGTCACTAGACTCAACGGCTCAATGAGGCTTCTACATATGCTTCACAATGAGATCATTGTGCTTCCTTGTAGAAATCATTCCGCTTCAGTGCAAAAAGAGTTTAACTCCCTACTTCCGTTCAGAAATGATATGGTGGGGGCATATCTATATCTATATCACTTGCCATGGGTAATATCAGAGGGAAAATACATATTAACTCTTCTAAATAACACCAATAATACTTGCACTGAAAAAAAAAAAAAAACTACCAATATTCACAGAATGCATAGTCTAATCTATATCATTTGTCTTGATAAAAGAAACGTATTATATTTTTCAATTTTCTTTTTTTTTTTATTGTCATTGTGATTGTCATCCCAAAATATAATTTAAAAAAAAACCACCAGACAAACATTAGCTTTGTTTGCAATTGAAATCTTACAAGGGAAACATCATGGCATTGATATATGTAATTTTCCCCCCATTTTTCCAGGTTTCTTTCTTTGTTTTTTTCTTTGAGCTTTCCAGAGTTAAATCTCTCACAGCTCCACTGCTTTCTTTCACCAACATATCCTTTCCTCCTAAACTTCACAAAATGGAGAAGAGACCTTCTCACTTCCAACAACCCCTGATGTCCTGGGACAGGTGAATGCCATTGTCAGGCGCAAGACGCCCGGGGTTCTACGATTCTTGGCACGGTTCGTGGGGATCCTACCTTGATGGGTGATTTAGTGAGTTGATAACCTGTTTCCTGAATTGCTCTCCCTGCGAGAGAGGGAGAGTTGGCAAGAGAAAGTGCAATGACTGACAGCGGGGAGAGATGTTCCCGGTGCTGACGTACTTATCGCAAGAATATCAACAGCGAAGTAAAAACATCCAGAAGAACATGAAAGAAATTTGTAAGCAAACTTCACTCAGCCTACATACAAAATACAGAACACAGAAATGCCTTCAGTACTTATATTCTGTTGAACATTAAGCACGAGATAAATCTGGCTGTGGTCTACGGGAAAAGCATGCAATACTGTAATCAAATTAAATAGTTTTTATTTGTTTGATTACTCGGGTTGAAATTGCTAAGATATACCAACCATCTTTAATTCAACCCCACCCGTGTCTTTTTCAATGTATTGTCTATTTGTTTTAAATTGATGACTGCTTTTATGCATTTATATCCACTTGTCTCAATTTTTCCCTTTTTTATCATAATTTATATCTGCTGTAAATTTTATGTATTTTCGATCTTGAGTGGAAATAAAGATTGAATTATGAAAAAATATAGTGCTCAACAGGTTGATATAAACCATACAGTAAAAACTTCCTCAAGAAGCACCTTTGAACATAGTAAAACAATATGTATCATAAATGGAATGGAAAGTTCATCTCCTCTCACGTATCTAAAATTTACAATGACAACAGAGAGATGTTTTATAGTACTGATGTTAGTTTTCAGGGTGTTTTCCTAATCAATGATGATAAAACTGAAGTCTAAAAATATTATTGCATATCTATGCTTTGAAGAAGACTGAATAACTCCTATTTAACTGTTCTCAATACAGGTGTCTAATTTACAATGGCAACAGAGAGATGTTTTATAGTACTAATGTTAGTTTTCAGGGTGTTTCCTAAATCAATGATGATAAAACTGAAGTCTAAAAATATTTGCATATCTATGCTTTGAAGAAGACTGAATAACTCCTATTTTACTGTTCTCAATACAGGTGTATCTTTAAAGAGAACAATTTTATAAAGCCATATAATTAGAACTAATAAAATATACAATGGTAACAGAGAGATGTTTTATAGTAATAATGTTAGTTTTCAGGGTGTTTTCCTAATCAATGATGATAAAACTGAAGTCTAAAAAATATTTGCATATCTATGCTTTGAAGAAGACTGAATAACTCCTATTTAACTGTTCTCAATACAGGTGTATCTTTAAAGAGAACAATTTCATGAAGCCATATAATTAGAACTAATAAAATTTACAATGGCAACACAGAGATGTTTTATAGTAATAATGTTTGTTTTCAGGGTGTTTTCCTAATCAATGATGATAAAACTGAAGTCTAAAAATATTATTGCATATCTATCCTTTGAATGAATACTGAATAACTCCTATTTAACTGTTCTCAATACAGGTGCATCTTTAAAGAGAACAATTTCATGAAGCCATATAATTAGAACTAAAAAATTATTTCACAATTTTTTAATGGAAAAGTTGTATTGACATGAAATAATCATCATGAGAATAAATTCTAAAACAGCACTTTTTTTATCTCCCTAAAAGTGAGAAGATTTTGATGATATTTTTCAAGCTAATCAAGGCTGTTTACTTATTTCTAATAAAAAACACATTTCTATTCACTTGAAACCCCACCAATACACATCGATATCATACCAAGTTCTTCCTTTTCTCTATGAAATGAATATTTATTAATGAAGAGTTTTCAGTGATAAATCAAATTTGGATCCACATTCCATGAATTTAAAAAGAGGCTTGGCAATATATTTTCAACAAGAAAATAGCATTTTGGGGCAGCCCTAAACATTATGAAAAGACAATGGTTTAACACACGTTTCCTTAAAAGCCTTTAATACACCTACCCTTTAAAGCCTTTGATTATTATCATTAAAAGGTGCAATGACTAACTGAGCGAGTTGGAAGAGATTTGGCAATAGAGCCACAAGAAATCTTGAAATGATGACAGAGCAAAAATCCGCCATTTTGAAACCCCTCATTTAAATACAAAGGAGAATGTTAATCTTAGAGAGATTATGGTCTGGCTTTCATTGTCAATTATTGGAAAGACTGGGGTTGGTAGGTGATGTGTCACACTAGTAACTTGAAAACTGACCTTGAGGATAAGCTCTAGGAAAAATATGTAGCATGATTTGCATTTTTCCAAAGATTTCTCACGAAAAACATGATTACTCTGAAAGATCACAATGAAAGATTAATTTGAAAAGTTCTGATTATGAAATCAGATATGAAGAAAACTCAAGCTCAATGAACTGAAGAGAGCTGACAAGCTATCATATTGAAATTACAGTTGCTGGGTTTAGTAAGGAACCTTATCAAAATTCAGAGCCAATTTAGCACGCGGCCTTTAGCATCTTTTCCAATCCTCCCGTTTCTCCATAGGCAAAATAACAGGGGATAAGGAAAGCCGATGTAAAAGAACGGTCACAGAGAAGACGATCAAAGATGCGGAATGAGACTTTTGACAACCGGCCTAAACAAATTTTAGGCTGTAATCTCTTCTTGTTGATGTTGGGGTAAAATGAATCCATGTTTAGGCAGGCACTCCAAAGATCGACTGGCCCAACTGGACTTTTTCCTAGTATGCTTCAATGAGAATGTGGTTCCAGCCTACCAAAATAGACAGTATTTCATTTTTTCTCCAGTCACTAATGCAGAGACCTGCATCTACATAATAGTTCTGATGCTTCCTTCACAACACCTGACTTTCTGCCAAGAGATATCCTAGTTGCACTTCACTTCCTTTCATCTCCTCTGACTTTGCCAGTCTGACTTTGCCAGTCTGACTTTGATGTACTTTAAAGAAAAACTTTGACCTTTCATCTGTATTCTCTCCAAGTCTAATCATGCACACTCACTTATTTTCATTTCCACAGACCTCTCCAATCGGTCTACTCTCTTGGAGAGCTTGCCTAACATGGAGTGCAAGAACCCAATCTCCTGGTCCTTCTGGTCAATCAAGGCTTATCCTAGCAACATGCACACTCACTAACTTGATTTCCAAGGCCCTAGAGAACTGTGACATACAACCACTCATGAAAAATGCACACTACTCACTTATTTTCATTTCGACAGACCTCTCCGATCGGTCTACCCTCTCGTACAGCTTGTCTAGTATAGAGCGCAGGAATCCAATGTCCCGGTCCTTCTGGTCAATTGAGCCTTATCCTAGCAACATGTACACACTCACTACATGTAGCTGTGACCTCCAAGGCCCTAGAGAACTGTGACATACAGTACAACCATGCATGAAATGTGCTCACTACTCACTTATTTTCATTTCCATAGACTTCTCCAGCCGGTCCACCCTCTCAGACAGCTTGCCTAGCATGGAGCGAAGAAATCCAATCTCCTGGTCCTTCTGATGGATGGTCATCTGGAGCTCACGGATCTTGTCATCGGAGGCAGACAGGAAGTCCTTGATGCTGTCATAGGCACACTGACCCTGTGAGAGATGTGCTTCCACCTGCAAGGTAATTCAATGGGATGGACAGAAGGAATGAGTATGAAAGTGTAATAATACACATATTGTCTGCTGAAAGTCATGACTTGGTTCCCTTCTGGCTCTTTGCAGACAATACTTTGACATGATTTTTAGCTTCAACATATTTGTCAATTAAACTGGACAGAAAGACAGAAAGATTTAATAATGTGAGACTACAATATTCTTCAATATGTTTTAAACACAGTCTATCCTGAAACTCCGCTTTCATTCATTTAAATCAATGGAAAGGGACCACAGCACAGAATTACACATATTCCAATCCTCAAAAATCTTTATGAGTACTTTAAATACTATTTCTGTAAAGAGCTATTGCGAGTTTACATACAGGTATACTCTTAACTGAGATAAATGCATCGAGTGAGGTAGAATAGTTGATGTACTCACACGCGCACAGGCATGAATCGGGGTGTTTTATGGAATCGAACAGCTATTCGATTCTGTTAACACCCTAATTGTGTAATAATATTAACTTTTAGTTTCTTCAAATTCTTATACTGCTAACCCCTACGAGGCAGGGTAAAGTTTTTTGCGGGGGTTATTTCACAAGTACTTGCTGTACATAATTGATTTTTTTTTTTTTTTTTTCAGGTGATTGAAACACATGAAATCATACACTGAGCTAACACCCTAGTGGTGCAAAACAGATGCAATTAGTGATGTAAGCTTACCTGCTCCTGTGTGCCTACAAAATGGCAGCCATACCTCTGATGATCACATTTACAAAGGTTGCAGTTCACCAGGTGTGACTCAAGATTCTACAAGAAGAAAACATGAAACAAAAAATAATGAAGGACAAAAGAAATGTTTACAGAAATATTCTATAGAGAAAAATTATCATGTTCATATGCATGCAGTTAGCCGAAGTCCTCATGGTACTTGCAGATGGACAAATTACCTCCATTCTTTTTCTTTTTCTTGAACTCATTCTTCTAAAATGTATTTTTTTGCTTCTTTTCTCTTGGTCAATTAGGTGTTTTGCTTCAGTTTCAATTTTGATGATAAATTCTTCATGGTTTAAAGTGCTTTGCAAAGTAAATGATGATACAAAATATATTTTTTTTAAAAAACAGACACATGTTTAACACATTTTAAAACATTGGAGGGTGAAGACAGCGCTGTCAAACTTACATAAAAATAATCCATTACAAGTAATGACTGATACTGGTCCTGTAATGATTCCCTCTCCCAACTCTTAAAACAATCTGACATGTTGAGAGAACATGCGTGTGTGTCTCTCAACTCCTGGAGCAGCTTCAAGCAATGCTCGCAGGATTTCAAGGTTAATAGACTATTAAACCCTACCAAGGAGGGGCCCGGGCATTAACGCTTCTTACCATCTTCAGGACGAGCGGACAATCCGGATTATTGGGGCATCGAACGGGGGCATAGCCACATTGTGACTCATGTTCCCTGTGGATGAGAAAAGGGGGGAAACAACAGCAACATGATGAAAACAAAACTCGACCCAAATAACGTGGACTGAGGAGGGCATTTGCAGATAACGGCCGGAATCAGCGCGACACATGCGGGAACATGTGAGCCTACAAGGGGCTTGTCGAGGACCACACCCTGATACATGCAAGGTCAGGGGGGCTTTGGCAGTGTTGTTTTTGATGCACGCAATCTCCTAACGAAGACAGAAGGGTCTTTGGTATGTACAAAGTGGAACAAAAACATCATCAAGATAATTGTTCTCAATTTCTACAAGGTAAGAGTTAACAGACTTTGATTAATCTGCATAACAACTGGGATTTCTCTTAACACTGCCCACACCCTTTGTAAGAAGGAGAAACAATGACACATGACACTGAATACCATCATGGCTTCTACATAAATGTTGATGATTTGCAAATGACGACTGCCAAATGCCAAATGCCAACTGCAAAGTGACTGACCTACATGTATATGCCCAGCGATTTTAAACAGCCATCAAAAACTTACCTTTTTAGGAGGAATGAATAGAAATTAAAGCATTTCTTTCTGTCATAACGCAAAAAAAAAAGAAAAGAAATAAAGACAGTGCTAAAGAGCAAATATAATGTAGGATGGAAAGAGGAAATAATGAAGGAAGACTGAAGACACATTTAAAAACCTGTCTATAGCAGCCACCTGTCTATAAAGGCCACATTTTTTGGGTTCCTTTGGATGGCCACTAGTAATGGGTTTTACTGTATTTTATCTTCATGGGAACTAATTTACATGACCACCATAGGGTAGTGGCTGCTATAGAGAGGTGGCTGTTAAGTATTTAGTCAGGTTTGAAACTGAAAGGAAATAACATTTACCTTTAAACGGGGTACCCAATGCTGAAACAATGTTAGCTCATTTAAAAGAGCATGATTTTATTAGCAGAAAATCATCTGCCTAAAGTTTTTTAAAAAGTCGTGTTGCCAAGGAAACCCCCAAATGTGGTAAGATTTCAGGATATTTTTGACCCCTCGGCTGTGACCCAGTTTCAACTGGGTACCCACTTTTACGTCAAAATGACGTCAAAGTGGATACCTTGTCGCGCACTCCCAGCAAAATGCGCGCAAGGTATAATACATATTGTACAGTCTAGCGCGCAGCACAACTGCAATGCACGAAGCTGGGTACCCACTCTTACATCATACCTCATACTCAATTTTTTTGGTCAGCTCTTGACTTTTTATGAGAAAATTAGCCAAAATGCATCAATTTTGATTGAAAATCATCAAATTTTTAATGTTATTCTTCTTAGCATTCTATTCTCGATCATATATCAAAAAAAAAATTACCATTGTGTAATCACTTTAATATATCAAAGCAGAGTGGTGCAAACAGACATGTCTAGAGAGCGTTTCATCAAGTGTTTTGTCAGTGATTTTTTTTTTATTGAAACTGCTATAAGGTACTGAAAAAATGCATCTGATTGGCTGAGTGCAAATTTGTCAATAAAAATCACTGACACTTGATGAAACACCCCCTGGAGTGCAAACAATACAAAAAATATGTATTTTGTGTTTCACAAGCATCTTCCCAAGCCACTACATTCATGAAGCTAAGCTACATGTATAGAAACAAGCACAACAAAAATGATACCTCAGACTCATGGGAAGAAAAAATTAGCGTGTATCTATCGAAGAAAAAAAAAATGCTAAGCTTTCTAAAAAGTACACCAAAAATCATGCTTCAGACTCATGGGAAGAAAACTAATAGCATGTATCCATCAAAAAACCCCAAAAACAAACAAACAAAAAAACTTTCATATGACTGGTTTCAGACCTCAAATAGGTTCTAATCCTTGTCTTTTTGAAAAGCACCTCATAATACCCCCCTCCGAAGTTAAGCTCTGTCTGTAAGCTTATCTATATTTACTACATCGGAGCTAAATCCCACGCGAGACGATTTTTCAGCAAATGGAAGAGGGATAGAACGAATTCAGAACATTAAGAATAGATCTAGAAGGATTTGGTAATACCAATTTCCTAGGCTCCGTGTCCCTATCAATCACGGTTTAAGACGTGGCAAACTTGAGGTTCTCAGCGCGTGTGAGAAGCGATTTCCTGTCGCTTTAAAGAAAGTACATGAACTTCTTCACATCGGGGGAGAGAAAAATGCTGAAACCATACATTGTACGTTGACTTAGTAGCCAAAGTGAGAAAGAGGAAGAGGAAACGGAGGTGCTGCATGAAAATTTGAGAGAACGGAACTCCCAAATGAAAGGTACTTGTAAATGTTAAAGGCATTGGCTAACTTTGTGAGCAGCTGATTTTAAAAATTCTCAAACTAAGATGAAACATGTGCATGAGTACTTGTATTTGTACTCAAAAACCCTGAAACCAACCATAATTTGGAATGAAAAACTGTAAGTTAGACGCAAACCGCGATTATATTAGTCTTCGTCTCGTGAGACAATAAACTAAGAGGACCATTTACCTGCCTTCCGCCGCGTGATACGCCAATAACTAGCGCTGTCCGTTGAGTCGTGCGCGCATGCGCACTCCTTACGTCTGGTCTGTGCAACCGACCCTCGTATATATTTCCAACATTGGACCACATTTCTAATATTTCAAAATACTTCCTGTGGATATTATACTTTGAAACTTTCAGACTGGTATTTTTACACTATAACCTAAATGTTTATCCCATTTTCAAGTAACAAAATGATTTTTTTTGTAAATCATAACAATGTTAACCAATGTCTTTAAAAGGGGGGAAAATGAAAGAATTCCACTTACTTTCTTTCACTAATCCTGATGGTGAATGGGCATCCCTCTGGATCGACCTCATATTCACCCAGGTTGACCTGACTTGGTTTACAGCCATACTTGCAATGGATGAACAACTCTCCCACTTGCTCGTTGACGGCTATGTTGTTCACGACCACGGCCAGCTTCATGTTGTCTACTGGACACTTCTCTGCAATGGACGAGGACAGGTGACAGAGAACAAAAGCAATAAGCAAGAATATGTCCTTAAAATCATATTTCTCAGAAACAGAAGAAAATAATCAGATTGCAGTAGATATTGTAGTCACCATTGTTTTTCATGACATTAATGAAGACAGATCATCAAATAAAACAAAAAGACATTAACCCATAGAGGTACAGTGTCACCTTTAGGAGACGCTTTTGCAGTATCTGTTAGTCCAGAATGTTGGGCAGTACATATCACACATGAGCAGAAAGAGAAAAATGCACTGACAAATTTGAGCCCATTCCCATCACTGTATGGTGTGGCATTCTCGAATTAGAGCAGTTTAACTGTAACTAATCATTGAACTCTTTAAATTGGCAATGCAGTGAATAATATATAATCACTATTTCTGTGTTCAAATTGGCGATTTCTGATTCAATTTCACAATTATATTTCATTTTGGTTTATGTTATATCCATATTTTTTTTTTTTCAAGCTATGTAAACATAGAAAAAATGATTTGTATTGCCAATTTGAGGATTGAAGATGATTAATTTAGACCTCAAGAAAGCTCTGTACTGCTATGGGTTAACAGGCATGACCCAGCATATACCGGTACATCCATATTGAAATTACTGAGGCGGGGCCTGACAATGAAACATACAGGTGTACTGAGATCATATTCAGGGCAAACAATGTATTAGAAATTAAGAATGATTTTTAAGAAAAAAAAAAAAGAATTGGTAAGGAGTAAATAACCAAAATACAACTGAAGCAACAATCAGATCTACTCCAAGCACATAGGATCTAAGAAAATGGCTTCCGTGCTGACAATGGCTGCACGTATGTAAGCGATAACTAGTCAAATCATTAAGAACACCCACATTAGCAGTGTCTTCAAACAAAGCAGTCAATGATCATCACTTCATTCATGCTTCAATATGAATGAACAATTCTTAACATCTACAGAATGCTATATAATTGTACTACTGACTAGACAAGGGAAGTTTATAATGTTTAATACTTGGTTTCTTTATGTGCCCCTGCAACTTAAAACATTTTTAAAATGAAAATATCATGTTGCTGTTTTTATTTTTTTTAAGGAGTTGCAGTTCTAAGAAAATTGCTTTGAGCAACAGTCCATTTACTATAAAAAATGGTGCATATTCTATAGATGCACTGGAATATATGAACTCCAAGTAGTAAATTATTCCTAGTGCAGGTATATTTCACTGAGGCCAAAGGCAAAGATGAAACAAAACTGCACTCAGGAAAAATTTACACGTAGTATTTGTTGTACACATAGTTTAGTGCCTGATAGACCATGCACTATTTATATATTATTACCCATATCAGACATCTGAGCTGGTCATTTAGGAAACTGTATTGCCCTAGTTTTCATGAACACTGAGAATGGATAGGTATATTATTTGTGTTTTGCTTGGTCTCTCTGCGCCTACAGACCTTGCGTGGAGAGACGAGTGAAAATATACCTTTGTATTTTCCACGGTCTCACATCCGGGCACCTGAGATGAAGACTGCAATAAATTCTTCGCTTGCGATCCTAGCGCGCCACACAGCACGTATAGCCAAAATAATGTCGCTTACTTCAGTTACGTTCAACGCGCGGAAGAGAGTTCGCTGGCGGGTGGGCGATTCCTGTGCTTTTCTATGGGGAAAACCTCTATTCGCGCAAGCTCATACAAACTGAAGTTCTCGACAATTTTAGTGCGCCCATTAGTAAAAGAGAGCAAACTGTAAATAGCTGCTTAGTGTTAGTGTTAGACTCTACAACTTGTTTTGAGTTTTTCTTTGAACTTCAAAGGTTAAACTTTAAATTAAATCCACCTGATAGGGGTGAACAGGTAATAATGATAATATTGACCGGCTTAACTTTCGGGAGATACCACATAAATTTCCCTCACTAGACCCATATTGCCCTAATCTTCGACTCGGGACAATATGAGACTAGTTCGGGAAATATATGTGGTATCTCCCTCAAGGCCAGTCAATATTATATAAATATTGAATGCTGAAGTATGCAATATTTGTATTTATAACATTTGATACATTTATTGATCAGGAATTCTTTGTAAATGGAAACTTACCAAACTGTCTAGATGTGACACACTTTCTGCAGTATGTATGCTGCAAAGAAAAAGAAGAAAAATTACATAGAAATACATGTAGATGTGATGATGCAATACTACAAAAATGAGGACATGTGGGCAGCTGATCAGATGAACAAGCAATAGTAAAAGAATGTAATGCAAATATAGAATGGATATCAAATAAACTTTTGAAAAAATATGATTTTGTACTTGAAATGGGTAGTAAACTAAATCCTGCAGCATGAAAAAAGGGTGATGGAAACCAAGGCAGGACCATCCATACGAATAAAATGAAAGTTTGGTTTAAGATGACGACAAAATGATTTAATACCAAGACATTGGCTTTCATGCAAAACATGATTTTGACACTGATAATGTGTATCTAACAAGATGTTGCCTGTAGCCATTGATTAATTTCATCAACACATCCAACTTGGCTACAGGAAGTCAGCTGCCTCAATGTCTCAATAACAAGTGCGAAGCTGGGAATAAAATCTCTAAACTGATTACAGAAAGAAAACGAAAAATAAAGGAACACGGCCTTGGGGAACATAACCCCTTGTTCAGATGATCTAAATTCATCGTATTGCTTTTGAGAACCGTATTCCAAAATCGAGTACAGCATTGTTGGGAGCTCTGTTACATTACATCGCAGTAGAGTATATTTACATAGTGACTGTGCTATATAAATGATCTAATTATTATTATTATCATTATTATTGTTTTGAACAAAACTCAATAAAGAACCAGCTTCCAGTTGTAGTCCGAACATCGCATCAAATGAAAAATAAATTTAACCAGTCAGGTGTACCCTTGTATGCTCCAGTGCCAACATTGATGTAACTTGATACGTTAAAAAAAAAAGGGCAGCTGACCCCCCCCCCCAGTATGTTTCTTTATAGATACATTTTCACAAATATATACATAATGGTGGCTTCTTATAAAGCGCTCAGGTCCGTCAGGCATGACGCTCATGGCGTTATATACATGCAAAATACAAATTTATACAAGTACAGAGAAAAGTGCAACAAATTATACTACATTAAGATAAAACACAAAATTATTAATGTAACTACATTATAATAATCAAAGGAGCAAGGAAGAATTAGGGACAAAGATAAATCAGCTTAGATACAGAATGAGTTTTTTAATACAATGAATTAAAAAAAATTGGTGTGATTGATTTAGGTGACTTAAGGAAACATTTAGTACAATTGCAACATGACTAATTTAAGGCTGACTTTAAGTTTAACATCATTTCAGCTATGTGCTTCTTTATACGAGGTTCATATACATGTTATTTTTTCACAGTCTGAACAGGCTATTAAAACGACCACTTGTGGATATGATTAGCCAAAGCTATAAACATATCACTTGGAGCCTCTTGCCCAGAAAGATATTAAGCCTGAATGCTGAAGGCTAGCGGTTCAAAAAAATCTCATGCAGAGTTAAGAAAATCCACACAGAAACATTGTAAAAACATGTTGAGATAAGGGAAGGAAATAATGCATTCATCAATAAAACTCTCCTATCTAATGGACACTTTCTAAATGATGAGATCAACAACCGGAGAATAAATATATTTCATTTTTATGTCTTTAATTTACTGTGGTGGCAGGAGAGGCAAGTCGTCTACATGTACATTGCTGTGCTGACAAACCTAATATTTTCTATCAAACCAGATCAAGAACAAAATTTAATATCACCCTTCAAAATTTTCGACTTTTCTTCTTCAAAATTCATTTTTAAGTGTAGGCATGTTTTCAAAAAATATTTTGGATGAAACTATAATAATACACCCGGTAAGTTGTTTTAACCACAGAAGACCCTTAAATCTTTATTATTTCCTTCATATGTGTACATTAAATTTAGTAGCAACACTCCCTTCTTTTAAAACATATTTCTCCCTCTTTCATGCAAATATTTTGTTTTGCTTTCATTTAAACATTCAAATTATAAGTGCAGAAAAGTAAGATAGCACTCGACTCAGTAGAAGTTCACACAGTGATCAATACAATTCTATAAATCATAGATTTCAGCATACATGCCTTTTTTTCCTTCTGGATATCGATCGAATGAATTTCAAACTTTACATTAATCATTCATTTTTTACATTGTTTCCTGTTCTTTCTATAACTGATTGTCAGATTTCATCAAAATTTTTTCCGTTTCCCTCAACGAGATCCACATCCTTTCCATACTATCTTTTTCTTTGTCATGGTTCTCAAATATTTTCATCATTATTAAAATCATTCCCCAAATGGAATATTACTCATTTCATTTGGCTTTGAAAGTTATTCCCGAAGCAGCAGCAGCAAGTTCATCTCAGTACACGACAATTTGACTCCCATCTTCTATCACGCAAACAATTAAAATGAATCTTAAAAGCAAAATGGCAGAAATATACACAACCTTCTCAATGAATTTTTCGGTTAGATGGTGTACTCCACTTTACTTGCATGCATACATCTACGACAAGGATTTTTATTTTCATTTTCTTATTTTTTCTGTTTTTGATAACTGTTATTTAGTGTTCAATTGTTCACAGGATGCTGGAAATGATCACAAGAAACTTCAAACTTTCTTGAAACTCCTGTCGAACTAAAAACAAAACAACTGACAAAGCTTCCGAACCCCTGTGCATGTTTGGGGAATTCTTGTAGTTAAAAATAACATGTTGGACTTTGCCATAATTTCAACATCGGCATTCTTGGCAAATCGTTCGCATGCCTGTGAAAACCGGCCTTATGCCCAATACAATCGTTCATCACTGTATTAGACTCTTGTGACCACTGCTCCTGATACACAACACAAGATGTAAACAGGCTCTTTTATGCTGCCTTGACTGTGGTCACAATTTTGACACTCACTGCACTGCGAATGCAAGAAATGTATCTCAAGGAATCAGTTACTGTTTGTTATTTTGTAGTTGATTATAATATTACAGCCCAGGCGTTGTGAATGAGCCCTCTCCTTCTTCATCTCAAATGTTAATCTCATCACATTTCCACTAAGTGGGTTTCAACTCTTAAATACTGTCATTTCAGGTCTTTTTATTAACTAATATGTAACAAAACAACCATTATTTCTTATACAAACATTTATGATCTCATATCCTTCCTTTAAGAACAAATTCAAGATGACCGATTTCCTAACTACCGAAAAATATAACAAAACATGTGAACGTCCTTGTCAAAAGGAAGGACAATCATATGCGCATCTCATGGATCAGAACAGGAATGAGAAATTGGGAGAACTTCTGGGCCACATTTCATAAAGAGTTGTTACAATAGCAACTCTTGCTGGAATGGCAACTTTCACCATAAGAGCCAATCAGGAAGCAGAATTCTCACTGTTGCCATGGTAGTTACCATTCCAGCAGGAGTTGCTATCATAGCAACTTTTTATGAAACAGGGCCCAGGTCTTACACAATATATTTGGAGCACATGATGAATATTGAATTTCCTTCCATCTTTTGTGCATTTTTCGCCCTGTCAACTTCACTTAAATTCGCATGCTAACTATACATTTCCCAGCTCGTAACGACCCTCTCTCCTTTTCTCTTTCTTTCAACACTTGCTATAAAACTACACTAAACACATGGCCATGATTTGAACATAATGACGACACATACAATGAGACATATCTCTCTGGAGATAGCGATGAAGTTTATTTGTTTCCTTCGTATTTTTGTGCGCTGACAATCGAAACGAGGTCTTTCACGCTTCAGCATTATGAAACAGTTAGTACTGTGTTCCCATGAGAAACAAGATTTCTAGGAGATGTAAATTTATGTCTTTGGAGGAAGTGGGTGTGAAACTTGGATATTCTTGAAAAAAAGAGTGATAAAACACTCCCAAGGCAAAAGAAAAGAAAGAGAAAATATTACATGAAATTATAAACTGCATCTGTTGCAAATGAGAATGCTGCATCTGATGTTTATCAAATACCGTTACCAGGAAAGACTGTTTTTTTTTTTTTTTTTAAATATAACAGAAAATTTTACGAAAGCAGTATCAGGTGTTGCATAATATATCACGTACATGTATACAGTCTGCTGGTTTGTTTTCCTCAACATAAAATTGGAGGGTGTTGCTTCCTCGAGTCTAATCCTCACGCAATTAAAAATATTTGTCAGGGATGCCCTTCCAGAATCTTGATCACCCCAAAACACCCATGTTTGTCAGTAATGTCCCCCTACAAATCCATATCACCCTCCCTCTTCCACACAAACACTCATAAAGTTGAAGATTAAGTACGGTATATATTTGGAAGTTGTAAAATCATGAGATTATCTAGCTAGGTGGTCAAGTGTTTAAACCCACGCGTGGCATATAAGCTCCTGGCCAAATATAGAAGTTCCATCCTCTTTTCAAGCTTTCAGCAAATAGGCTAATCCAAGCTGATATCTGTCTCTCCCTCTCTCTCTCTCTCTCTCTCTCCTGTTCCTCTACATTATTTGGGAGTTTTCGCAAACAAGTACTGGACTGCTGGTCAAGCGTGTCGTATGCGCATGCTCAAATCCGAAGAACAAAATCTTTGCATACTAATCTCTGATGGCCAGGCTACTTAGCTGCATCCTACATCGAGAACAGACAAAATTTTGGCCAAGAATTGTTCTTGTCTTCAACAGAACGGGGAGTTCATTTGATTTGATAATTAGAGCCTGCAAAGTTTTTGTTCTTTTATGGATTACCTAGTCAAAGTAAGTTTCTTCATTTCTTCATGTCTAAAATGAAAACACATGACCTGAATCAAATTAAATCTAATATAATCTCTTTCTCTCCCTCCCCTCCTCCTACCCTTCTTCCCTCTTCTCTCTTTCCCTCTTGTTTTTATGTGATTTTCCTTTTCTTTCTCTTTAAATTTCTAAAAGCCTCATGCTATGGCGCAGTGTCATCCAAACCTAATGCTAGTAGCAAATGATAGGCATGTTGCTATTAAGATGGCTTCCACACTAGAATTGAATCTCTGTTACAGTGGTCAACCTCTCCCCCTACCCTCTTTCCTTCTACATGTCCCCCTTCTCTCTCCCCTCTCTCTCCTCTTTCTTTCAATTTCCTTTCTTTCTTTTTCTTTCTTTCTTTCTTTCTTTCTCTCTCCTTCTTTTAATATGGTTCTCTATATTTCTCTCTCACACTTACACACACACACACACACACCCTCTCTCTCTCTCCCTCTCTCTTCACTCTATGCCTGGGGGTAGAGTCATCTGAACTTGATGTTTCTTAACAAGCAGCACGAGCATGTTGCCAAGATGACATCCACCCCGAAAAATTACGGCTCTGTCTTCTGTGGTCACTCTCACCTGCCTTCCCACAAATCATTAAAGAAACAGAGTACTTCCTCTCCACAAAAACAATGCTCACTAAGAATAGCCTGGCGTCAATGACTGATACAACATTCTACATCAAAGTGCAACCGAGGGTAAGTTTGACCCACGAGGGAAAAAAAGTCTAGCCATGTTCGTGACGGGCCAATACATTTGAGGTTTAAGAGGTGAACTATTGAATACGAATCCGCCTACATTGGCCAACATGAGCAACAACAGGAATATCAATGTTTTTTTCTTGTATGGCCATTAGGCTGACTTGCGTGCTGGAACCATTACACCAATTTACTCAAGTGGGACCAAAGAACCTTGTGTGTTATAATCTTATTCTGACTCTCAGAAACCACAATTCACATCCGCGCTTTCCTTTCAAGAATCAACCTTGACTTTATAATTCAAGAGTTCATAGTTTTTTGCTTGCTCATCGTGCTAGAAACCGGAACTAAAACGAGTTCGAGTCATAGGAACATAAACCTACTCACATTAACATGATAATATTGAAACATTACAGTAAAATGTAAGTACAACACAAGAAATTGTTTGAATATGGACAGTAGCACTTCACATGCAGGAGAATGAAGAAATGGATTTTTTTTTAATGAAGAAAGGAATGAAAAAAAAAACAGATAAAGGTTACTTTCTTTTGCATTATCATGCATGCGTGTGAACATTTCTGGTATGAAGAAACAAAATGGCATAATAATAAAAGTACTCTATACTTCCCCTGCAAACTTACAAGGACAATAAAAATTATTCCCTCTAAAATCGGTGACAACCCACTTCACCGAAGGCCCGCGAGGCTGAAAATAGCACATTGTAATCTATCATGTATACTGCTCTGACCAATTCCTGTGCCAGAAGGAAGTTTAACAAGTATTATAGGGCAGCGGAAAGTTTTTCATTGAAGGTGTGTGACATCCGGAAACGAGGACTAAACATGCTAAAAGGAGACATAATTATTTTATATACCGATAGCTATACGATACGAGAAAAGTCGGCCTCGCAGGCCTTCGGTCAAGTGGGCGGACCCCCTAAAATGATTTCTCATACAGTTACTATCACAGGGCGTAGGGTACTTTGATCTTTATTTAACATCTTCAAATTGTCACAAGTTCACTGAATATTTCATTGTCTTGAATATCTCGAGGCACATGATTTTTCAAAGCATCTGAATCTGATTTTCAGGTTGAAGGATATACAGGATTTAGGCATACAAAATCCTCTTTCCTCCACAGCAAGCTTTGTAGAGAACATTCAGCAGGATACTGAGCGCCAAACCGCGGGTCTCCTCTGGCAGGGGATTCCAGAGGGCTCTGATTACCTTCCGGGAGCTAAATCTTAGCACATTTGCATAGAAAAGAATCATGGATACTGGCCGTTTTTCATTTATGTGCTCATGAATAATATCACACTAATCCTACAGTGCAATTTGTGCCGCATGTATGGGTATCATAATTTAAAGTTAGATACAATATTATGTGACTTTCAATCCATTTTGTTCATATATTTTCAAGTAAAAATGACAGTGAATTGTGCATAAAGCTATATCTTCATATACTTGAATAAATATTTGAAACTTTAAAGAAAATGACAGTCGTGTAATGTCTTTGAAATGATATTGCTATTTAGTTTTATTTTCAATGTCATTTTTATGCAAATATACAGACACAATGTATCCTGATCATAAATATGATTCACTATAAAAGAAAATGATACATAAATAAGCATATATCAGGGCTCTACACTAACATTTTTGGTATTAGGCTCCAGATTCAGATCCCGAGCTCTGCATCTAAGGAGCCCTGTGATAATATTGTTCAGTCCTGGGGGTCCAGACCTAATTTTGAGGGCCCATGTGTCCCGAGCACATGTTTAGTGTGGAGCCCTGCACATTGATGAAGATACCTACCCCACACTGTGTGATGACTGGGTCCTGGAAAACACATCGACAGAGAAGACAGTACAGGGTCCTATTAGGTTGCTCCACAAATACAAGGACCTCAGTCTGGCCACAGAAAGGATGCATAGATGCAAAAAAGGGAAAAAGAAAAAAAAAAAAAGAAGAAAAAGAGAAGTGTTTTAAATAATACCACTTAACATTTTTATTTGACTGGTGATGTTCAGTAACATTAAGAAACAATTCCTGCATTCAAGATTTTTTTTAATGCCTGTGTGGTAAACTTTCAAATGTTACAAAAAAAAGGTTAAAAGGGCTTACAGAAACCACATGAAACTTAACCAAACATGAAATTTTCTGATTATTTTTTTTTTAAAAGAGAACATTATTTCAACATTTATGACCATATTCCGCAAATTACATTAACACAGATGCAACAATGGCAGTCCTTCTTCTGCAAATAATGCTATAAAGTTTGATGAAATATAAGAACTTGACAGTTTATCATTTCATGTTTGTCTCTGAAAAATAAGGATTGTTACATATACTTGTTTATTTATGATTCAATGCCAAAAATTACTTTAATATCATATTCTAAATATTACTAAAAAATGCAGTACTTATATAAATGCACAAGAAAATAAATCAAATCAAATCAAATAAAAAGTGTCAAACTACTTGTAGTTTAATAAACATTATACTACCAAATACTCTACTAACTCACAGCAGAAAGAAGTGACCACAAGTCATGCTACACGGGCAAAACTTAAACGTAAAACTTTCAATACATATATAAAATTGACAAACAAAAAGCAGGAAATGTCAGAATTCATTTAAAAGTTGGAATAATTTTGTCCAGATAAGGAATCAACCATAAAACAGCAAGGAAATTTCAAATTGAAACTCACATGATAAACTTGGAATATAACTTACATAATTAAAGAAAATCTCTGATGATTTCTTTCAAAAATTTCATTGACAAAAGTTTGAAAGAGCAACAATTTTCATAAAATATAATGAAATATGAAAAGAACTTGTCCAGCACTCTTCTACATTTTTAACAACAAAAAGGAAAATGAAAAACAAGAAAAATATCGGGAAGAATGAACACACAGTAAATGAAGGATTTCATTCAGAAAACCAAGAAGGATTGTTAGAGAATGGTCAAAACATATTCAGATGACATCTAGGCACATGACTTCCACAAATTCAACATTTCCACAACAGTCCTAATAACAAACTACTACAAAAACACCAATTGCATGCTGGGTAAATAAGATGGCCACCACTTCACACAGTTACCTCTTCTTCTTGAGGACTGGTCATTCTTTGTGGCTTTGGCGGTGCTGGTGCAACAGCTGAATTACTCAAAGCAATCTTCCCAAAGCTTATGGGAGTCGATGCCTGCCGGGCTTTTCCTTGCTATGTGGGTCACCCAATGCAGCGTATAGGAAGTGAATAAAAATTACAAGCATTTTACCACGAAAACTCAACCAAAAGCAGCATCATTCATTTGTCTATTCCAAACTGGGCACCAAGCAGGTACAATCCATGTTCACGGGGGTTTATGAAGTATGAAATTCTTGGTCCAATACAAGTTTCTGGTTCTTGGAGAGATCTACATTTTTATAGATCTGTGCGAAAATCAATTGAGGTTTCAAACTTTTCACCTGAGGCACCGCACATACCAATCCTTTCCTTTGATCTGGGTATCAGCTTCTTTAAATGTCATCTATTTTGATCACAGACATTACTTTAACTTTAGTAATCTCCACCACAAAAATCTAGGAGAAAACTACAAGTTTCAAAAACTTCTAGATCAAGCCCAGATGTTCCAAAACATTTTCTGAGTTTGTCTCCTGCCAAAATGCATTCAGAACTCACATCTTCACAACCAAAAAATTGATGAAAAAATTCCGGAGAACGAGCAAAATAAACTAAGCAGTTGCCTTCCCTTTTCAGTAAAGGCTCCAAGTCTGAATTAACAGCACGATTGATTGAATTTTCCCACCACAACTTACATGAAGCGAATCAGACTTGGGTGGAAGTTACTCACTAAATCGCTACACGTTTCATTCAGCCCAGAAGAGGGGAAGCCAAGGAAGGGGAAAAGGAAAGGGACGGGAAGGGCAGGAATTGGAAGAGGAAAGCGACACTCTTGACATAGTTATCCAGAATTCTGTGTGATTCTAAAGGGGGGGGGGGCAGGAGGAGAGAAAAACTGGTGGCGGTTTTCTCCCACATTGACGAAAATTAGAGTGGGTAACTGATTGCCCGATGACAAAATTTGTGGTGAAAAGCAAAGCTCCAAAGCCGAACACGTGCAGCAGCACGTATGAGTAAAGGGTGTTAAAATATGACTTATCAGGATGGGAAGGAAGGATGAATTCTCTTTCCTTCAAATCACAAGGATTAGTTTGAAACCTTAATCCCAGAAATCTTGTCAGTCTATATAGATAAAAACATACATTCCATTAGAAAATATCCTGCAGAGAATATGAAAGTCAGCAAAAGTATGACATAACAGTCTTTAAGCTTCCAAACTTTGAAGATATTGTTCCTTTCAGTATTATCGTGTAAGTCATATCACTTCATTATTAAAACAGAAATTTGAAGAAAAATAGGTTATCAAGGAGCAAAACTATCTTTTAATGAGTAAAGTTACTGATAAAAAAATCCCTGCCAATTGCAACTCCTACTTAAGCCAATATTCCTACACAACAGGAATATTACTGGCAGTATGAGTAGCTTCTGACGGAGTAGTCATGATAATGAAAATAGAAATAGCCAGCGAGAACAGCACTAGTTCTGCCAGAAGTACGAAGAGTAAAATAATAATAAAAAGGTTTAATAATACTACTGATAATCATACTTGCTTATGTAGAGCCTAACACTCACTTTATCAGAAGTTTCTCGCTCTACAATAATGCTTTAGCAGAGCAGCTGGGTCACGCACTCTGCATTTCAAGGAATAAATTCCTACCAGGTCCACATTACTTCACCTGGGTCGAGTGCAGCACAATGTGGATGAATTTCTTGCTGAAGGAAATTAACGTCCTGGAGTGGGATTCGAACTCACGACTTTGTGATTGAAAGATCAGAGTCAGAACCACTACACCATGACGCTTCCACCCGTATACGGTATGACATTACTCGAAAATAAAAGTTTAATGAACTTACTGCACTGTCCATATCCTCATTGTAAGAGGCACTTGAGGAGCTCCTGTTCTTGAAGGTAGGCGAGGGTGGGGCTAAAGCGTTGTTAGTGATACTGTCTCCACTTAGATTAATATTACCTGGAAGATAAACAAGGTTAAAAGGATAAGAAGGTTATAATAAAGTGATTCGACTTTAAGGTACATAAGAGTAGGGGTAAGGAGTTTTTACTGATACTGTCTCCACTTAGCTTGATATTACCAGGAAGATAAACAAAAAGGTTAAAGGTTAAAGAGGTCACCGCTATCATAGAGTGATATCACTTAAATTAGGCAAGGGTGGGGCTAAGGAGTTGTTACTGATAACTGTCTCCTCTTAGATTAATATTACTTGGAAGATAAACAAAAAGGTTAAAGGTTAAAGAGGTTATTCAATTCAAAATTGTATTGTTCAAATTGGACAATAAGAAAGTGATATAACTTAAAGGTAGGCGAGGGGGCTAACGAGTTGTTACTGTCTCCACTTAGATTAGTATTACCTGGAAGATAAACAACAAAAGAAATCAAGAAATACTACTTCAGCTAAGTTCAATTCTATCTTTGCATTAAACATCAAGAAAAAGAATAATTTACCTCACACAGTTTCAAGCAATGCATGTAAACAGATATCATCTTGTTGAACACTATTAAAGCCAGAGTTAACTCAGGCCAGGGTCTATGGAAAATGCCTGTTATACTGAATTCAAATCATGCTCCATGGGTAAAAAGAAAAATGTAAATACTAAAAAGCTTGAAAAAATGAACAACTATATATCAAACCCCAGATAATTAACTTAACTGACTGAACTTGGTATATTAATTTATACTAATATTAACTTTATCATTAGAAAATGTATAGGAAACGTTTGGGTGATGTTAATATCTATAGCTATAGAATGTTATTCAAGACAAAAAATTGAAAACTGTTTTGAAAACTATTTTTTAAAGCTTTCTTGATATCACTAAAATAAAATAGTAATGAAATATCTCTAAAACAACCTAGTAATGAAAATGCTTTCCTTCAAATAAACAAGTATAGCTTTCTAATATAAACTGACAAGTCTTTAGAAATATCACAAAGTAATTTCGATTTAAGGTGAACCTTCTAAAAAATCTGCCTGTCTGCTTGAACGCTATGAGTTACTCACAATGAAATGACAAGTATAACAGCAAAGGAAGTTTTATAACCAAGTCAAAGCATATATTTGGATAAAAATATCAGAATGTAAAACTTTAATACAAAACCAATAGCAACAAAGTCTCACCCCATAAAAACCCACATTAATCTACTTACATCTGACACCTGAAGTTCCTTTCCTCTATATCCCTGCTGTCTCACTTACTCTAGATCATACAAACACCAATAAATCCACCAATCCTCGCTCATCACTGCTAATTAACATTTAATTGTCCTATCCAAAATTCCTTTCACTTCCACCCTCTAACGACGGGGACCACATAATCATAAATGTATTGCTATCTTCTTCATCATCATCATTGCTTGGGGATACGATTAATGTTTCGTCTACTTCGGTAAAGTTTTCTTGGCTTAAGTCCAAGAGTACACGCACTGAGCTGCCAAGGGGATTCGGCCGAAGAGGGGGGTCCACAAGTTGCTACATGTATCAAGTACACGGTAAAGCTCAGTGCAGAAGCCAGTGAGTGTGTGGGTGTGGGTGACATTGAGTGTGCTGGTGTGCTTTCTCAGTGTGTGTTGTGTTTACATGTAAACAAGTGCATACTCGGTGTTCACGTGCAGTGAAGACTCTGCGTGTGTGTTTGTGTGTGTCAGAAGCAATAAGTCGCCATTAAGGGCTAAATGAACTCATGTAGCGGGGAAAAGAGCGAACACCAATTGAGGATTTACAACAGGAAACTGATATTAGTGGAGAAAGACCCCCAAAATCGGTTGCTATCGACGAAAGGCCAAACTGCAGAAAGAGAGTGCTATTAAAAGCTGGCAACTTCTGAACCTTATTTAGATTAGGCTAATCATATGTCTCTATCAGGCTGTTCAAATGAAATAGTCTTTCAACACTGATGGTGAAAATTGCACAACTATTTGGAAAGAGCTCTAATGAATTTCCTGGTATATCAATATCTACCTCAGATCTCTATAATGCTTCTCAGCTTTCTCATATCCAAGTGTTTCTTATGGATCAAAGACTGATAGGTCACCTGTTCTTAACATATCCCACATTTTACAAGCATCTCGGCTTGTATCTGAAAAGAGAATAACTGAATCTGAAATACTGACAGTTAATTTCACAACCAAACAGAAGTAAAAATGGAAAATGATTCCAGGAAAAAAGAAATCCTACAAATTTCAAATGTTAATTTTAAAGTTAAAGGTATCATATTAAAAAAAATGTTATTGGCAAAAAAAAAAAAAAAAAAAAACCCTGCCTACCCACCTCAACTGCTTACTGAATACTATTGAAAAGTCTTTTTTTTAATTTTACAAATGCATCTTTTTTTCAAGTGGTTTCAACAACTTTTATGGGTTGAAACTTGAAAGTAAGCAAAATCATTATAAAAAATCAAAACAATTTTTTTAAAAGGTGAAAACTTGAGGATTCTGGGGGAAAATTCATCGGAGCATGGATGGAGTATAACAATGAATAGTTGTTTGAGAAACTCTTTTTTTAAAAAGGTATTACCTGGGGTAACAGGTATATTTTCTGGAGTTAGAACATGCCACAGGTAAACTGCTCCAAACTGCCATGTACTTATTTTGTTGCATGTAATTACATGCCAAAGACCAATGACTGACAATAAAGGTAACGTAATTCCTTATAATTCCCTTTTTGTTTTCTTGCCAATGAAGAATCGTCACATGGCCACAGCACCTAGGACAAACAATCCACAGAGAAGTAAGCACATAGGAGGTTGGATAATCGGACAAAGGGGTGTGGTCCCTGCAGTGATGTCATATGATTGGCAGGGATGATCCCCATATCCTGGAGCTTGCCACCCCCTCCACTCTGAAGCCTTTGCTCATCAATTATGGAGGTAATTTAATGAAACAGAAGCATGCTATGAGCGCAAGGTGATGAATGTAGGGGGCAACGCTTGCTTTTTGGAAATTAGATAATGGGCAACTAATACTTGTGAACAAAGAAAAAAAGTATGCATCGATTGAAGAAGATATATATCTATTTTATGACAGTGATGTAAACAGATTTTACACCACACAATCTTCCTCTTACTACAATTAAATCATAGAACAATGACAAATCCATGGTACCATTCAGGGGGCAAAAAATACATGGGGGTGATGGGTGATTTAGCCTTCTTCGGAGCTCAAATAGCTCCCTAAAATCCTTAAAACCCAATTCTTTGAGGCGACCATTTTCTTCAGAGTCGCCCCCGCCTCAGCTGCAAAAATTAGCTATTAATTCGTGAATCATGTTCTAGGAGCAGCAGAAATAACATTTTTTGAACAACACACACACACACACACATTAATGCATCATACTGATACTCAATTATGCATACTCTCAAGGCGAAAGTTTTTATATCAGCAATTCGAATTTAACATAGCTCCCTTGGGCCTAGAAATAGCTCCTGTAAAGTTGAACTTTGGAGCTATTTTTTCAGAGAGTAGCTCTCGTGGCAAAAAAGTATTTTTTTACCCTGGTACCATTTATGTTTGGTAGTCATTTATAGACAAAAAAGCTAAAAATCATGAAGATCCTACCATCAACAAAAATCATGTTACTAACATTTATGGATAGTTACAAAATCTTGGGGGACAATATGCTACTGGAACACAGCTAGCAATGAGCTATGCCTACATGATGGGTTAAGTTTGTAGGAAAATCAGAGCTGACAAAGACATGATGAACAGAAAAAATCCAGATATTTCTTACATTATACCTTTTCTGTAATATTCTTTTAAAAAGATCACTAGGATAAATCAACTAATAAAATATGTTATTTATAAATAAATGGAAACAAATATAAAGAATCCGCCATAGGGTGGCTCCTTAGTAAGAGTATAAACCTGTTTTCTTATTCTATTAGACAGGGAAGTCATTTAATTAATCATTTATCCTTCTAAAACAGATACCCCTTGTTACTTAAAAGAAGAAAGAACAATGCCTGTTTATCATCTATAAATTAAAGATTTGTCACATACAAGGATGAATGCCTGGCAGTATTCATGTTCTTCGGGATCAACTTTGACTGCACTCCGAACAAAGAATGACTTTTCAGTATTTGCACAGAGGCTTGAAATGATTTTGAATAAATAGAGGCTCAAATTTCATCAAATGCTTTGCAAAATGATCATGTAGATAGCTTATCGAAATGGAGTGGTACGAAAAGACAAGCAAAGAATGCAAAATGCATATTGTTGTTTGTGTACCATACGCCTCTTTTCGCTATTAGATACATGTACCTTAATGATTGTGAAATCAATGGATGAAATTCACTTAGATTTCTCTTTCTTCACAATGATCAATGTAAAAGCTAAATCTAATTCAGCACTGTCTAACTGAATACAATTTTCTTGAGCTTGAGATGCCTTTCCTCTGAAAAATATTACCGATCATTCTCTCATAACCGACTCTCTTATTCTCCTTAATGAGTGGACGAAGCTACATGTAAGCATACGTGCTCTTGATCAAGGTGAACTTGATTTTTGTCTCTAAATTCAAGCATTGCATATATTAACAGAAAAATATAAACCCTACAGTTTAAATAATAGGGTATAATTATCAATAAATTTTCTGTCCTATTTTCCTATTTGCTCTCATTTCCCTAAGAAATCTCTACAACCAGCATGATACTTCCTACAATACAATCAATAAGTTTAAGGACAATGCTACTGAAATTGCCTTCCTGATTTCTGAAAGTCTTGGGTACTTTGTTTGCCTGCAGTATTTGCAGAAAACATGACCATAAACGGATTTTAACCTCACAGCTGAAATGTCTCGGGTATTATCAATGAACTTTCTGTCCTATGTCCCTGTTCCCTGTCATTCCCCTCAGAAAGATACACAGCCAGCACGATATAATTAAGCAATGCAATCAATTCCTTCCTCTCCAATTATTGCTCTACATGAAGCACATTTAGGAGTAAAGTACAAAACACTTTTTTCCACATAACAAAGCAAAGTTCATGTAACTTCTGCAGCAAACGGCTTGACATCAGAACTTTCTTTTTTAAAGGTATTATCTAAATCATTGTAAACCGAAATTACTATCAGTATTATCATTATACTCAAATGTTATTATCATATAATCATAATGCAATGTCATATTAAAAATCAGTATTAAACAGGCATAATTTCTTTGATTTCTTTCTCAATTTCAGCATGAATTTCATCTTCAACACTTTAAAGAAGTTCAACAGGCTCATATGTACAATGAATGCCAGTATTAGTTTTTGACTTGGTGAACTAAAGAAAACTAGATGAATCTTCGACCACGCGTGGTCGAACTTTATGCCTCCGCCATTACCAAATCAGAAATAAATGGCACTTCATGTTGATTTATTTTCATTTATACAATGACATCTTTGACCTTGACCTTTGACTTTGTGACCCCCAAATCTAATGAGAGCATTGCCCTTTCCATAGGCATACATGAGCCAAGTTTGTTGAACTGTCAAATGGTTACTGAGTTATCACAAGAACGAACCATTTCTATGTACATAATGACCTCTATGACCTTTGACCTTTGACCTTGAGACCTCAAAATCTAATCAGATCATTGTCCCTCCCATATGCATACCTGTGCCAAGTTTGAGGTTGATCGGTCAAATGGTTGTTGAGTTATCGCGAGAAAGAGCCATTTTTATGTGTATTATTACTTCTATGACCTTGACCTTTGACCTTGAGACTCCAAAATCTAATCAGATCATTGTCCCTCCCATATGCATACACAAGCCAAGTTTGAAGTTGATCGGTCAAATGGTTGTTGAGTTAAGGTGAAAACGAACCATTTCTATGTACATAATGACTTCTATGACCTTTGACCTTTGACCTTGTGACCCCAAAAACTAATCAGATCATTGTCCCTTCCATGTGCATACATGAGCCAAGTTTGAAGCCAATCTGTCAAATGGTTCTTAAGTTATCGCGAGAACGAGCCATTTTTATGTGTATTATTACCTCTATGACCTTGACCTTTGACCTTGAGACTCCAAAATCTAATCAGATCATTGTCCCTCCCATATGCATACACGAGCCAAGTTTGAAGTTGATCCGTCAAACGGTTCTTAAGTTATCGCGAGAACGAAAACGGGACGGACGGACGGACGACCCGAAAACATAATGCCTCCGGCAACCACCTACGGTGGGCGGAGGCATAAAAATTATGAAATGATTAAAATTTCTAAAAATATCTAAAGTTTATCCAGTGTGCCTGTGGCCAGATCATCTCAATGTAATGAAGCTAAATACTTTCATATTCTAAAATGCAACTGAAATAAATCTAAAACTTTAAAATATCATTTCCACAGAAACACTAAGAATGATATCATAACTACTGCATGGGGGTTCTTCCAGTATGGAGGAGATGAACTTTCAGCCATCCTGAGGCCTTTCCTGAACAACATCTTTCATACGCCACATGTAACCTTGGTGAACGGCAGGAGCCTAGAATTCACCAAAGACCTACAAGAGTACTGCATGTTGATTTGCATTCCATCTACCTGTGGTTCACCTACTTATCTCGAAACGGAGGATCTTAATCAGCATCCAGGGGATATTTTCCACTACTGTCATGGTAAATATGATAAATGAAGGTCCTTTCTTAATTCTGAGAGTTTTAAGAAAGGAAGTCAGATGACTATGGAGTAGGAAACAGGTGAGGGGACAGTTCCGGAGTAGCACTTTAAGATGAGAGGGAGGCCTTACATCATTATCTGCAATCTGTATTTTTCTCCATAGCAACTCGTCATAAGTCTGTCCAACTTGCCCTTTCTTTCCCGGAAACAAAAAGCAAAGGACAAACTGGTATTATCATTCAAAGACTGCATTTTGGTCCCTTTGTTTTTGTATGTTAGCTTTCTTTTTTTTCTCATGTCTTCTCTCAATATACAAAAGCGACTATGAACTAGGCTGGACAATGTATTGCATATAATCAGGGGAGCGTTTCATGAAGTGCCTTGTCAGTGATTTTTACTGACAACTGTTATAAGCTATACTGAAATCCTTGCATCTGATTGGCTGAGAGCAAACTTGTCAGTAAAACTCACTGACAAGACACTTCATGAAACACTCCCCAGGATGTTTCCAGAACCACACTTTTGAGTTGGAATCCACATGCAGTCGTAGCCATAATGTTATCCTTTTCTTCATACACCTTTATCGTTAATGCTTAGAAGGTCTTGTATTATATGTTCTCCACAAAATAATGCTAAAGGTAATTGGTATACATATACTGTAACTGCATGCATGATAGTACATGTTTCTCTATTAGGGTGAAAATCCAGGCAAACTGATCTACACGTACATCCATGGGCAGGATTGTTGTGTACAGTTTAAAAGGGGTTGATGTCCTTTTGGGCTAAAATTTTTAAGTTGCCAGCCTGATTTTCTTATATGATTCAAATGAAAGAATACAAGTTTTGATGAAAGTTGAAGGAAGGGAAAAATATCTCCTATCTCCATACTCCTGAAAGGAGCTAAGATTCTTTAGTTTCTCATCATACATCAATAATCTGCAAGTAAATATTCCATTTGGTACTTATGCGCTTTAATGCAAGACCGCCAATGGACTAAAGTGACTCCAATAGTTTAAGTGACTTCACATTTTAATCGAAGCATTCTCCCACTCAATAATTTCTGTTTTTTATCTTTCTTGAATAGTTTGGGGAAAAAAAATGTAGTTTGTTGAAAGAGCCGGGACAAGTGAACTCACAAGAGACTGAATGACATGCATCTCGTGTGTTCTTTAAGGATTGCCAACAACTCCTTTATTAATAGCAGAATTTCCTGCTCAAGAAATTCTTAAAGTCAGCAAACGAAAATACAACTAAGCTGAAATAATGTCTAGGAAAAACCCTTCGCATGCCAGAAAATATCAACAATTAAAAAGGTATTTCATGATATGTCTTTCCAAATGAGGAGATATCTTTGTTGACACAAAATTAAAGTTATGTTGTAATGTTTATGTAATATAAATGTCAGGACATGCTGCCACTCATAAATACTGTCTAACATGTAATATTTTCCCTTATATCCAGAATGTTTTATGAAGCTTTAATATGGGCAGCCATCAGTAAATAATCAGATTTGTATTTTGGTTTCAAACACTCTAGAACCTGACATCCTTCACTTGCAATTTCCTATACATGATGATTCCTGAACAATGCTCTGACAAATAAATTGCCCACATGCACATGGTGCAGTCACAAAATCCAAGTATTTCACTAGGAATCATATCAAAATGATATTTTCCTGGGGGGGGGGGGGGTACTCGACCCCAAAAGTGGTAGGTATGTGCCGCGGGCGAGACAAAAAACGGGGGCTTTGGAACAAGCTTATTGTGAAAAGGAGGGTCTTCGGAACGGGAGTCGGAACTAAAAAAGTTTGTGACAACGGGGGTCTTTGGAACGGTTTGCCTGCGTGCGAGTGCGTATGTATCCCTATGGAACGGGCATACGTGCATGCAGCTAGCCCGGCGGCACGGGCGCCGGGTGCACTGGCGATGGTCGGACAGCGCTCTGCAGGCTGCTTTTCACCAAAAATGCAGCTCATTGTAGCAGATCAATGCGGCCGGAACGGCGTAAACGAAAAACATGCGAAGCTTTGGAACGGATTTCTTTCTTCTTTTTTTTCGGTAAGGCTTTCTTTGTTCTTTTTCTCAATAAGATAAAAATGCTATGCTTTGGAACGGAAATTTGAGTGTAAAAATGGGAGTCTTCTCCGCGGCACATACCCACCACGCATTATTTACTGAGTGCCCCCCCCCCCCCCCCCGGGGATATTTTATGTAATTCAGTGAACAAGGTTCAACAATTCATATCTGAGGCATCATGTAACCAACTGATCCTGCTACACAGAACTCTGAATTTTGTCCCTCTGACCTTTCTATACACCCTGTTTAGGCACAAACGCTTATCCCGAAACTCAAGTAAAAAACGTATAAAAAAATCATTGTATAGAAAACAGAGTGTCCAGACACATATCCCAAACTCTGTAAAGAAGGGTTGTATAGACGCGCTGTTTCCTACTGCGCATGATGTCATGGCAAGGCCATGTGTCCTTTCACCTGCACTGACTTTCGGTTTAGCCCCACCCAGTTATACCGTTCTATGGTCGCCATATGTTCAGACACACACAGGCCATGATTCTTTATTGAATTCTAGTTTGAAACGATGCTCAGACCCCAGTTTGATCGTTATACGTTTCTTGATACGTCCTTTTGTTAGTAAGCATTCAGCCAAACAAATTCATCATATAGCTAAACCGTTTTGGTATAGCCACATGACAATTTTTTTTTGTCTGAACACAGGGATATTATCAAGCCAAACACCGACAGTGGTAGAAGAGCACATGGCCATTTTGAATTCACAGTGATTCATAAATTTACATAATTTCTTATATTGATGATTGGTACATGTACCTCTATTCTTTGAAATTTTTCTTTATCTTTTACTCTTCACATAAAGCCATTTTCAATGAGCATGTGGCAGCATGTGTAAATGTGTGTGTGTGTGTGTGGGTGGGGGGGTAATCATGAAGCAGAAGTTATTGAGTCCTCTTTCATATTAAAGAACACATCCAAGCATCCTATTTTGTTCCACTAGGTAGTTTTTTTAAATACAAAGAGAGATGGAACTATTTCACTACTTAGTAGCAAATGTAGGGTAGATTTCTTAAGTAGGAGTTCAGCAGTGATGTATGAACTGATTAAAACTCCATTTTTAAATAGAAAAAAATATCATCATCCCTAAAATGGTGACTGGGCCTGGGTGGAGCAGCTAATTCAATTCATCCCAAACCTGTTCTTACACCTGCTATGTCAGGGCACAGCCAGCAACTGCTTTAAACATGGTGAATAGTATGGAAAGTGCTGAGAATACTGGAAACTGGTACATCTTTACAACAAAATTCAGGTAGAATTTCCAATACTGATGCTGTAAACACTGTTATTTTTGCGCAATTAATTTTTCGCGCTGAGCGACCCCAAAACACATTCATGGGTTCTTAAATTTGCGCTGCACATACTTACTCACAAAAGTGTGAGATTTGATTTCATATTTCAGTGCATGACATTCGTTTTTCTGCCCTAGCTATAGCTAAAAATGGTCACATTTGAACATGAATGACCAGCGCGGCTCCATCTATTATTTCACACATACGCTGTCAATTCAAATACATACAGCAGACACAACTACATGTACAACTACACAAATGTAATCTAACTGAATTGCATTCAAACACACATTTCATCAGCTGAAGCGCAAATCAACTTCCGTTAAAAACAAGCATAAGAAATTGTGCTAATATTTTCACGAGTTCTAGAATTCGCGCTTGCTGAAAATAGCACGAAATCTGCGAAAAATAACGTACCGCAAATATTTCTGCATTTACAGTACTGGAAAAGTAAAATCTATGACCTAGCCTGCTTTTCTTGTATTCTTATATGGAACATTTAACATTAATATCATGTGACTATCAACAGCTCATAAAATGCTATCAATTTTCAAATAACTACAAATGTTAACTAGTTTAAAAACAAAGCCGATTGAAAATTAAGTGATTTCTTTGAAATTATAATAGTTCCAAACCTAAAATGGCAGAATAATTCTTAATGCAAGTCCTTTCTGAAGTTAGATGAAAAATGTTTACCCCAATTACTCAACACAACCTTAAATTCACAAGAGAATGGACTAATGTACAAACATCCAGGAAGTTAATAAACGCACATACAGCTATCAAGTCTAGAAAACTCATACACAACCTGTGTACCATCTCCAACCCTTGAGGCATGTTCCCATATGTGCTCCATTCAAATGCACACAAGCATGCCCTCAGTTGATGTGTTCATTGGCATCCTACAATACCCACAGGTCCCCATTCTCTCCCGCGTAAAGGGCAGTTAAATGTTGATTAAAGGGAAAGTCCACCCCAGAAGTTTCACTGTTTCAATAAAAGGACATAAATTTGAACAGCATTTCAAAAAAGAAATGAGCAAAATCGGTCAAAGAATAAGAAAATTAAACTCATTTACATTTTCTAGTAAATTACCATCGGCTCTGCAAATTGGCAACACTGATGACATCATATGCGAGCAGCTTTCCATTCACTTTGTACATGAAATTTCACATTTTCTCAATTTTCTTGGAAGTTACTCATTTTCTCACCTCATAGTCAATATATGTTCAGGAGAATTGCTTTTTACATAACATACTTTGACTATGGGGTGAGAAAATGTATAACTCCCAAGAAAATTGAGGAAATGTGAAATTTCATGTACAAAGTGAATGGAGAGCTGCTCGCATATGATGTCATCAGTGTTGCCAATTTGCAGAGCGGAGAGTAATTTACTAGAAAATGTAAATGGGTGTAATTTTTTCATTCTTTGTTTGATTTTGCTCATTTCTTTTTTAAAATGCTATTCAAATTTAACTCCTTTATTGAAACAGTGAAAATGCTGGGGTGGACTTTGCCTTTAACCCATTCGTGACAGAGGTCCACATTTTGTGGTTTGGCCTAATATCTTTTGATGCAAAGCCCTAAAAATCATACCAAATACATGAGCAGAAAGAGCGAAAAATTCTACACAAACTGTGCCCATTTTGGTTGCGTCAATGTTCGTTGTTTGATGCTGAAAACTTTTCAAAGGAAAATAAGCATTAAAATCCTTAAATTGGCAATGTGATAGAAAGTTTAAAATCACTGTTTTCCCTGCAAATTGGCAACTTTTTGACTTCTCATCATACTTTCTGTCAATTTATATTCATTTCAGATACATGATGTTTTATAAGAAAAATGTAGCAATAAAAGAAAAATATTAGTGTTGCCAATTTAAAGAATAAAAGCTGATCAAATTAGGCTTTAAATAATTCCTGTCACAAATGGGTTAAGTGCCTTGGTGTCGGTCAAGCAGATGGGATACAAACTTGAACAAGTATGATCCATAGTCTAGTGATGCAACACTAGCCCACAATGTATTATGTAAATATCAAACTGATGATAAAGATAAATAGTCATGATTCATACAGATTGGTGAAAATGCGAAAATTAGTTTAAGAATTTGTGAACTGAAGCAACAAATCTATATTGTTTCAGGGCTGGTCTGGATCATGGATATGAAAAAATGATTTCAAAACAGTCTATGATTATACAGGAAATGTATGGCGATCACCAATTTATAATATCAAATGAGATTTCATCACTTATCCTTTTTTTTTTTTTACAAATGCTGCAACTATTCCAATAGAAACTGGTTTTATTGTTATTACTACCATATTTTTTTATAGTTAACCAGCTCTTTACAAATTTTAGGAGCAAGTTCATCCATCTCATATTACACTTCACACTTCTCGAGGATCCTAATCTAAAGCGGAACTTCAGCTGTGAAAGGGGGATGTCCCGGGGCGTATTTATCAGTAGATGATGGTATTCAGTGGAGAAACAAAAAAGGGGAACGCTCTCGTGTGTTCATGACAGGAAAACTGAAAGAGTGACTCTGACCAAATGAGATTTGACAGATCCAGGATTCAGGAATTCAAACATTTGTTACTCTGAGGAAGATGAAGTGTTAATCTTCGATCTCAACGATGGGAGGTAAAATGGCTATTATTTACAAGATAATAGAGAGCAGGTTATAGCTGAGGATGGCCGGAAGAGGGAGGTTATTTTGGAGAACTTGTGCTGGACATTATGCCTCATCAATTTCCTCTTTTCGATTTTTTTTTTTCTGAGAGATCTATCATCATGGGGTCATGATAATGGTGACTGCTTCCACCTAGGAAACAAATTCTGCTGATCTACAGAAATGAACCGATCCTTGCTTACATGATCCAATGCACAATCTAGTGTAACTTTACAATTTGTTTCGCAGCATCAATGCCCGATAAATCCTTTCATGTTACACGGAAGTACATACGAACCCTTCAGGTGTTGGCCTACCTCTTTCCTTCCACTATTTCCTACATCAAACTAACCACAGCATTATACAGGGTGGCCCGGAAAGAATGGAACATCTGAGATCTGCAGTTTTAATGACATCATTGACATCACTGACACGATATCAGCAGTTCTCATTTTATTGGATTGAAAAATTCTTGTCCAATTATAATGACACCAAGATCAAGTTTGGGTGTAAAGTGTATTGATTCTACGACCATTTTTAGGGGCGATGTTAATTTCAAGATTTGCCACCTAGGCAACGGTGGTCATGCTTAAAGCAGTGAGAAAGTTGTGCATGTCGCCGAATTCGCCATCCCAAACAATCTTTGTTTCATTCATGTTATTTTTGGTTTCAAAGCGAGAGCAGTCACACGTATGTGAACTGTGCTGACTGTGTGGGACGCCATCACAGTCAACTTTCTTCATGCTTGCTATGCCATTTCCAAAATTTCCTACTTTTTCTATGGTCGCAACAGCAGCAAATTTTGAAAATGACATTGTCCCACAAAAATAGCAGTAGAATCAAAATTTCATCCCTAAAATTGATGATCTTGGTTTCACTTCACTTGGAAAAAAAATGATGATATTATGCCAATGAAATCAAATGTTGCAATTGCTGATCTCAGGTGTTGCAATCTTTCTGGGCCACCCTGTATAGTAATGCTTACAGCAGCATTTTCCATCTTTCACATGAAGGATTTTGGTAATAAACGACTTGTTTCACGCTTCAATGTCATGTACTCCTTTTCAATGAACATAAAAAGTTTTAATGATATCTAAACTGGTGAAAACACATCTTTCTGCAAGCTGGTCGGTGCACAGTATTATAAAAGATATATCAGAGGATATATCCGAAGAATGCCCCCCAAAAAGGCAAAATTAAGTATGGGCAGCAACTACCCAGTAGACAAGTCAGTTCAGACTATGAAGAATAAATCTGTTTTCTTTACAATTCATGCTTCATTTTCTAAAGATGCACAAAGACACCTTTTCATTATAAATCTGTTTTGGAGAAAAACAAGTGGAAATTTGCGTGCTTACGAGCTGATGTGGTTACTGGCGATAAGGAAGGTGTCAAAATGCATTAAGGCTTGAAGCAAGCCTCTTCTGGCTATTTGTCCTCCCCCTCTCTGAAGCTGGGAGACCGGTAGAAAGTGCAAAGACGGGTCCCAGAGAGGGGGTAAAGCTGTCACTATCGTCCAATCAACGCCCCCATTGCCCCCACCCTTGACTCTTTGCTACATGTTAGTGGCAGTTTGGTTAGTCTTAGCATGCAGATTTCTTTGTGTAATGACAAAACTGCCTCTACAAACCAGAAGCAATTACTTGAAATTATATATGGATATGTAAAAAGCACTCACACTACTGTTACAAACTACAATTCACAACAAAAAGCTTGTACTGGACACTATATCTCCCACACTGCATCTGGCCCAAATGATTATTAAATCAAATTTGAATTTTGTCTGTGGGTATGTGGAGGTGTCATGGTGTAGTGGTTCTGTCACTTGACTCTTAAAGGGTTGAGGGTTCGAATCCCGGCCTGGCACTAACGTCCTTTGGCAAGACATTAATCCACATTTGCCACTCTCCACCCAGGTGTATAAGTGGGTACCCGGTAGGAAGAAATTCCTGTTAGCGCCTTGCATGGCAGCTCCTTCAGCCGGGTAATAATATTAACTTTGTAGAGCGCAGTAGAGTATATGCATATAGTAGCTGCGCTATATAAATGGACCATATTATTATTATTATTATTATTATCATTATGGTAGATGTGTTACCTAGCAGGCACATAAGGGTAGATGTTCCTTTTAACTTAATAAGGAAAATCTTATTTGGGGTGTACAATTAAAATCAAGATAATTCAGAGGAATCTATGCAAAAAATAGTAGTTTCTAAAAACTATCACCTGTGTATACAAGAGGGAGGGTAGTTTACCCAGTAGGCCAGTTGAAGAGGTGGCTGTCATCATAAATAACTTCATAATTTAATAATACATAAAGGAATATATTCAATAAATCACTTCAGGTTGTGCAATCAGATATGCAATGGAAAATACATACTTTCAGGGGAAAACATGGAAAAGGGGCATGCTTTATAAAACTACCACAAGTGTGGGGTACGCAGAGGGAGGGAAGAGTGTTTACCTACCCTGGCCAATAGAGGAGGGGGCTGTCATCATAAATAACTCCTAAGTTTATTTCAATCTCTGCTCAAACTTTTAATCTCTTTCAAGGGACTTTAAGGAAAATCCTAGCCATGCAATTTGTCATCTCTGGGAACTTCAGGTGCCATATCTTTTTCATCTCTTCAAATCTTGAATATGATTTCTACAATCTGAATTTGATTGTCACAGATACCATATAAGAGCTTATCATAGAAGTATTCGAAGGTGGACAACCTTTCATTCAAACCTTTGAAATACTGAAAACGTACATTAAGAGACTGACCGATGGATGCGATGTCTGCAATCCTGGATTTTTAAAATGTACAGCAGTACATTTGCTTACATTCTTTGACTGACAAGTTAGTGGTTAAACTGTATCAGTTGATAAGACTTCATCAAAACTAGCCTGCACTCTGGAATGAAGCTAACTACCATACAGTTGAAAACAACCCACAAGCTGAACTAGCCAGTCAAAAAGACCAGTCTAAATGACTGCCTGGTCTTAGAGAGTAACAGGCCTAATATTGACTGACCAGTGTACATGACTGGCTAGCTAATATCACTCACTAGCCTTAATAACTGGCTAGGTAATATCACTGACTAGCCTTAATCTCTCACTAAATGAGTGACCAGCTCTAATTTTGGTTAGAGTCCGAGTTGCAGATTGGATTTCAGAAAGGTTTCGGGTTGGGGTAAGGGTTGAGGGTTAAGTGTAGCGTAGGTTCACGATTGAAATTGGGGATTTGGCTTTAGTGAAAGAAATTAAGAGCAGAACAATTTTTTTGTCAAAACATGTGCCTTATAGCCATTTTATGGCATATTACTGAGGCTCCATTAAAGATACGCCCATATATAATTTGGGTCATGTAATAAAAGCAAGCTTCTTCTTAACCTACATGTATTTCTTAACTTCTACCTATTGCATTAAACTTCAACATATGCAGTCATGTAATTCAATAGTATTATACTCCTTCAGCTTTCGAAAGTAACTACTCATACAAATCAATTAGGTTAAACTGGACATTTCACCTTGAAAATCTCAAAAAGAATTACATCCACCCATGCCCTTGAAATAAATGTTGATGGATGATCATTTCCTATTTGAAAATGACCAAGACTTTGGGAACCATCTGCAGCCACTTATTGTGTTTATCCACAACGCCTGGCCAGGAATCAGCCAAAAGTTGAGAAGGAAAACAATTTGTAAACCGGATAAACAAAAACTTTGAAGAAGTTCAGGAAAAAATATGTATCAGATTACACTTGGGGCAAACATGAATCAGGTCCAGGATGAGATGGGTGAGGAGTGAAGTGACAATGACTATCACCAAATTTCAACTTTTAACAAGTGCATTATCCCAGGTACTTTAACCCGTTAAATACTATGCCCGAAAAAACTCGGACTGAGGTCTATGGAAAATGTGTGTTATATGATCAAAATGACATCATGCTCAACAGGGTAAGTAGCAGTGGATCTGAATCTAAGAACCTTTATGCAATTGACACACATACAGCTCATGCCCTATAAAGACCTCTTGACCCTCTCTACCACATTTAAATGATGCTGAAGAAGACTAAATCAAATTTTCACAAAGATACTCTTCCATTAATTAGCTTGACGGATAAAATTGAATTTCTTTAAACATGTATGTCCAACAGCTATGCAGCCTTTTCATTTTGGGCTCAGTATAGTGGAAGTGAGGACAAGAAATTTTCAAAACCATGAGCCATATACAAAAAAAATTATCAAGTACTGGGCCCTGTTTCATAAAAGTTGTTATCAATAACAAGTTGCAATATCTGTTATAAGCTACCGAAACCCTTGCATCTGATTTGCTGAGAGCAAATTCGTCATAGAAATGGGGCAGATGTTACTGATAACAACTTTTATGAAACAGGGTCCTGAACTCAGTACGTTCTGATCCCCTTCATGCTAGAACTCTAAATGTACCAACCTGTTTATATTGTGAAAGTTCAAACTACGGGTGTATTTTTCTTTTTTCTATATATATGCACTTTTTTTTCAAGAAAACCTTGCTTGTACTTGCACTAGATATACCTTGCTTTAATCAGTGGTTTACCTGAGATTGGTATGTTGATGGGCGTTGTCAAGGCAACAGTTGAAGCACTTGATGGTGAAGCTGTACTGAGAGCATTCTGTGAGAAAATAAAACAGAAAAAAGGGAAGAAAAAGTAGTGAAAATGCAGGCATATAAAGAAGAATGAATTCTCAATATTTTTCAGTTCAAGAGAATGACCTGATATGAACCTCAGTAGGGATTTTTTTTTCAGAGGTACATCCAGCATGGGGTGACACCACCTTACACAATTCTATCTAAAGTCCCAGAAAAAGATTTTTTTTTGTTTACAGAGTGTCTATCTACCGGTACACCGCACAGAGCTGCCCAGGTATAGTACTTCATACCTCCCCCACTGAAGGGAATTCTATCCCATTTTTTGTCATGTTGAAATGAAGAGATATATTTCTTTCAGTCTGAAAAATTTGAATGACATCTTCATCTCTAAATCTGTGATTACATTCTAATGCAACTACATGTATCTACAAATCGTCCCTGTTTCATGAAGTGACGGATGAGCGCGCAACTTTAAAAAAAATTAGTTTTGAGTAAATCGCTTTCAAAGTCTTAAACTTCAATCTCAACCTCTTTAATGTATGAAGGGTGAATAAATTTTATATCCTGATATAGGGCATATTTTGGACAATGTTCATTATCAATCATTTGCATATATTCCTTTTATATTTTAGAAGAAAACGAGGTGTAAACATTGCCGTCATTTCGCGAAAACACAAAATTCAAGGTCCCACTGTGATTTTGTTTTCACGAAGTGACCGATCTCAGCCGCACGCGTGTTAAACAAATGGGACTTGAGGAACACGCATATGACCTAATTATTTGCGATCATGTATTCAAATCAAAGACACGCTCTTTTATTTTTTTCACGAAGTTACGGAACTCTGCCAAACGTGTAAAACATACTGGATGGCTGAAAGCCGTCACCTCATGAAAACAGAAAATCCTTTTACTAAGTATTTTCTTGGTGATGTCATTGCCACAGTTACGTAATTAGACACTATTACTGTCTGAAACTCTGTGAGGTTCAAGATGTTAGTGAAAGATGTCCAAAAATGAAAAAAACACAAATTTGAAAAATTCGCGATTTTCCTCGTATCTGTCACTTCGTGAAAACAGGGACAAATGCGGAAACATGAAAGAAGAGGCATTTGCACATGGTACTACACATACTAAATATCAGAGGTAAATTATACACTGTATTGTACTGTATTAAAAGAACCCCATGAAAAATTATTGGCAGTGAATAACTTTCTTATGATATAAAAATCACACAATTGTTGTATATTATCCAATTCATGCTACCTGAAAATTTTGCAGATCTCTTGAAAACTTGAATGAATCAAAAATCAATATTCCCTGCCATTTTTATCCACTGTCAATCAAACAAACTGATGTCAATTAATTACCTCCACAAGTTCACCTCTCATCATGGGTTATGAATGAGGGTGGTTTAAGAAAAGGAAATCATGACTTAAAAGGGATATCTTACTGCTTGACCTCACCATCGATAGCAAATCTTGGCATGGACGCAGTGGATTAATTGGGTACTACACGCTCTCTTTTAATCGAGGAAGAAATTGGTCAGAAGGTCACTTCACACCCTCTTCCACCCTTCCCTATCATCACACTGAAAAGCCGTTACCAAATCAGATCAAATCTTATCAAATCAAATTTATTGAAATATAAACTACAATTTTGGATTATCATCTATGCAACAAAAACAAATTTCACATATGTTTCACTGAAAAGGTGGAACACATAAGGCAAAAGTATAATATAATACAATGCTGCAACATAATCCATAAAGTTTTAAGTTGTCTGACACATGTTCTGTTAACCTTTGCTTCAGAGTTCATTTTGCCAACAACTGAAAGACATAGGGTTAAGGTTAGGGGTAGGGGTAAGGGTGTGATGGGGTTTTACGTTAGGTTTTACAGTTAGGGTTGCGTACAAAGTTGGGTTACGGGAAGATATTACAAATTTGGTTAGGGTAATAAACTGACTACAGGGTAATTTTTGCCAGAGCATGTGATACACAGTATCATCATAATCCCCTTCAAGTTTATCTTGAGGGTAAAGGTTCAACATGATCTATTTATAATTCTAATAGTCTGCTATGAATGTGCTTGCAATTAATCACAATGTAATAATAATAATAATGATGATAATAGAACATGTGACTCAGTAACATGAAGAACATCCCTTGTCACTTTCAAGGCTACCCTGAGTTGCAGGCAAAACTGAAACAGTGTACAAAGTAAACTTTCCCTGACAAGAACTTTTCTTGAATTTATGCTATATCTTCAAAATGTAAGATTACCTCATGACTTTTCTTTACCAAACCTATCTAGTAGCTTCGAAAGTTACAGCTACAAAAAGCCAATTGTCCCTGTGTATATTTCCACTTCCATGAAAGATCCACAGGAAAGATATGCAATCTCACTCAGTAGGCCTACTTGGCAGGGTTAAATAAATTCTAGGGAAATATGTTATTCATTCCTTGTTGAGTGGTGAATAAAATACATTCAATTTTAATTTCCAATGGTTTCATCTAAACAATGGCGAGAAACAAACTAATAAACATATTCCTCTCCTGAGAGACTTTCATTTGTTATGACACATATATGCATGGTTATCTTTATTTTCAGACAAATGACCGCTGGCAGCACTTCCCATTCCCAAAGCTACTCTAATCCTCACATATTGCCAAATGCCCTGAAACCATTCCCTTTGCAAATGTTCTGGAGCCCTCAAAAATCTGAGATTTTACTTAAGATTACAGCTCCCAACAGGTTTACAACCACCACAATGCATTGATATAACATGATAGATAAGCTTCACAGAATTATGAACGCAAAGTGTTTTTAAAGGAGGTACCCAATGCTGAAACAATGTTAGTTCATTTAAAAGAGCATGATTTTATTAGCAGAAAATCATCTGCCTAAATTTTTTTTAAAAGTCGTGTTGCCAAGGAAACCCCCAAATGTGGTAAGATTTCAGGATATTTTTGACTCCTCAGCTGTGACCCAGTGTCAACTGGGTACCCACTTTGACGTCCAAATGACGTCAAAGTGGGTACCTTGTTGCACAATTCTAGCAAAATGCGCGCAAGGTATAATACATATTGTACAGTCTAGCGTGCAGCACAACTGCAATGCGCGAAGCTGGGTACCCACTTTTACGTCACACCTCATACTCAAATTTTTTGGTCAACTCTTGAATTTTTAGGAGAAAATTAGCCAAAATGCATTTATTTTGATTGAAAATCATCAAATTTTTAATGTTATTCTTCTTAGTATTCTATTCTCGATCATATATCCAAAAAAAATTTACCATTGTGTAATCACTTTAAGGATTTCTCTTTACCAGACATTACAAGGTGTTCACTCTTTCTCCATTTTTAGTTACCTGCAGTACCTTCTATCTTCAAATGTCCCACTTACGTGAATTGCATGTTTTTTGTACAAACCTTAGCAGCTTTTGAAATCTACTAGTATTTTTAGCATTCATTACATTTGACTGGTTTCCAGATGGTTTTTACTAAGATTATGAAATGAAGTTCTCTGCTTCATATATTGTGACATGTAGTATCCTCAATATCAGGAGAAGTGCTGGGGGTCTTTCCCATTTAACTATAATCCTCCCATAGTGGCCACATCCCGAAAACCGTTCTAATTTTTCACTCAAAAACTCTTGTTCCTGCATTTAAACCAAGATTCTTGAGTCAGGTTTGTTTAATGGAACAAGCTTTCCACTGATAGGAGTCCTATCGTCATCCTGCTGGTCTTGAAGTCTGTGGTTTGTGTCTATTTTAGGGGACATCATCTATTGCGTTTTTAACCACTGAATTTGACATATCGATGACATCATCATATGGCTGACACACAGGCCATGCAAATGATCTCTCCTTTTATACCCACATGGCTTTCTGTTTGTATGTCCATTCTGAAAGTGATCTCAGTATAAAAATTGTTATTTATGGAAGAAGATGGTATCTCTGGAGCCTGCCTTGACTGTAAGTAAATACTCAAGAAACCCCTTTATGTTTTTACAGATGAAACATAAACTACTTCTTGATTCAAGACTAGTTTGTTAAAGAATTTGTTTGCCCTCAAAACATGTTAATACATTTATTTTGTAGCTTTGTATATCTTTGTCGGTAACTAAGAGCAAGCTAACTGCTTGTTTGGACTAGACCTTGGTGCAAGTGAAACTAGATCTTGAAGAGCCAGTTACATGTACTAGGTGTCTTGAAATTCAATCTGGAAATCTGAACCAAGGAAAGCAGATATGGTCACTGTAGATGCAGACAGGGGTTGTAAGTCTGATAAAACATCAATGCAGCCACATTAACCCATCGGCTGTTACACCACACTGCGAACAGAATTGGGTAGTTCATGTACAAAGTTTATGAGAGAGAGAATTCCTTATGGTAGCCAATGGGTTAAAACCAAAAGCACTGAAGTTCAAACACACAGGAAAACATCTTTAATATTAGATTGATCTCAAAACTTTAATATGGCTAGCAATAGTCTTCCTTCAAACATATCAATCAATAAAATATCCACTCCTTATAGGAGAGGCTGATACAGTTTAATTATAGAATTTTAGGAAATCTCCTGAAATGGCCGAAAGGTGAGCAACTTGGCTCAAAAACACAGTTCCAGTCCTTGCTGTTCTTTTTTTTCTCAAGATGAAATAATATATGAATGTTCATTTGAGGTGCAGGGGAAAGCTCCATATCAAAATACAAAATACTCTCCAGTGTTTTTTTTTTTTTCTACCTGGATAATACAATCTGTTATAGTTGTCACACCTCTCTCACAGCTACATGTCTATATAGCAACTATACACATTTTTCTGTTACTTTCTAAACCTGGTTGCCTATGGATTTGAATCCAAAACCGACATACATGTACATGGCCCTCCCCCCTTAACAAATAACCCTGGTTTTGCCTTCTTACCATGTGCAGTGGGCGGGGGGGGGGGGGGGGGGGGGGGGGTGGGGGGGGGGGAACCGATTCATCTCTTTTGACAGCCACTCTAGGGCCCCCATTGCATAAAACTTACTATTAATGGTAGGTCTGGCCTATGCCATCAATGGTAACTACATGTACCATGGTAACTTTGCTCAACAGCCAATCAAATTCAAGGTTTCCATGGTAGTTATCATTGACAGCAAAGTTACCATCAATGGTAAGTTTTATGCAATGGGGCCGAGGAGCTGTGAAAAATGAACCTTCCCCCCAATATACCTTAGCTACACCCTTTAGAATGGGAAAGGGGCAGAAACAGCAGTTGACTGACCTGTTCTTTTGGTGAGGCACTCCGTGAGCTGTTAACGCTAAGTCCTCGAACCTCCTCCTCCAGCTCATTCCCAGAATCCACCGACGAGGTCGCCATCTTGAAAGACGTGTACGCACTACAAGGAAGATAAGAACAGATACACATTTGCTTAATTTTTATTTCACACAGCTCTTATTTATATCAGGACACATGTTTCTAACTTTGCATACATGCATATTTCAATTTATCATACCGCAAGTTATACTAGGCACTACCAGCACAAGTATATTCTGTCTTGGCTTCTTGCTCCCTTTCTCAAATGTCAATGTCTGAAAAGGAAATAACATTCAAATAATGGCAATTGAACTGCAGTGAGAAGATTTTTACACAAGGTGAGTTTCAAAATACATTCATCTGTATTTGGTTATCAAGGTTTCATTTGTACAAATGTCATCTGGGCAATAATCAGGCAGAAACCTACAACCTCAGACAGTCATATCAAAGTACACATACACACACACACACACACACACCTAGATCCACACCCACACAATTCAACAACTAAAATACAATGTATAATTTTCTATGATCATTTTATCCACGTACACCACCATCATCACTTGCTGTAATTCTTGAGGTGTAATTTAAATCTATATTAATCCGGGGAAGATGTGAACTTGTTTGAAAAAGTACCCCCACCCCCAAAAAGAAAGATAAAAGACAAAGGAAAAAGAAGTTCATCCAAGTATTCAAGATCAAACACACTTAGAGAAATGGACAGTTACCAAATCTACATGTAAATGTATTATAAATCACTGTCAATGATGATTGCTTTAATTTGTTCATTATAAGTTCCATAACAATTAAAAATTAAAATTTAAATTCAAATTCAAATCCATATTTATTAAATTCCAACAGAAAGAAAATAGATACAATGACACTGTAGATATAATTACAGAAAATATGAAATAATATATACACATTTAGTAATCAAATAAATGAATTATTAAAAGAAATTCTTAGATTCTGTGGAAATGGAGGGATCCACTAAAAAGCAATGCTTGTAATTTGTGTATCCCCTGGAAAAACAATTTTTTTCCAATTGTGCCTACGAAGACTTGGAAATCACAAAACAATAGCAGAAAAAGATAGTGTTGATGCACATTTGACTAAAGATTCCATATGTATCTTAAAATCAACCAGAAAGAATGAAACAAAAAAAAAAGACAGTAAAGAGTGAAATATTGAGGTAATGATAAAGGGATATGAGGCTGAGAATCTAGCTACAGAATATCTACTGAACATAAAAGAGGCTCAAGGGGTAATGAACAGTTGTGAAACACAGGAATGATATGCCTAGGTAGGAACTCAGTGATGGTACATGTACATCGGAGGGGGGGGGGGGGTGGTGGCAGCGAGTAAAGAGAGAATGAGAGCAAAGTGAGGGAAAATAGGAGCACAAAGCAAAGGATCTCTGACAAGGACAGGATAGGACGTGAACATTGCTCTACATTCAGATGTTGCAAGGATGATTTTAAAACAGACATACTGCCTTAGAACACAGATTGGTCTCGACAAGGAGGTGTGAAATTAATTACAGAAGACAGGAAAGTTAGGTGAGACAGAAAGGGATTGGGATTTAGGGGTAACGACTGATTGCATTAGATATTATTCTCTTGTGCAAGGAGTTCGGGGTGGGTACCAAGGGTAGAACATGCATTGGGGACTGGGGAATAGTGAAAACATCAGCAGATACACATTGACAACACATTTCCATTGACAGACTTCTTAATTAAGTAGTACAGGTAGTCTTCAGAGACCAAAGACAGGACAAGGATGGTCCAAGGACAGGGGAGGGTGGACAGCTAGTGCCGTGATGCTATCTTGTTGTCTATCACAGAGACATACCGTAACATAAGACATGAGCCTCATGAGGTCTACACATCTGTTATCTATTATGTACTGCAAGTTTTAATTTCATTAAAAATCACTTAACTGATCATTCTGAGTCAAAGATGTATTTATGTGGTCTAAATTGCTTGCAGACACTTTGGGCTCTATTAAAAAACAACTTGACACCTGCAATGGCCACTAAACTATATGTGTCATACAATACACTGATTAAAAATGAAGCATCAAAATATGCAATGGTCTTTAAAAAACAAAATTAAAAAGTCAAGCTAAAGACATAAAAAAGGTTAAAAATCACTTTAAAATTTATTTCAGACATTTTAAGTGATGAAAATATAACCATAAAAAAATCATAAATGTAGCGTCATGACGCAAAATTGCAAGTGCTAATCATTTCATAAAACTCTTTTCATGTGCACAAAGATCTTATCACGAGCAGACAATCTCTTGGTTCCAGAGCTGAATGCTCTTAATTCAGACATTAAACGCAAAATATGAAATCCATTCAAAGTCCCAAATGGCCTAGGTACGCTGACTGATGCAATTTAGGCCACGAAATATCATGGGACAATGCTATGAGTGAGGTTATGCTGATAGATCTCAAGTCTACGGCTTATACCCGGGGGACGTTTCACCGGGAGGAGATGTAAAAGTTGTGAGGAGTTGGTGTTAAATGTAAAATAATGATGTCTTTGGAATGATGGGTCATTCCTAGATTGGCTCTGGCTTGGTAAAGGTCAAAAGGAAGATGGAATATTTTAAAAGGACTGGTGAGATGAGAGATGAAATAAGAGATGATGATGAGAGATGTGAAATTCTTATGTCGGAACGAGGAAAATTCTAAAATGTATGATACAGAGGTCTCTAAAAATATACTCCTCTCTTTACATTAATTTACAGAAATCTATTTCTAAACATCAACAATCCAAACAACCAAATGTCAAACTTTTAAGAAAGAATGTAAGAGGATTACAATATACGAATATATTCTTTAATGCCACTTTTAAAAGACTCGGCACTAAATTTGTTCATTGAGTCTGGATTGAAATTTTCTGGGCACAAGTTTCATTTAAAAATTTTCAAACTTTGGGTTTCAAAATTTCGATTTTGCTGTCAACTAATCCTGGGTACCTGGCACTGTCAAACCTTTTTTTTGTAATATGAGATTTAACCATTAATAATTCTAGATAAAGTAAAGTATATAAGAAATGACCACAAGAGATATGATCGTTATCCTTTGATGGACAATCGGGTAAGGGGAATCACTGTCCCCAATTTAAAATTCTCTCTGAAAGCTACAAATACCTCTGCATTTCTGTGACATCTGACTTGAAATGCTGCTAAGAAGTCAGGGCCAGTATTCTGAAAATTGTTATATCTTTCACCTTATCTTCACTCTTTCAATTGTCATAATAAACTTTGAAGGCGAACTTGGGATTGGTTTGAAACTGCTCAAAACTGTACCCATGGACCAGCACTGTGTGATCGGTGTGAGCCAATGGCGCATCCTATTTCTGATTGTTATGATAATAAAAATAAGATAAAAGATAAAACAATTTTCAGAATACGGCCCCTGATAAAGGAATAAAAAAACACAATGTCTCCTGAAAGAAAAAAACACATCTGACTTGAAATGCTGAATTAAAAGATGAGTCTCATAAACAGGTAACAAGAAAATGTCTTCCAAAAGAAGATGGTACTACAAATTCGTAAGTAGTTGACATGTCAAGACTCTGGCAAGCTCCTTGAAAACACTGAAATCACAAGGTCAAATCGATTAGGAGACAGGTAGAATTTTGCTTCCAAGATAGTTTGAACTTTTTAGGCCATAATTGAGACTTCCAGAAAAATAATTCAGGTCTATGGACATGTACTATCAATCAGCAGGCCCTCTAAATTGGCAGTGTAAAACTGGACCTTTTGGTGCCATTTCAAGACCTATTTTTTCCCTCTTTGTTAAGACTGCTGTTTGTTAAAAATCCTTGATGATAGTACAGCTACCTAGTTCTTCAATCTCTCCCTCTCTCTCTCTCTCTCTCTTTCTCCTTCTCTCTCTGTATTTCAGGGATATTTGAAAAAAATGGAACTTCTCACCCTCCTATGATTCATACTCATTTGTTGAAGATTGAATTTAGGTTTTGGGTCTGTCCATAAAGTTGGGGTACTTTTGAGCCATTTTTTCTTTAATCCCCTATAATCCAATGAAATAGTCCAGTTAGAATTTTCTTAACTACCCTAAATTATCTTGTGTGAAAATAAAAAGCATCTGAAAATCACAAACCTAGTGTTCCACAATGTATTTTGGAATAATTACACAAAAACGACGTTGTGGATGTAACAGGACACCGTGTCCGTGTTACATCCACAACTCCTCATTTTGCAATGTAACAGTAAATATGTAATGCTTTTGATGATAAATATTTGCCTGCTTAGTATGGGCTCTCTATCTAATTCAATGCAACAATAACTGCAATGAGGGTGTACTGATTTCCAGAGTTATTGATGAAAGTTGCAGAAATATCATGGTGTCCCGTTCATCCACAACCTGTGACATTTGGTCGAAAACAAACATTCATAAAAAACTTGGGGAAGGTAGTAAGCTTCTGTTCAAAGATTTGCTTCATTAAGCCAGCCATGTAAAACACTGTAACCATGCATGTTTTAGTTATGTAACATATAATAGATGAGCTGGTATATCTAAAAAACGGTGGTTGTGGATGTAACATATTTTGAGCGGACACCACCATATTTTTGTAAATATTTTTAAAAATTATCACAAAACAATTCATCTGTGATCTTCAAAAGCTTCCTGGATGCACCAAATATATTCCTATAAAACAGCATAATTGTGTGAGTCATCATTTTAAAACTAGAATGATTAAACGAAAAAATGTCACGTTTAGGTACCCCAACTTTATGGACAGACCCTTTTGTAACATGCATGAAATCCACATCTCATGCAAACCGTATGGCCCAAATTCACAAAGGTGGTTTTGAGACTGTGGTTTGGAAACCATGGTTTATGCAGATTTCATGCGTTAAGAACGCTTAATTTAGCACATTCATTGAAAAGGGTCCATTAATGATGTGCACATTTGTCAAAGAGCGCTAAATTCATGCTTGTTGCATGGTTTGTGCATAAATGAGCCCACAGTTTTGAATTAATGAGTCCACTGTTTATTTATAATAATTTACATAAACTGTGGTTTCATACCATGGCAACAAGCATGAATTTAGCATTCTTTGACAAAAACATGCATTGTTAATGGATCTATCTCAATGTATTGCCCTAAATTAAGTGCTCTCAACGCATGAAATCTGCATAAACCATGGTTTCAAAACCACCTTTGTGAATTCGGGCCGATACTTTTGGAATAGAGTACTGTCACACTAACTTCTGAAGACAAGGTTCATGTTTAAAATCTCTCTATGACAGGCTTTCCGAATTTTTTGTGTAAAGGATTACTTGTGCTATAAAAGAGTTGCAAGGGAACTTTTTGGGAGCTCAGGGGGGCTTTCATCTGATTTGAGCATTGTTCTAATAAACTTCTTCATATCTCTACAGTCTCCTTGTCTTTCAAGGTCTCCTCCTCTTCTTTCTCTCTTGATGTCTCTCCCTCTCAACATATTTTATCTGTCTCAATCTTTCTCTCTCATCTGCCAGTATGTCAAATCTAAATTGGTCTATTCCTTCTCTAACTCTCTGAATGAAGCCCTCTCTACAAAGAAAAAGAAAGAAGAAAAAAATGTCTCCAACTTAAGCAACAAACACGCATCTGTCAGCGATCTAATGAGCATTTGTCAGGATTCAAATCCCGCGAATGTCTGTCCTGAGGGGGTGTGCTGCACGCCTGACTGCGAGGGAGCCACGGTTCAATGCCCTACTGGGGTTCTACGGGCCGACGAAGAAGATGCGTCGCAGGAAGGAGGGGTGAATGCCTTCATGATGATCGTCCTGCATGCATCTAGAAGCACATCATGTTCAGGGCAATGGGAGAGGCATGCTGGAGGTGTGAAATGCTTCTTCTCAACCTGTTGTCACCCTCTCTCTCTCTCTCTCTCTCCTCTCTCTCTCTCTCTCTCTCTCTCTCTCTCTCTCACCATATCTATCTTCCTCTGCTTTCTTCATCACTCTTCTTTGTCTATCACTCAACATGGCTTCCCACCATATATCATTCCCAATGCATCTGCAGTAAGATTTTCGTATGTATGTGTGTGTTGGGACCTTTTTGAAATTTGGATATTTCAAATATCAGGCCCCTTGTAGACCACGAGACCACACCCCCTGCTAATGGTGAATCCCCCCCCCCCAATCCACTCTTTATTTAATATACTGTGATTTTGCAGTTTTGTAGATTTATACTTTTAAAATTTAAACAAATATTTGTTATATAAGAAAGGTAATGAAATCAATTCAATGAAATCATCAGAAATTTAAAGCAATGTTCCACTTGTCATAAATTTTGATTTCTTTGAGCTTTAATTAACTCTAAATTGAATAAATAAAGGTATCTTTGAATTAGAAAGTAGCAACTAATAGCCACAGAGAGCAAACGCCACAGCGAAAGGACAGCTATCAAAATGAACAGATTGTCAAAACAAGAGTATCTAAACTCAGGTTAATGCCCTGATCAGACGCAAGGGGGCATAGACCGTTTCATGTTACAACCGCATCTCAGGGTTACCGACGATCAAGCCCCTCCATAGCCTCCCTGCAATTCTCAATTACGATACGGATCCAATTGAAAGAACCCATTCCTAGTCCTACGTGAAAGTCCTAGCAAAAGCGACTCGGGACATTACACGGATCATTGGGTGCCGAGGATGACTGAACACAGAGAAAAATGGGAGCGCGGTCGTCATGATTGCGCCCTCGGACGATGACAAATAAACGGGGTGTAAGTTCTGAATGCTATGGCGTCTGTCATGCTCTTTCTCGTATTTCCATCTCTTTCCCATCTCCGAGGGATGACGTCAACAGCAGAGAGGACATGACAAACCTGGGACTCATACATGAGTGGCTGTATGGATCCGTCTGGGGTCCATGCAGGTTCAATTCACAAACGTCAAATATTAGAAATGATTTTTAAATATAAATTGAAATGTGGATGCGGTGTAGTATACATGTACAAGTACATAAAAATAACGAAGTGAATACTCTTAATACAGCTTTACTTTTATCCATGAAATTTACAAGGTGTAATGTGATAGCAAGAATGAAATGATAATCAGATGAATGTAATGAATCAATAATCAAATCAAGTTGATATACACTGTAATGCCCTTATCAATAAATCAAAACGAAAACACATTTTTTCCATTTTTCTACCTAAACCTGTTGAACCTGATTCGATTTTGGTATAACATGCATTTTCTATAGGCCAGCCCAAGTTATCTCAGCTTTAGTATTCAACAGATTAAGTTAATTTCAGGGTTTTAAAAAATGGATATCAAATTACAGTGAGGCCTCATTTATTGCTCTATTAAATCGAATTGGATTGTTTTATCACCATCTATACCAAGTGACACACTCATCCCACACGCACTGTACAGACATGTACATCCCTTTTGAAAGGTCTAGACATATGTCACTCATAAAAAAATGTGATTTCAACAATATGTCTCTGCAAAACAGGAATATGCCAATTCAAATTCAGTTTTATCAGTCACAAATTGCTGACAAGAATGCTTTATTCTTATATACCATTTTTTTTGTTTGTTAAAAAAAAGAGAGATAAAAGATAAGAATTCATTTTGTTAGTCATGGTCAAGGATGGTTAAGGATGCTTATCCACCTGGACTGGCAATTTTAAGTACAAAAATACAAACACATGCTACTGTGAATCACAATCCAAACCATACAGAGAGGAAAGAATAATGTTATTTGTGTAAATTAATGATGGATTGCATTTCATCCCCAACTGCTACTAACTTTCGGTGATGGGCAAAGATTTAGGACCGAAACTATCACGCTACAATCTTCCGCCCCTTTTGACACCCCAAGAGAGGGCATGTTGTGTCAGAACATGATGAAGTTTACCCCCTATTAATCTAACCCCCTGTTCAGATGGACAAATTCCATCATACCGCAATACATAAACTATACAGCTAACGACAGTTGTAGCTAAATTATAAGAGTGGTTATCTTTTCAAGTCTAAACATCATACTAAACAAGAATCATTAAGCAAGACAGATGTTTGAGAGTCATTTTGAATGAAAACTTACAAGAAGCAGTGTGAACGTCAAATATGAATACTGTTAAACTGAGGCCTTATCATAAACATCTACTGATGTATGACTGACAACCTGTCATGTTTTCAAGCAACAGCATTAATTTCTATAAGTTGACACTAAATAATTGGTGTTAGCTGACTTTCCAAAATTTAGTTTCTAAACACAAATTTTCTCTCTACTATTATAAGATACCATTTTTTTTCCAAGTGTGAATGCCCCTTTTGCTGATTCTTTAAATCTAATAAATTCACACAAATTTCATATACATTATCCTCCAGTCTGAATAGGCTATAAGGCAGGAGAGAATCATTCCCAAAATATGCTCCTAATGCATAATTCCCTGAATTCCATGATGTAATCATGATGCCTCGATAACAATGTTATTTCAACTAGTCATCAGAATTTCCTTTCATTTCCTTGCATGCATTTCCTAAATGATGCGCATCACAAGAACAATGACTTTCTTAACAGCAAAAATGAAAGTGTTCTTCTTCAATGAAAAGTATAAAACTGCTCAAATTTTCAGTGTTCATCAGTGTAAGTTTGGGATATACTGTGACATGTTCGAGCAAAGATGAATAAAACTTAAAATTCTTGGATCCATCAATATATGAGATATGGTAAAGTCCAACCTCGCTTATTGCTCCTTCATCTATCCGGACTCCTCTATCAACCAGCCGCATCTCCCGGCCAACTTCCCTCTTTTATACTTCGTCCAATTCACCTAAGAGCCTCGGAGATGGAAACGTTGTAGGCAATTTTCCGTTTTTTTTTTTTTTTTTCAGCTCATACAAACTGAAAGATATTTTTGATCATTTACAATCATCCACAACACCAAGGAAATAGTTATTTTACAGCAAATAGACCACTGTACCATATAAATTTTCATAGAAAAGGTGTCCCACTACAGTAGTCGCATATCCCGCCATTTCACTTATACAGATGGGTACCAGTCCCGACGTGCCTAAATAAGCGAGGTTGGACTGTATTTGGAAAGAGATTTGGAAAGAGATTTGGAAAGACTCCCTGATTTTCAACATATCAGTTTTTTTTTCCTAAGAGTTTGATGAGTGCAAAGCAAGTGGTAAGTAGTAACGGTGGTATACTGTTACCAATCATGATATCAAATTTTGCATGATTATTCAAAGCTTACTAGTATTCCCAAATCTTTCAATTCATTAAATATGCTCAAAATGAATGATACAAAATATTAAGAGAATTAGAATGTCGAAGATGTAGTTGAACTGCATGATGCCATGTATACGACAGAATAGGATTTTTTTTTCTCATCATTTCCAGATCCGCAATCTCAACCAAATATGGCATAATTGAAAATTCGCATCATAAAATTCACTTTAGTCTCATACAAATTAAACAAAAAACACAAGGGAAGAGTGTGACTGGGAAGCTAGTTAGTGGCTACATGAGAGATGAAATCTTGCAATGTTCTCCTTCAAGATTGATGTTCTTCATGTGAATACAAAAAAGCTTCAAAATACCTTTCTTGGGGAAAAAATTAAATTCTACAATCGAAAAGGTGAGATTGTTCATAGGAAATATCCTACAACTTTTGAAGGTCACGGTGCTTGGGGCTAATCACCATTCTGTTTGGTCAAAGTCCCCTGGGAGTCCCATCCCAGACACTGGTATAATCTACCACTGATAGTGACTGGCAAGAAAATTTAGGCTGTCAAAATACAGTTAAAGTCAAGTTCATTGTGAGAGAAGATATCCTTCTTCTGCCAGATGTCCTCATTTCATCCCTTGCCCCCCCCCCCCCATCCATTTGGTTGCCCCTTTTCTTTTTTCATTTCACTCTCCTGCAATGCATGCTTCTACATTCAGTGCCTTAAAAGCAAGAAACTGATTATCTCACTGATGTTTTGCTAATTTAAATCTGATTTGCTCACTTTTATCAAGTTCTTCAAGACAAAATCATCTGATAGAAACAGATTCATGTAGCCTACACAGAGAAGGTGCTGTTTAAAAATGGAAACAGTTGTTTACAATATGAAGTGAACAACTTGTTGTACAGTTCATATTGTAAACAATTTGCTTAAATATTAAACAGGTTGTATAGGTTTTAAACAACCTTTTAAACAGTGTTTTTACTGTGTATAGAGGTCAATAAAAATGTGAATGGCAGAGCGAACTAGACTGACATCCATTTACTTAACAGTACATCTTTTAGCTGAACAATTAGCTGTTGTATTGCTTAGCTTTCACTGCATGCAAAATTCATTATTTGCTATAACACTGAGATTTACAACTGGAAAAAACAAATGATGGCTCAAATAGTGAGTAGTGAGTGTAACAAATTCCTGGACATTTCCTATAATAAACCAAAGAACACATAGTGGAAGTGTAAAAGTCCTAGCACTTCAGACACTCGGGTCACATAATTTGTGAAAAGAAACGGGGAAGAATTAAGAGAGATAATCTTTTACAATCAAGGCAAAGAATTAGATTACTAGGTCATAATGAGTACTAGGATAAAAGTACATGCATGACTCAAGCAGAACAGTCGACATGTGTATCATAACCCTCCATAAAGTCTCCAAGGGTTATATTTCATGCAGATGGTAAAGAGAGACATTTGTGTTTCATTTGTCCTAATTTGTCAGGACAACAAATGACCACCTCTAAAACTCTGATGATTGCAGATTTGCTTTGCAACAAATACACCCGACTCTCTTGGGGGATGAGGGTTGGTAAGCCCTCCTTTGTAACTGTACACCTGAAAGTGTTGAATCATGGCAGATAGAAATTCCCCCTTGTCCAAGAGAGAAATTAGGAGATTGTTTCAAGATGGCTGCACATTTTCCAGGAGAGAACCGCCATGTCCTGTACTTCTTGAGAGTTCAGGTGACCTCTGAGTCCCCCTGTGGCAGCCACTTCTGGAACTATTGCCCAACCCAATTACAGGAAACAAAGAAAATTGTAATTATCAATAAAGGTGTGAGTATTAGACAAGGAAAGTGCAATTACAGTGAACATGTGATTAGTTACTCCTACAATAACTAGGTATGTACTTGTAGGCTTGCACTAGACGCCAACTTGGAAAGATACAAACTAGATAAATACCTATGAAATACTGTTACTAAATATCAAGAAAGGCATGATACTGGAATACTTGGGAAATTGACCCATAAATTCACTGCTTAGGGATCTTTAACATATAGTGGCAGAAAGTCACAAAGTACTCCTGACTGGGAAAAAAATGGCTTCCCTTCTCAAGCAGTTGAATAAATTTCAGGACACAAGACACTTGCATATCAAACTTCTTGCAATTAGTCACTTTGAACTTACAGTGGTACATTGACATTCATCCTTTCAATATGACCTGTTGTCTACTGAATTATCTAAATCATGTAGGCTTAATATGGAGTTCACCTAGTTCTCATAAGCACAGACCTAACATGCCATATGCCAGGAGTTAAGAAACCTTATCAAATAAACAACATTTAAAAAAAACCAGAAGACTGAAGAATGTTTAGTGAAAACTGGCACTAGGAAAAAAGAGAGGCCATACAGCCATGACCAATAAGGAAGCTCAACTCCAGTTACGGAAGAACAATTTGTTTCAGAGCCTCTAACCTTGTATATCCCTCCTTTCCGACCTACGGGTTGGGTATCGAATCACAGCCTATGCAATACCATTCAATTTCCTTTCCCAACTCAAAGCTGTCTAACATATTACACCACAATGTTACTAATAAAAAGCCCCATGCTACATGGACTAGACTGTCAGGAGGAACCGTCACTGTTGAGTAATAGTATGTGTCTTTTCATCGATGAAAAAAGTCTGTATGATCCCCAGTCCGGAATCATTTCTCCCAACAAATGAACTTGCCAGAGGTTACATGCCAAACTCACCATGTTGCCCTGGGAGTGTGTGTCCATACGCAGACAATCAGACCAGAGTGCTGGGAAAACAGCATGGTGCAAAAAACGCTTCAAAATGACTTCAAAACTGCTTCGAAATGAGAAAAAATATCATCGGCATCAAGCGCCATTAATGAAAAACAGTGATCTCACCAAGCTGACAAACCGAACTGTATCGACTGCCGAACACAAGCGATGCATGCGGGCTGGCTGGCTGGCAGGCAGGCTGGTTGGTTTGGCTAATGGACAGGGGAAGTCACTCTCAACTTTTTTCCCTACCCCCATATGCCAAGCCAAGTTTCCCCCACAAGTCTCCCTGTCCTTCCCCTTCGATGCTGGAGCAGTGGCTACAGCAAAACTTCCCCTGTCCTACAAAGTGCTACTCAATTTCTTTCCTGTATTGTCAAAGTCCCCTAGACTACCCCTCAGGTGCTCAATTTAATCAATCGTTTCACTTTCCTTTGGAAAAAAAACACTTTCCTTTCATGCAGATTCTTTGGGGGAGGAAGACTAAAACATATTTTTCAATCAGCAATTAGTCATGACAATAGCTGTTACGAATGGCAGTGACGTCGATCGAGGGCTGGCAGCGTTGTCATTGTCAACTCCCCAGTCGGTGAGCAGTGGTGACACATGGTCTGGTTGGTACAACGTTTTTTCCTGTCATGTTTCTTTCCATATATGTGGAATAACATGACCTTAATGCTGCCACTGGGGCTTTTCCTGCAACTATGAACATTTTTATGATGTATGTAATATAACTAGAGAGATTTGATCACGTTAAAGGTTTTATCATCCCCACAGACTGGATACATTGCACACCATTATCGTGAAATAACTTCATGATACAAACAACCTACAGTACTGCTTTAACACAGAATGCAGAATGCTATCTTTGAAGATTCTGGATAAACTTCACTGAGATTAATTGGTTACCAGTATTTATATGTACTTTTTTAAAAACATCTTTTTATCAAAGTGCATTCAACTAACTGACTGAGCCTAGGAAATTTTCTTAAATAAGAATAAAAGTTCAATCCTTATTATTTGATTTTTCTACATACATGCTCATGATAATGAGTTCCAGACAAATTCAAACATCAAGTTGATGTATCATGGTGTTATTATCAATTCATCACTGTCTCATATTTTGAAAGAAAAAAAAAAACCAGTAAAAGCTGCAAGATATAATACAAATTATAGCGAAAACATAACCAAATGTTTCTTATCTGGAGTATGAGAAATCATTATTCCCCTTTTTCAACCCACAACAAAATATTACAGGTCCCAGCTATGAGACATACCATTTATTCCACTTTCCCCCCAAGACTATGGCTTAACTTTTCAGCTTCTAACTTAATCATGTCTCCTAATAATCCATAAAATAAACTAATTTCATGGTCCATCAAATGCAGAAAAACGACTCATGATTCAGTAGGCCTTCAGACCATATCTCCTTTCCCTACTGAGCCATAACATTCAAAAATATGTTGCACTTATACAACAGTCTTGTCCTACTGCGCATCTGTGCGCTCATGTCAAACCAATTGGAACATCCTCTACCCCTCAGAGCCTATTTTTTCGCAAACAAATGCCCTCATTCCTCATAAATCTCTGCTACAATCAAGGACCATGACCCCCAATGTGTCTTCTTTCAGACCACGCAACCTAGCACAGAAACATAATACCGAGAAATAAAAAAAACTAAAAAATCTGATAATGTCCCCAAATACTGCTGTAAATGATTCCTGAAGGCTATAATCTAATCAGGGAAATGAGAAGTCAGAAAGGGACCCTTTTGGAGTAAATTGGACCAGACAACCATGTGTTCCTCAGCGGGCTGGAAAACATCATAACTTTTCTTTCCAACATCTCTTTTTTCTTTCTGTTTCCAACATGGCTCTTCATTGGCTCGGCCTCTAGGAAGTTTCTCATCGCTACAAGGTCATAGGGGCTGTAAATTAGGCCAAAATTCGGGTAAAGCTCTCCCATCAGCGTAGGCGTCAAGTGTGACCAGCTACGGGGTCTTGATTAACTTATAAACCCAAATGAAGGAATCCTGGCTTAATTGGTCATCATCATAAATCACCTACCTTTACAGTAACCAAGATAATTTTTTTCAAAGAATGAAAAGTAAATTTTGCAATGAGATATTAAAGTACATCTCTCTCTTGATATGAAAAAAAATCCCATAACTTGTGTTGAAAGCAACTGTTGACAAACTTTTATCATTTGGTATGATGCAAATATCTTCATTTCATAAAGATGTAACATGATTTTTAAAATCTATTTTGCATCAAACGATGGATATGCATAAAAACTCCTCATTAGCACAACATTCTTTTGAATTTGTTTTTTCATATTCAGTTTTCAAGTTTTGCTTTGCTATATACCTAAATCTTTTAAATCATTTTTTTAATAACTCTTACTGATTTAAGAACTTGTATGACACTTGAGAGCTTTCTACATTCCTACATTTTCCATATAAAGTCACATTTAATCTATAGTAGATGTGTACACCTTGAAGGTGTACAGTGGAACCACATCAAACTTTGCACTACCAGCATGTACACCTAGAATGTGCAGGACTGTCAGGAAATACTACATTTACCCAATATACCCAACAGATATTCCCAGGAGAACATTCTTTGATTTTGTTTTGGTCAGACATGAGGGTGGAAAGGGTTCTGAAGGAAACAGTGGTTTCACTCAATGTCATGCAATACTGTAAATAAAGAGTGAATCATTACAGGTCACATTCTGAGGAAATACAGACAGTTGGATAACTAAGGAAAAGTGATACCCCCATCTCACAAGAAGATGATTCCGCTGCGATCCTCAAAAATTGACAAAGCATGGTGGATCATGGCTTGAGCCTTTTCAATCTTCTCAGTCGTATCGTGAGCCTTTCTGAAGCACCAATGATCGCCACCATCGCCCCTGTCACCACCAAGTTTTGAACAACATGTTCAAAACTTCTGTATTGAGAGTGCCGAGGTCGCTAAGAGCACTACAGTTGTCTTAAGAGCGCATTAAAAAAGACATGCCCGTAGCTCTAATGTATCAGCAAAACCTAAAGCATATTTCAAGCACATTGAAAGCCGCTAATAATGCCTGTGCTTTCAGACCCGTTCCCAAGATGATTTTTCCTCAGTTATGTTTCTGCGCATCTCATCTGTGCATCCAGGCTGGTATCGATACGTCATCACAACAGCAGTGCAATCACCGCGCAGGTAACTAAAAAATGGAGTTGGAGGGCGATTCTACCATGCTTTGCAAAATTTTCACAGATTGCCATGGTCGCCATGATCGCCTTTCTAGTGAGATTGGGGCCTAGGAAATAACATGTATATTCTCAAAGATTTCTACAAGATAACCCACACTAACAGTACTGTGCTCAAAAGAGTGATAGCATTACTTCAAACTTTCCTACAAAATACTACTTTGACATGATATCACATTGTGTGTTTTTAGAGCTAATCTTGTATTGCAAACCAGTAGCCTGCAAGCCCTTCTGTTCTTGTGCATCCTTCTTGCTGCCTTGTAGTTTACATGTCATACTTATTAGAGTATTACTGTCGCTTGTTTATCTTGCACTCACCCCTCAATATCTAAGTCAATAAACATCCCTGCAAACACCACTTATTACCGAGGATATCTTTCAAAGACATCTTTCCACAAATCCCAGTCATGATTCCTACTATTTTACAACTCCCTTTCCAATCAAATCAGTGAGTTACCACAAATCAGATTTCACTTTTTTAATGAGAGCGATTCACCCACAGGAAACGTGAGGACTCCCTCTATTTTCCAGATTGTGACTAATAGGCATGATAAGTGAACTTCTCCTTCTATAAGGCTTGATTTGGATCTCCAGATTGATGCTTCAAAGTCGGAAGTTGATAAGTATTCCTCTGGGCCGACCAATCACGACCCCTGACGGTCCGCTCCTCCACCTGTTCTGCTCGTCACCTCCACTTGGTTCCGATCACTTGTCTTTCCCCATCTCCTTCCCACTTCTCAAGCAATTCTAGAGAAGGTTACAACTAGACAACACTTATTTTTCATCCCACTTCCTTCTCCTTTTCTTTTTTAGTATCATCAACAGGTTAATGTCTTCCATGTCCTCTAGCCTTCCGACATACTGAAAGTTTGACATGTCCTTCTTCTCCTTGTCTTTCATATCCTTATTTCATTCTTTTGATATTGTGTTCTATACTTCTTCTTCATCTCCCTCCTACATCTAATAACATCCTTCCTTTTTTACATCACTTTCACATTAAATTAGACCTCAGTCAATGCATTTACCATATAGCCTTGTAAAAAGTTAAAGACAAGCTTAAGGTAGTAAAATTCTTGTTTTGGCATCTCTCAGGCATTACCTATACCACAGCCTAGTTTTACAAGTGACAGCGTGTACTGTTTTCCTTTCTTACTGGATCTCTTAAAACCTTGAACCCAAAAGTAAATTCTTCTTGGAATGAACATGTCTACATCACTTTGCAATATTTAAGCAAAATAACATAATAAGCATTTAGAACATGTTTTTTTGAATAATCAAAATAAAATGGGCCGACGATTTTCTAAGATACTCTTGAACTATATTTTGGCCGAGATGAGAAATTCATCTAAATAGAAACTTTCTTGATTGACAAGATATAAAATAAAAACATGATATGAAATGCAATATCCCCTCTCCCCTTCCCCCAAAAGAGAAAAAAATTGAAAATGATACTTATTTTAATGATAGTTTAAATTCTTAACAAAGTTTGAAAGTGGTAAATGATTTCTGGTGAGTAGACCTTTTATCAAGGTGCCCCATCAACCACAACGTCCACTTGAACATCATGGCATAGCCCTTCTGAGCTTTGTAAATGAACTGCGGCACGAGGGTAGCAACAAGTGACAACAAGAAGATGTGTCATATGCCAAGAAAAGGCTGAATATAACAACTCCACAAGCAAATGTAGAATATGAGCTACACAGAGAGGTGCAGTGAATGACAACTTGAATAATTGCACTTCCTGATCTTCAGGTCATTAATAGGTGGGGCGTTATTCTCCGTCATAGAAAGAATAAAACAGGGAAGGCCGGCATAGGAGGCACGTACCATCCCTAGCCGCTTAATGCACAGTGCAGTATACTGTAATTGATGCAGAAGTATTGGCTCTTCAGTAGGTTGTAGGATTGGTAAAATTGTCCTGAACTATTTCCGATTCTTAATGATATTCACATTTAAGTGGGTATTGCCATTATTTCGTTTTAAATGCTATTACTAATTTTCATTGACAGAAGTAACATTTAGAATTTGTAGACTTGAATTAGTTTGGTATTTGTTGGTGCCATCAGTAACATCTTATTACATTCAAAAGTCAGTAAAAGGCATGTACATGCATACCCGGGGCCAGATTTTTTTTTTTTTTTTTTCAGTACTGTTCAAAATTATCCCCCCCCCCCCAAAAAAAAGAGATAAAAACAATGTTTACAATATAAAGACCAAGAGATAACATATTTTTACATTGTTACCTCATATTTTTCCTGCAAGTTTTTAATGTACATTCATATACTGTATTCACTTAAAACATTCTGAAGACAGGTGTTTAACTAATTATTTTGTTATGTCTTAAATGAAGGAGAAAACAATTTATTCTCTCTATTAAAGATAGAACATCATGCCTTTTAACAGAAAAGATATTCTACTGTACTATAGTGTATATCACAGTAAGTTTGGCATATCAAATCTCAGACATTACAAAAGTAAATGGTTACATTCATGGGCTTATGACAGAAACAGAAGTATACTATGTGGTATGCTCAGATGAGTACATGTCGAAAAGCTGAAGTATGTATGTTTTCAACGCTATTCTCCCATTCTGCAGTACCAAACATCTTTTCGGTTATCTTACAAATAAATAAGATATGAAATGGAATAATGACCGGTTTGATTCAATCAATGATATTTCTATGAACATGCACTCCAAGCCAAATACAACCTTGCTCCCTCAGTACTTAACGAAAAAATTTGATTTGATTTCAGCACGATTTGATTTCAGTATAACATGCATTTTCCATAGACTCTATATAGCCTGAGTTATCTCGGGCATACTATTCAACGAGTTAATACAGTTTTCATTCATCATTTTGGCAACTTAATGCTTCTGCCAAACATGGAGTCCAACATTTTGATAATTACAGTACTAAAAAAAAAAAAAATCTCAGTTGCTACTGTCAATATCTGTTGGTTTCAATCTCAGGGTAAAACTGTGTAATACTGATAAGCTCCATATGCGGAGATCCAAAAAACTGATGACAAAACATGCTTCCTGATTGATTGCACTCATACTTTACTCAATAACTGGACAGAGGAAAGAAAAACAAAAAACAATAGAAAGTCAGAATTTATGGCAGGATTTCTAAACATAAATGATCATATTAACTGTCATATGAAAGATGAATTCATGATACCAAAAGCATAGCAACAATATCTTATGTAAACAATTACCTTCCTTTCAGGTCTGGCTCAGTATCAAAATCAAAGTCAAATTCAAGCATCTCCATGACAACAAGCTATGATGATAAACTACAAAATCACAATAAAATGTTTTTGAATATCCTTCAGGAACTGTCGAAAAAAGGCATAGAACTCGCATCAGTGACTTGTAACAACATTATGGAGTCATGCTGGGAACTTGGATGAGTCTAACTCAGATAATTTGGCTTAAATTGTGACTTCCCCTACGAAGGTGTTGGAGAAAGTACAAGAAAACAATCACTTAAGTCCCACCTACTGAGTTTCACGTTCGGTTCCTTTTGTGTTTGGACAAGACCTTGAATCTCCCAAATAAGCCTTCAAAAGAATTATTAATCACCAAAGCAGAGGAGTTGTAAGAAGGTCAGTTAACCAATTAGATAAGATATCACTCTCCTTTCACTAATCAAAGAAATGCAAAATCATTGCATAAATCAAATTTTTTGTTTTCATCATGAGAATTGACAAGGAACATTTCCCTTGGAACAATCTACAGAATTTTAATATTGCTTTTATACCACAACTAATTTTTTGCCTTTCCTGGGGTTGTTTCACAAAGCTGTGTGCAAAGGTACGCATGACTAAGAATGACTTGAATATAGAAAGCCACATGGGATTCTCAATCATATTTAATCGCATAAACTAAAATTGAATTATCTAAGTAGAGTAAAATTATTATCAATAAAACATTCTTAATGTGAAATATAGTTTTTGCCATTAATTTATTTGAGATTATGGGAAATATGGCCACACTTTGTTCAAATGTCAGGAAAAACTTTGGGTATCCCATTTGCCATTTCATATTCAAGTCTGTAAATCACGCGTAACTTGACAGTTTTATGAAACACCTCAAGAACTCTTTATGAGCTTTCCACAACTTAATTACTCTAAACTCTCATGTATTTCTTTAACTGGATATTTGCAAACCTTTTCACGATCTCCACAGAGAATATTAGAATACCTCAAAATAAAAAAAAATAAAAAACTAGTAATGTATTTTGTTTGCTTTTTACATTAAATATTTTGGGAAAAACAAAAGAATCCTGCATTCATAACACTGATCTGAAGGCAATAAAGAACGAATATTTCTTTTAAAAGGTAATTTTGGCAGCTATGCGGAAACATTTTATTTTCATTGAAATACAAAATTTGCTAATTCCTGACTGAATGTGCACACATGTACATATACATAAGCATCTGGGACTACACATAATTACATTATCATAATTCATCATCATGTTGACTGATGTTTATACACAAATTCATGAATGATTCAATGTCCTGTTCTAACCATAGAAAAGACTTAAAAACATTGCCCTTGAGGAACATTTCAGAAGCCCCATAGCTCCTGGAGCTTGCAAAAGGACTAGTGAGGTGGCTACACTGCCTTACCCAAAGGCACAAAGTTGAGTCATCTGGATTCAAACCTCCAGAGAGGAAAGCTCTTCTTCTGGAATTTGCCGCGCCTCTCTACAGAGATAATGTTCGGTGCCCTTGCGAACATTCCAAATAATGGTTGAACTTTTAAGAATGTCGTTGCACTGGAGAGTACCAACTAATCACTGGAGCTCAAATGATTCTATGAAGTCATTATCTTCAAAAATACAGATGCATGTTTCATACATTCCAATCTAAGAATTAGTGATAACTTATTATATTCATACTCTAATACTTTCAATTACATCTACAAAGGATTAAAATCGGAAAAAATTAATTATTTTTTTTCCGGGGCTACTTCTGAGCCTACCCGCCTGAATTTTCTACATTTTATTACAGTTTACATTGGACCCTATGAGAATTTCAGGGGCTCTTTTTTAGTTTTCCAGGGCTCTTTTTGGCGTTTCGGGGGCGAATTCGCCCCGAGCCCCCATGTATTTTTTTTCCCTGATTAAAATGTACATGTATATCAAAGATAAATGTTAAGTATATTTTACAGAAATGAACGACTGACATTCCCTTTACATTCAACTGATTTAAGCTGTACATAAACTGTTGTCCCTTTCAGTGTAAGCAGTTCGTAACACTGTAAACACAATACTGTTCTAGGAGTAGCTCTAAAAAAATAAAAGTGTGTGTATCATGGGCAAATCTGATAGTTATAAAGGGCCATATTTTTCAACAGAATTGGAATTTATCTGTCAGAAGCAATGTGAAGTTCACCAATTACAACGTTACTGAATCTATCCGAATCGAATTTCTATACAAGAAATCTAACAAATATTCATACCGTTTACCACTAACACATTGCATGGAGGAATCACTTCATTGTTCACTTCGAATGGAATATATTAAAGATAATTTGATTTGACCTTCCAGCAAAGTTCATTAAAATAATGAAAAGTAGAAAAGTATGATACACTTTTTTTTTCATGAAACTTCTCCAATTTCATCCTTCCTTCCCTGAACCTCATGGGGCTTGTACAACAAATTTAGAAAGGTAGTTTACTTGTAAGATGATAATTAATGGGGACATCCCATACATGAGATGGTGTGTTTTGTTTTTCTCACCAATTTCCTTCTCCTACAAGCAGTCCTAAGGAGGACACCAATCAAGAAGAATTAGAACGAGTGAACAATCTTTCAATATTACCAGGGGTGCACAGTATGGAGTCCTTAATACAGAGCGCTCCTGAATGGGGGTCATCCAGGGCGGGGCTAGTAAGTGGGTCAGAAAGTAAAGAAGGGGATGGCATACTGACACCCCTTAATTAGAATCCTTTGCTCTGGGGGATTATTATGGGTATCTATCTTGGCGACAAAGACTTTCTGCTATTTTTCTCTCTAACCCTATGGCTACTGGGACCGGGTGACCCCTGTATCAAGCCTATGGGAATTCAAGAGTTCGGTAGTCTATGGGTTGAGGAAGAGTGTAGAGGAAGGGTGAAACTGGTTCATACAAACAAATCAAAGAATTCAACACAGATTAGAATCCTACATTTATAAATAATCCTAATCTGTTTATTTTATATTGGCAGAGCTCAGATATTAATCTCCCCCTTCCCCTCTGTATATCAAATACTCTCATACATGTACTCCCAATCCTTCATGTGTACACTCAGGATTTAACTTTATAAACAGGCCTATCCTTTATCTTAAGATTTGAGCACCCCATTTGGGGTTCCAACTACATTGTAACTTCATAAAAGTGCAAAGTCACACATTCCTTTAATTTAAAAAGCAAACAAAAGACAAAAAAAAAAAAAAAAAAAAGACAAAAACAAAAACAAAACAAAACAAAAACACCAGACAGATCACCTTGCGCATATTAACAGTTAAAACACTTTTTGATAATTTTTCTCATGACGGATACTGCCCTCTGCAAATTAAGTGATGGACAAAGCCATCTTACTCATCAAATGAATTGTTCTATGATAAGGTCAAAAAGTTCGCAAGTGACCACTTCGGATGAACGGCCATAAATCTTGGAGGTAATCCTGTGGAAAGGTATTACATCAATTTATTATACTCCTAGAAAAAGGCATGCTTCTAATTGATTTGTTTTTGGTACTGTATCTGAAGTCACATCCTCAATTGGACCATGACATCATACATGTAAGTAAAAGAATGAATCTATCTTGTTAGACTCACCCATAAACTGGACAAAATATGAACAGATTGTGCAAGCTGTTTTCTTTTTAAATTCTTAGCTGATCATAATCATTGAGGAGCATATTGTTTGTTTTAAATACTTTCAAACTTCAAAATGTGCAAAGAAGAAGAAGAGGGTACCAATCTATTGAACCTGTGCATTGTAAACATTAACTCTTACAGTGCCTATGGCACGTATACGTGCCCAAGAGACTTCAGACTTTACATTTCTAATCGACCATTACTCCACTTAGAATAATGGATATGGTCATGAAAATTTGAATTTATGCAAATGACACTGCAGATCGAAGGAAAAAGTATGCCATGGTCACAAGCAAACATGACAATTTAGAAGATCTTATCAAAGTTCATATGATGCTAGTGTCCCTCTGTTGTGCATTTCTGAAAATTGATATTCAATCCTTAACATGTGCATGGATGGGTAAATTAATCAAGTCCCCTAAATAACCAAAACCTGTTATTTTGGTGGTTTTTTTCTTTCAACAACTATTAATGATCTAATTCGTAGTGAGGAATTTGGTTGCCAGTTCCTGAAATGGTACACTTTCAAACATGACACTAGATAGCTTACAAACACATGAAATCTGAGCATTGCAAATTATTAATTTCTGATCTCAGGCAAATTTTCAACGTGTGTAACTTGACAAAGCCTGAATTATATCTAATTTCCTAAACAAAATTACCCAGTACAAGATATTTCCTTTCAATAAAAATAAAATTTCTTGTTTGACCTCAATCAGGCCTCATGTACACATGCACCAATAATATCCCACAATACCCATTAGATATCCGATGTCTTGAATTGCACACTTTTTCCTAAGAGAGGGGGGTGGCAGTCTAAAAGGGGAACAGGGAGATTAAACATCACTGTTATCAGATTTCAATCAGCTGTATTTGCTTTTGAAAACTGGTGTTCTTCCTATTGATGCATCCCCTTGGAAATTGTATCAAAATTGGCTGATCTAACACTTAAATAACGAGCTACATTTTAGAGGCGTTATCTATAAGACCTTTTTTCTCCTTTTGATCACACTATCAAATGCAAGCAAAGTAATATGAGAATGAATACTGCAAGTATCTTCAAATTAATTTGTAATTTTGAGACCAGGACCCTGTTTCATAAAACTTGCTGCACATTTCTATGACAAATTTGCTCTCAGCCAATCATATGCAAGGATTTCAGTAGATTATCACAACTTATTACTGATAACAGGTTTTATGAAACGGAGCCCAATATTGCTCTCTATATTGTTCTGAATGTAATTTTGCCTTCTCTTTCTTTCTCTCTCCCTCTCTTTCTCTTCTTTTCTCCTCCTTCTTCTTATCCTCCTCCTTCTTCTTCGTTACCTCATTAACCCTAACCCCTAAATCACTACATTATTTCAGTAAATATAAGAGAAGCAAATAGCAAGAGTTACAAGCTTAGAACAAGGTGAACCACTGGAGATTTTGTAGAGACCCTTGCTCCAAGCAATTGCCACAACCAATTTCCCAGCAAACACCGCAAACACTGCCACTGTCGATATGACCAAAAGTCGTCGGGAAGAAATCGCCGTGGGAAGTATCGCAAAGAGGGTCAACGATACTTTCCACTAATCTCTCATGTCAGTTTGATTTTTTGTTTCCTTCAAAAAAGAAAGGACCATACGAATAATCACAAACACTTCTCGTGTGCATTTGCGAAACTTATTTTCTTCTGGAAGTTAACGATGTTTGATATTTATGTCACCAGAAAGATTTCAGCACAGCATTCCTAGGTGTCTTGTCAGGAAGTTGTTACTCATAAACCATTATCTCTATTTTAACTATTCTTTTAAATATGGTATGTTTTTATCATGACTTTCAATTGGCATATCTCTTGTGTATCAGATGATTATGACTACGTTTCAAATTTCATTCAAATAATGATCAAGTCAGTCTCAAAAGTGAAGTTTCTCTTTTTAAATAATGTACAAGTTTGACTTCTTGAACTTTTTTATCCTAATCGTTTCATCTTTACCATGAGTGATAGAGCATGCTTGTGCCAAGATTGCTTGGTTTCAATGCCAAGGGTCATAACTTCACATGAAAAAAATAGGAAGAAAAAGAAAGCTAAAAAAAAAAGAGGTTGCATAAGTTATGTCCACAATCTGTCCCCAATTATCTAACCCCAATCTATTCCCATGGAAGCATCGTGGTTTGGTGGTTCTGACTCTCGTATTTCAATCAGAGGATCATTGGTTCGAATCCCAGTCATGGCGTTAATTTCCTTCAGCAAGAAATTCATCCACATTGTGCTGCACTCAACCCAGGTGAGGTGAATGGGTACCTGGCAGGAATTCATTCCTTGAAATGCTTGCACGCTGTAAAAGGCTGCCGGGCTAAAGCTGGGGTAATAATATCCAAGTCCTTTGGAAGCGCATACGGACGTTATATCATAATGTGATATGTGCTATACAAGAACTGTATAATTATTATTATTATTATTATTATTATTATCATTATTTCACACTAAACTATTTTCATGAAATTGACTGGCATATCCGACTTTTCCACACAAACTTCAGGGCCGGTATTCAATTCGATACTTCGATTGAGTAAAACTTTTAATAAGTATTTTACTTGGCTAAGAAATTTGCTCAAATTATATTCAATTCAATACTTTGAATTTTACTTCAGTAAGCCAACTTTAAGCCAAAATCCATACTGATATGCATTGTGACGTGATATTTTCAATGCGCAATTAACATGTCGCATCAAATACGCTCAAATAAGCTATGATATAATTCTGCGCAGCTCATGATAACAGCGCATAAAAACCTATGCCTGCCAGTCAAGGCCTCCAAAATAATTGGCTTAAGTCTCCTAGGTAGGTGTCTTAGATTTAGAGTAAAATACTAAGCCAAAATACTGAATTGAATACCAAATTTTGTATTTTATCTAAGTAAAAAACTAAGACAAGTACTCATATTTCTGACTTAAGTATTGAATTGAATACCGGCTCAGAAGACTAATGAAGGAAAACTTCGTGGATATAGTTACTATTACTATTATTCCAAGCCTGGTCCTTTAAAGTGTACCAATCACCCCAAAATGTATTTTTTGTACAGCTAAAATAAAGGATGTATGAAATAGCCCCCTCCACCTCCCCCCCCCCCCCCCCCCACAAAAATATACCTGGGTGCCGTTGCATAAAAACTGGCTATTACAGTAACTTTGCCATCAATGGTAACTACCATGGTAACATTGCTCAACAGCCAATCAAAATACAGTATTCCATGAAAGTTACCATTGATGGCAAAGTTACTATAACAGCAAGTTTTATGCAACAGCACCCTGGCATTCTATGGTAGACAGTTAAGGAGTATGAAGTATAAGAAAGGGTAGTATAAACCTGGACATACAGAATACACTTGTAGCATAAATACCGACCCCCCCCCCCCCCCCCAAAAAAAAAAAAAAAATAATAAAAATAAAAAAATAAAAAAATAAAAAAATAATAATAATAATAAATAAATAAATAAATAAATAAATAAATAAATTTTAAAAAAAGAAAAATTGCCTATAGATAGCATTCCGTGCCAGTTAACCCAGTGAGCACGCATTTTCCATTGACCCTAACCCGTGCTATTTGGATGTAGCATTCAACAGGTTAGGGAGTATGCAGAATATAAAGGATAGCATAAGACTTTGATATACAGCATAGGATAAACAGTTTGGTTCTGTGAACACCCTAGTTTATGTGCACACATATGCGATGCCATACATTGACTACTCTAATTTCTAGTAGCTATCATGTTAATTGGAAGTATATTTCAAATAGTCATGTCTTTTTTAGGAGTAATATTCAAGCCCCTATTTTAAAGATGGTACAGTGACATGAAATCCCAAACATACAGCATAAAATGTCTTTTTGAGAATGGCATCCTTTTTTACCCATAGCAGCAATGATTTTTGTTTATGGTAAAATTAATCGGCTTTAATTTTCCTCTCCTAATTAGTGCCAACCAATTCTATTTTTCACCCATAAATAGTTTTTTTTCTTAATGTATACAACATGACCCAAACTAAGTAAAAGCAAATTGCAAAATTCAGTAGAAAAATTGTTAATTTGCATACAGAAATAGTGATTATATGATTTAGGGCTGTTACCGAACCGCTGAACCGAATGGAAGTTCGCCAAACATGGCACTTCCGAACAGGACCGAACCGAACCGAACTCAAAGGCTAAGTTTGGGAGTTCAGCAGTTTATAACATAGGATCATTGATTCAGCCCTCGGTGAGAGCCTTTTCCAGAATTCATTATGCTTTATAGTTGGACATACACCCTTACTTTATTAAAAAATTAACACATTAATTTATTGGTGTAAGATTTCATTAAATTCATGTTTTAAGAGTTTTTTCTTAAATCAAAAATAGAAAACCATTTAATACAGCTTGTGTCTCATCTCTCCTTTGATTCTGATAAATTTTATATTTGCCACCATGAATATCAGTTGTTTAAAAAAAAAATCATGTTAAAAGCTTGAAAATGTGCCCAAAGATACTTAAGACTGTAAATGATCGTAATAAGATTGTAGTCGATTAACATTCATAATCGATCATAATACTAAATAGAAAAACTGCTTTATTGATAATTTCTTTTCATACTTTCATTTCTCTCCTTTATTTTAATTTTTCTATTTTTTTTTTTTTTTACTATTAATCAGTACATGTACATATGAAAATAATCTTTCTCATTTGTTCAGAAAAGAAAATAAATAACAAAGAATCATGAAATAAACTCAGTCACTATTTTTTTTCATACAAAATATATTTATGAGAGACAATGACTTCCACATGTGGTTAAATGGTTAAACGGTAAGGGATTTGGTGGTCATCCAATATCGATGCTCACCCTTTTATGTTTTTTCTACTAGCCTATTGCCGAACGAACCGAACCAAAGTTCAGAAAAAAAATTTGCCTAACTCTGCCGAACCCGAATATGGTGCTGATTTTACAGCCCTAATATGATTTTCACCAAGTTGCCAATTCAACAAGTTTAATTAGTTACAATTAAATCGCTCTCATTCGAGAATGAGACAACATACTGCTTTAGAAGTTGAATCAAATTTCTTTCTGCTCATGTACATGTATAATTTGCAATTTATAGCATTCCAGATAAAGAGATACTGCATAAGTGTCATTTAAAGTTAAAAGAGACACTGAACAGCTACATATGGGTTAAAGAAAAGGGGAACAAAACAATGGAAGATATCATCACCTTCCGTATGTTCCTCTTTACAATCCAACATAACTCATATTCAGCTGTAGGGCACTCTCACAAGAACTAGTTCCAATTCTTTTTATCCTTCTTGAAAACTGTTCCATTTTTTTCATGCTACCAAAATAAATAACACATGTCTATGTGCTGAAAGCCCATTCTTAAAGAATGGCATGATCTATTTGCAGAGTCATTTATATTCTAGAAAATAGACATGTGAAATAAAGTGTTTGTTCTATTTCTGGAGGGGACATGTAACCTTTTAAGTGCAGTTATATAAATGTATTGTTTTCCTAATATTCATACGGAGATAGTTGAGATATTAAGCTAGTTACACATATGAAGGATGTGTGAAATAGAATAGAACATATGACCGAATTCTTTAGGCAAATTATGACCTCATTTTGATACAAATAATTATATTTTGAGATAAATAAAGTAAGTGAACTTTTTTTAAAATGAAACCATGCTGGTTGAATCATGAATTCAGTAGGTACGCAATTAATGACAAATTATGTATATCCAACTTCTTCCTTTTCTTTTTCTAAAAATCAGATAGAAAAATGCCAGACTCAATTCCTCCTGAATGTGTTCTGGCTGAAACAGATACACATATATACCTGGAGGCTTTAGCGGAAATCTTGGTTACGTGACGTAAATGCATTTCAGCATCACGACACGCAACAAGAAAGTTGTTTGAACTAGCAACCCCAGTGTTTGTGGTGAGAAAACCATGGTATGATTACTATTTCATATTTTTACTTGTCTACAAACGCAGAAGAGCCCCCCCCCCTAAAAATCCTTATCTAACAAGACAAAACTGCTAGACTTTTCAACCCATTTATGACAGGAATTATATGATTTGGAGCCTTATTTGGTCAATTTTTCTTCTTCAAATTGGCAACACCAATATTTTTGTTTTACTGCTACATTATAAAAAGTCATGGATCTAAAGTGAATACAAATTGAAAGAATGTTCGTTGAGAAGTTAAACAGAGGCCAATTTGGATGGAAAACATTGATTTTGAACTTTCCATCCCATAATACCAATGTATGGATGTTAGCACTTACTTCCTTTAAATATATTAGCATCAAACAACAAATACTGATGCAACCAAAACAGGCACATTTTTTTTGTTTGTTTGTTGTGGGTTTTTTTTTCTCTCTCTGCTCATTTGGTATGGTTTTTAGGACTCTGCATTAAAAGTTATTTGGCCAAACCATACAATTTGAATGGGTAAAAACAAATTATGAATCAGTTTTTAAGCATTGTGAATCCCTTGAATGCAATCAATGACAAAACCTAAAGAGCATGAATTTCCATAATAGCTTCACTTTGTAAATATTAAGGGAGAAAAATTTGGTGACACTAAAGTCTTGGAACATCACATCAACATTTGTTCATATTTGACCTATTCTCTCAACTCTCAACTTGGCATGTATCTTAATCTATGAACTTTGAAAATATTTGCATTCTACAAGTTTGATATAGATGGCTATGTTGTTGAATGTGTTGTCAGCCATAATATGTGATTCCCAATACCATTTCAAAGAAAAACACGTAAGCTTTTAAATCTTGGGTTCCCACTTCTCCCCAGTATTTTGTCTTAATGAGGTCTTTCATCAAAACCAGCAAACCATGCTTCGATTCCTGGCAGGATGAGGCGTGATTGGATGAGCCGAGGACAGAGCCTGATTTAACAGAGTGGAGGGGAGGGAGGAAACTTTCATTGTCGGCTTACGCATCACTGGGAGGATGGCGCCGACGGGAAGCTTGTGATAACTGGCCCCTCTGTCACACATGGCATAACTTTACTAAACTTAGGGCTAGGTTCGTTGGGTGTACAGAAGCTTCATATTACATTAGTGAATGCAGGGAAAATGTAGATGTATTACCAATATGCAGCTTTTCATAAAATTATAAGGGCTTGACACTAATTGGTGCCTGACTGCCTGTTACATATGCACTCCAGATTTCTAACTCCGGATCCTTTAAATTTCAAAATGTTAATAGGGGGTTCCATGTATACAGACTCCTAAATTGTCAATCTTTATCCCCTTAGAAAAAATTATTTATTTTCCTAGGAAGAAAGTAGCTTCTTCTGCTATTGAAACTGCATGTACACGTACAATGAAATTAATCAAAGTCTGACTTCTAAAGTTTGAAAATGTAAGGAAGTATCACAGAAAACTTGCAGTCTTCAATCAGACTTTTTTTCTCAGATAAATCAATAATCATTTTTATATGAAAATCATCTTGTGAATAGAAAGCATGTTTATTACTACATGCAATCATTTATAGCTTAATGGTAAAAAACAGGAAAATTCATATTATTATGCATGATGAAATGCAGTCTTTTTTGTTTTACTTTTCACACATGCACAATACAAAACCTTTCCAAATTAAGAAAGAAAATCAAATCAAATGGATGAAAGAATACAAGTCCAAGCAAACAATCATCACAGGTAGATGACGTAAAGGAACCATGGAGCAATCGGCCATGCAAATATTACAACTCAGTCATGATCAGAGGTGAACCACTCTAAGCTATAATATCATATCAATTATTGACCTGAAAGTGACTTGGCCTATATTTCACGGCCTATTGGGAAGATAAGTCATGAAAAAAAGTTAGATGTATACAAATTGAGAAATACATGGTGCCTCTGACAGAGGTACATGTAATTCACTTTAAAAATCTCATTTGTGATGATTTATCACAGAATTATGAAATACACTTTCAAGCTCTTTAAGCATATTTCTTAGAGTATTTATCCTTGCTTCAGGCAGAATAAGCTTTATGCCCAACTAATGGGCACAAAGCAAATTTGTGCCCATTATAGGGTGCGTTCAAGCGATTTTTTAAAGCTAGAATCACAACATGAATCACAAATCAAAACGCTGTTACAAAACGCGACTACTGCGGGACAGTGTTCAAGCGATTTTTCATCAAGCTGATTCTCGCTCATTTCAAGCCCACCCACTGCGCATCATACTGCGCTGTTTAACCCAGGAAGTATAGGTCACCTTCGGCACGCGCTTTCTGAATGTTTTGCCCGCGAACCGGAAACAGACCATGATAATGACATCATAGAATAATGATTGAGATCTCCGTTGCGTTCAATTGATTTTTAGTGACTGTGGTTCTGCAGAATCATGATTCCAAACGCACCTTTTTCAGTGTTTCATGCTTGCGTTTTGTTTTGGAACATTTAAACAGGACAGTCACTGTCCCTTCTTTCCCTTCAGAACAGAGTCATAGGGAGTAATTCCAAATTTATGTAAACATGGACAATCTCAGTGGAACTCATTTTTATTACTACAGATTGAAGAGCTTTCATTGGACTGTGCACTGACATTTGCTCTGGCCCTTATTTTTCTCAAGGCAGGCCTAGCGTTGTGACTAGGTTGAAGGTTAGGTTGAAGGTCATGCTTGAGGTTTCTGCTTTGTCCAGGGATGAGGTGATGGGAATTCTAATAATAAGAGATATTGACCATGGAGCGACTGTCACCTAAGCAGAGGCCAAACAGTTCACTGGACGACAAAGTTCAAAGAAGAAACTCTTTAAATCTTCTTTCAAAAACACTTTCAAAGTCGTAAGAAATGGCTGCCAAATTAATGCAATAAATATTATAAAACAATTGTCACCTTTAATGACAAGCTGACATTTCAGAGCAGGATACTCAGGATTCCCAGCAAGGCAACAAAGTCTTTGTAACCTCCTTGGCATTTGACAAAATACCAAAACGCAAGGTAAGGACCATTCCGGATCAGGTTCAGAGGACAATTCATGCACTTTGCACAGTCGCTGGGACAATGACGGACTTTAAACAAAACACACTCTAGGTGTGCCTTTGCCAGACTGATCATTCAAACTTGCCAATTCTTGATACGTGACTACTTTCTCAAGGTCGAATTTACTCAAACTCATCAAGACAAACCTAAAGGGCAACCTACAAAGCAACTAAGACAAATTTCTCTGTGCAAATAAACTCTTTCTAACATTTGAGAGCAAAAGAAGGTATGCATGTACAGTGTTTGAATAGAATACACAATTTCAAAACCAAGTTACATAGTTTCACAATTTTTCCACTGGAACCCACATGCAAATTCATAATTCATGGAGGAAAAAAAAATCAAACAATCACTGCCTTATTAACCCGTTGACTCCTGATTTATCAGATTTAATACAGGGACTATCTAGCTCTAGTAGGCAGTGGGTCAACAGTCTAGAAACAAAATTGTGGCACCCTGACATTAGTTCCAGAGCTCAGGGTGCATTTTGTCCAAGATCTATCAGCAATAGTACTCCAAATGGGTTTTATCTTTTTTTTTTCTGACGTGAGACAGATTGCCCTTTCCACGGAAATTGATTTTCAAAGGGGTCCAGGAATTAGGGCAAGAAGTAGGATAAGAGTTAGGGTGAGTGTTTGGTCCAGGGGTTACATTAGGAATTCGCTAAGTGTACGATACGGATCATGAGCAATTGTCACAGGAACAGGTCTTGAAGATCCAAAATGGAGTTCAAGGCTAATCACCTAAGATAGTCCTTGGCTATTAGAAGATTTGAAACCAATGCTTCTCAAGACCAGCAGGGTGATGACAGGTACTGTCACTGGGGGGCAAGGCGTGAATGGGGCTGGACATGGGCCACTGGGAGGGGGGCGGATACCGGGGTCAGGCCTCGTTTGGCGGGGGAGCCACAAAGTCTACCTGTAAATAAGTTCCAGTTAGTACACTATCTCTGTAAGCACTGTTAACAAGCAAGACCTTACTGGTCCTCTGAGTGCTTCTTTAGTAGTGATTATGAAGCCAAGGTCACCTGTAATCAATTTCAATGATGCTGGAAGGAAAAAAAGCTTGAAAAGTTATCTCTAGGCTACAAGTAATGTCAATGTACAGTACAAAAACATGGTGAAACTAAACAACATCCTATAAAGGACAAAATTTGTAACTTATCAATTTTCATCTATAAATTTGAAATTTGAAAGAGAAGGGCTACTACAATTGTCACCAAAATTATCATTATCATTTTGTACCATGAATCACATCATTCCATTTATTTTCACAACTTGCACAATATTTTGAGGGTTTGAATACTTAATTACCCTTTAAAAAAAAATCTGCATTAACAGAACTATCGTCATGAATCATTCCATTTATTAATTTCACTATGTTGTGCAATATTTTCAGGTGCCTGAATAATAAATTACTCTAGACAATTAGATCAGAAATTTGAATGTTTTAAAAAAAAAGACATCTTTTGTTTTCATGCCGATCTTCCCAAGATATAATTTAATTTTCATCACCACATAAAGATCACCATACATGCAAATATCAGCCCCTTCCTCATCCATTCAAATATATTTCACCACCACACGATCTTTTAATTTTTTCCTCCTCTTGGAAGGTCCAAAAATAGCCAGAAGGTATTATGATGGAGGCTGAGGACAATCACATCAAGTTCAGATGATGTTAAATGTCAACGATATTGGGAAGTTGTGTCAGCTTTCTCAATTGCCATGACGATGGATGACAGAGAGGCTCAGACAACAAAAGGATGAGCGAGGAGATGGACCAAGGAAGGATTTTCTTCATCTTTCCGATGACAGATGCCATTTTTGAGCTTCAACCGCACACACATCTTGAGCCACTTGCATTCGAACCCGAGAAAGACACCCCCGAAGTCTTAGCTCCTTTGTAGTTTATAATTATTGTCAATGATCAGACACTCATTCCTGTAACATACACTTTGGGTTTTATTTTGTCAAACATACAAAGTTAGGATGAGGCAGGGGTGGACACTAACAACTGGGACACACAGGCACCAAAAATTTAGGTCCGGATCTCCAGAACTGAACAATTTTAACATAGCTCAATACATACAGAGCCCAAAATTTCAATCGACCCTACCAAAAAAGTTGGTTGAGCCCTGGGTTAAGACTTGTTCACATATGAAGCAACAAATCCCAATCAAAAACCCCCATTTTTGTGTGTGGTATTTTTTTTCTTTCTTTCTTTCTTTAACAAATGGGATAGTAGTGGAAAACACACAGAGGCAAAAAGTGTATTTTCTGCCTCCTGGAGGCAAAAAAGGTGTGAACCAACCAAATTATTACGATGTAAGCACAAGATATGACATCATGAGTTTGTCTGCATAACTTTTGGCAAAACTCTCTTTTATCTGAGCATTAACTCTAGTTAATGCGCATTTCATTATCACAAGCGGCGCAAAGTGGCACAATGAAAAAAAAAAAAAACACAGGGGTTTTCCACAGGGGTTTCTGCTAGACTTCTGAAAGACCCTTGCAAGACTAGGCAAAATTTTGAACTATTTGAAATTTGCATGTCAGTGGAGGATTACCCTAGCATTCTACAGAAACAAATGAATTCATGTGAGCATATCCAGAGCATCTGTCTCTATCTGCCAGGCCTATTGTTTGTTGCTTCCTGCAGCATGAACCCTGTCCAATAAAAAAAATTGCAGCTAGCAACAAGGCAACACACTGTGTGAGCTGGGCTTCAAGAGAAACCCAATGCACGAGTCGCAGAAAGCCTTTGTTCAACATGGATACACCATGATATATGATTTTCAATATTCAGTAAAGTCACTCGGGAGAATGATATAAAACAAACACACAAACAAACAAACACACAAAAAATAAACAATCTCACCTGACAAGGTAAATGTTGATGGATGCCCCATCTTGATGAATGGATATCATTTCTGAGACCAAACTAACAGAAGATCAACAAATAATGTCCACTTCATTCATCTTTCCAGCAGTCACAGGCTTTCATACAGGAATACAAGGAACTCAAACATGCAAACATGAAGAACAAACCGAGAGATCAATCATGATGATGATGATTATAATGAAGAAGATGATGGGATGATAATGATGATGATGATGATGATGATGATGATGATGATGATGATGATGATGACAGTAATGATGATGATGATGATGACAGTAATGATGATGATGATGATGATGATGATGCTGCTGCTGATGATGATACTGATGATGATATTGCAGATGAACAGGATGGCAATAATAACAATGGTGAAAGTGATGGTATGGGAGATGAGATGATAGATAGGAAGGAGATGACAATGATGAGAAAGATAATATCAAAATATTGAAGATGGTGATGCTGAAGATGATGATAAAGACATCATTTCCAGCAGAGATAAAGACACAATATCCTGAACTTCAGAGCACTCCACCTCGCTGATCACTCAGACACTACTCATGGCTGTCTTCTCATTCAAGTTGTTCAACTAACCGATGCAGGACCATTTAGAAAACTGTGACAAGTCATCCAACTATGATCCAGACCCCTTCACCCTCTTCTCCTTCTTCTTGAGAAAAAAATGTGAAAGTCATGCAAGTCACAGACTTCTGTAAGCCAATGGGGATTGTGGGAACGTGACATGTGAAGGGGTTAAACCACTCATTAATCTATTCTCCATGACAATTTATCCATCAAGACCCATTGTTTTGTTGCCCCTAAACCATGAAAATGCAGAACAGAATAAGAGCCTTGTATTTTTTCACCTTATTTTCTATCAATAAGCATTAATTTAGAATCACAGATTCAAAATATAAGATGACACAGTAATAGTGATACATATTCTATAGTAATACATATGACTATAATGTACATGCTAGAGGACCACAGTCACTGATATACATCAGTAAAATGTGTTTTCCAAGGCTCACTACTACAAAAAGACATGGTGCAGGCAGTTTGATACATGTATATCAAAAATAACATGTAAAACCAAGTAAGGAAATTACTTAAATATCTGAAACTCTAGGGCATGATTCATCTATCAAGAATCCCCCTTCTACGGTCTCCCACTTCACACCTACAATTTATACACCAGAATCGCAGAATCAGTTGTTCTTCATCCTTCAAATTTTGCATCAAGATTGGACATGACTGTATACATTCATGACCACAAGAAAACGTGCCCCATTTTACATGTACCTGGTGAGCAACAAATTCACCATGTCATGTTGGCTCCGGCGCCAGAATTTATTTGAATGTGTCTAGTGGTTTTGTCAGGTGCCGATTATTTTTCACTATGGATTTATAGTTCAGATAAAAGTCATGTTTTTCAACAAAACGTATGCTTTTTAAAGTGTTCATACTTTATAATGCACCAATATGTTTATTCCTACCTATAACATTTCTCAGCCTTAGTTTCAGGGACATGCTAACAGAGATAAATTCATGAAAGTTATTATTCATTTGGTCTTAGTTTCTTAGTTCAACAATGTCAAGATTATAAATAAAAAACCAAAACTACATAGATAAATCCCCGCTACATTTCAATGGGATGCACCCATCATCATCAAACGTTAAAAAAGATATTCACGAAAGGGCTTATCATGTGATATTCAGTGGTTTTGAGTATTAAATATTCAAATGAACAATTATATTCTCATAATTTTACAGTGTACAGGAAGGTTGTCCATTTTTTTTTTGTTCATCACCAAATAATTACATTGATCACTATGAAATTGCATCATTCCCCAGCTTACATGTCCAAGCCAAGGAAAGCATGCTTGCAAATCAAAATATGCCCCTTGATATCAAGAAATGCATGCATCCTTGAGATTTCTGAAGCAGTTGTTGTTCATGTACCTACAAGAGATATACTGAGCACACCACAGAAGAACAGCTTCACCTACTTGTTGCATGAACCATCAGATAGAATATCATCAGAGCTGCGGTCCCTTTTGCTATTCATCATCATGTGTCCATACAGTACATACTCACCATACCTTGCTAATCGTTCCTGGAATAATAAACCCTTCAAGGGTCGTATGAAACTGCTCAAGACCAAGAAAAACCACTGCCCTCGAACCACAGTGTGACTGACGTGTCCTCTTCATTCATCTTCTCAGATTCTTCCTTGCATGATGTGAGTCACAGGATTACATCTAAGCGATGCTCCTTTCTTGCACTTTTCACCTAATCACCTTGTGATGGTCCTTATATTTTTTTGGTATTACACATCATTCCAGGGGTGCTCATATTTGATAACATGACAAAGCACAAAATCAGACAATACAACTGCATACGACAATAAAGGTATTATCCTGAATATTACCCAAATAACAACAGTCTACAAATTCATCAATTAGGAATATACTTAAATTCAAATTGATAATTCATTATCATTTTTACAAATCCTACAAAAAAAGGTACAATGGAGTGGTTCAATAACAGTGTGTATGTGCTGTGAATGGTAAGATAAAGAAAAACAAACATCAGGGGAAAAAAGATATACATTTTTCTAAAATATAATTTATAGATAAGAATATCCATTGAAGGAGACAAAAGAATTTTTTTGTTTGAAAACATATTTCAGTACAGCTGTTTCGGCATTATCAGATAGATTTATAGATCATAGAGTCATTTTTTTAACATGTAGAATATTCTGTGTATGGCCACATAAAAATATCACTTTCAAATTTATTCTACTTGAAGTAGAAAAGAAAATGGAATTGTTCATCATCATCTGAAAAACTCAAAGTTTCTTCAAGGCTGCTTAATCATCCTCATATTTCCAGAGAATTTTCTATTAATCTGCAAAAAGTCTCTTCAAATCTCATTTTTTTCTGCACAAATCAATCAAAGAGAAGAAAAATATAAGAAAATCAAGAGGAAAGATCTCGGCTGAACATCTTGTCACGTCCCAAAATCTGTCAGTCTTAGAACAGAAGCTTTCTTTTTTCAAAGCTGAACCTCAAGATGAAATTGACATTGAATTCACCCGTCTTGGAGAATCAGAGGATGTAAGGTTTTAATCTTCAGCGTCTGCCTTCCAGATCTCAAGCAATGATAAATTTCAGATGATATTTTCTGATCATGCAGCATTACCAATTGGCTCTGCTTTTTGAGATCTGGCAAATTTTATTGCATTTTCTCTCTCTTTCTGCTGCATAATTCTTTACTGTTTTAAGTTCATTTTGAAGGAGATAAAAATCAATAATTTACAGAATTTCAAACTAATTTTCTGCTGTCCATTTTAGTTTCATTTTGTTATGTTGAATAAGCCATCATTCATATATCAAATTTCTTTCCTTTTTTATTATGTATAGAATTACATTCCTGAACAGAAAAATCAAATGAGAAACACATGTAAAGCTATGAAAAGCCGTATTAAAGCAAACAATGGTTGGTGCACTATGCCCTGAAATAAGTTATGAATACCTATAAAAAGGTTACAAATTCACAAAAAACACATTCAACTAATGATTTGTGGAAACAAATTTGCTTTCAAAGAAAAACTTTCCATATTAAAGTCTATTTTATTTCAGAACAAGTCATGTAAAAAAAAAATGCATGAATTCAATTTTTTTTTAAGTGATAGCATGCACAATGTTAAGTTTGTTTTTGTGATGAAATTTTACATATTTGGTTGTTTCTTCTTTTAGCATTCAGCATCGGCCTCGTAGTAGTTACTAATTTATCCTCTTTATTACAATTTGCAACCCTTTAATATGGGCAACTTCTCTTTACACCAACGTTTTAAATGTGTAAATGTATGGATAGGAATTCCTAGGAATTCAAAATTGAAAGCAACATCCATGCAAAACAAAATAGGGAAAAATCTGTGCTTACAAAGAGGCGGAACGCCAGACCATGGGCATGGGCAGCTTACGGCGACTCTCTCCAGCTGATGGGGCTATTCGACGCTTCCTCTGACGGACTGACCCGTCACGGCTCATTCCGCTTTGTCGTCCCACTCCACAGAACCTTGTCTGGCACTGAAGTGCGGTGTACATCCTAAAGGCAGTAATTTCTTCCTTTTTCTTTAGGAAATTGATACTTTCTTTCTCTCTCTCTGCAATTCAATTTATCTTCACCAGCAAATGCTGCAATATGCAAGTTCCTGTCAAAATATTTGCAATTCACAAGGAAACTCGGAAAGCTCCAAAGCCAATACAGAAGAAGAGTTATCTAGAGAAATTCCCCAAATTTTGAATTCACAGATAAACGGGTAGAATTCTATATCGGTGCAGAACTGTCTTTCCTTCTGATTGCAGACACGATCAGAAGTGATTCAGAGGATTGCCGACGGCTTTGACAAGATGCTAGGAAACATTACTCTTCTCACAAGCACTGAGCAGCAGGCACCCTGGATGGACGGCAAGTCGCTCAATCTGGACTCGAAGCTGCAATTTCCTTCCCAGGCCCCCAGGATGGCGCTTCAGCATGAACTTCTCAAGGACTCCGGTTACTCGAGAATGTCAGAAATTGGTAGTTAAGCTCGGAAAGAGTCAAACGTGACCCTTTGAAGCACCCTTTAAAGTTCTCCTCCACAAGATGGAGGACAAGAGAGTGTTTTTAAAGTCTGAACTTCTGACCTCACCTTTCTGCATTTATGTAAGCTCGATTGTCATCCAAGATAAAAAGAACTTCTGCTGTAGTTGAGGGGGTGGTCACCAGAACATCCACAAATTACCAAGTTCCAATTTACACTGCTTCCTCCAATATCTGGGGGTTGGCAAAAACTTGAGTCGAAGAATTTGCAAGTTTTAACAAAACCATAAGAATTCGCTGAGAAAACTGCAGATGGAAAGCAGCCTGACCTTCGCGATGACTGCGGTTAAGCATTAGAATGGACAGATCTGAACTTTGATGATGATCTCTTTGGCAATCTGTCCTATTGCACCAATTGGCAATACTTTAAAATTCAACAGAAGCTTGTTATCAAATCAACCAAATAAAGGATCTGATTACAATCTCGGCGGTGACATCGGGTTTATGGTATTGATTTCTAAAGTCAAATATATAAAGTGAAATATTTCAAAATCCCTCATGTATTGGAAACATACTCTGTGGAGATCTAATCTTGAGGTCTTTCCAAATAAGAGCTTTCAAATAATCTCTCAGAATTTGGATAAAGAAATCCAGCTTGCTGCTTTTTAGTGTTATTGCACACACTTTTAGGGGGAAAAAAGCTGGCAGACTATGATATATGCAGGTTAAAATGAAAAGTAAGCAAACATTAAAAAAAAAAGAGAGAGAGCAGTCCCAATTTTAATGTTAGTTGGATAAAGGAATGCAGATTTCACAGTAGAATAGATCTATGATGATTGTCTGCATAGCAAAGCAATAATAAAAATGCCAACAGTTAATATCCCATTTCCCTATTCCAGCTAAGAACAATGAACTTCCAAGCATTCACTACACAAATGAAGCTAATGCAAGCAGCTGTCTGCGACATCGGCTAGAGGCATGGAATGAACGGGGATGGCGCAATGCCGCTTGAAAAACAGAGCGAGTCACTTCCAGCTTGTGAGCAAAAATTGCTGCGGCATTTGTTCACAGCAGATGGGGTGTCAAGCACAGACAGCCTGCTTCTATAGCCGGAGCTCGGACAGTCGGCGGGAATGGTGAATCGCAGGAAGGAGTGCAGGAACAAAGTCAGTGGAGAGAACATTGAGTCATGTCAGAAAACTCCTGTTGCTGTTCTTTACGCTGCGGCAGATTGGGAATGACAGGAGGAGCGTGATAAGCCCCCTCGTCTTTCGATAAGCACTACTTTCAACTGGCCAGCACCTCGGGTCAACTTCTTCACACGAAAAATATGGGTGGGGCTAGGCCAATGCCAAGGTGGCAATTGAACTGGTCAGTGTTTATGACAACGTGACGAGCGGGATGGGGGTCGTAAAGATGCTTCCAATTAGCTCAATGACACTAGAGGAACGAGCCTTCAAAATGTTCCTTGCACTTTTGGACAAGCTTCAGCTACCAGAGTGCCCACTTGAAGACGTTAATCAACCACATCAATTTCAAGCCAGACACTTCATTCAATTATCAACAAGCAGACAGACAATAGTTTTCAAGTGGGGTACACAGCATCTATTAAAGCTGACATTCATCAAATAACGAAGGGAAAATTGCAATCAGATTTTGTTTGTTGGAGGGTTAAAAAGAAGACTTTAATAGGTCTATGCCTTGTCTATGCCTCATCTAGCTTCCTTAAAGGCCCCGTCACATATTGGCGAATAGAGCTAACGAATGCCTAACGAACAGCTATTTTTTGGAAAACTCCAGATACGCTAAAATACACTCAAATTCTTGGCCACAATAGGATTCTAAAATTTTGAATAGAAAATCAGCTCCAGCGTATCTCTGTGAACACCTACGAACAGCTAACGAATACCATGTACATCAAACGGGTCATGAACGAATGTTCAAAATTTCGAATACGCTATGCATTCGTTGGAAGGAAGGAAGGAAACAACAGGGGGGGATAAGCGTATTTTTTATTTACCAAATGAATGGCAATGATGCAACAAAGAACTGGGCTTAAAATGTCTCGCAATCATTTACTTGTGTTTTATTAAAATGCGCTTTAAAAATCCCTCAACCCCCCCCCCCCCCCCTCATCGTTTTCCCCCTCACACTTGAACAGGCCAAATACTACTGGCCACATACATGTATATTGCTTGTACAAAATAACTGACCATCATTTGAAGGACATAAACACATGCATAGAGAGAGTACCTGTTAAACCACATGAACTAAAGGTGAATGTCCTTATCTTTTATTCTTGGCAAGGTAAGAGGGGATCAGAACGATCAGAAAAACTCTAATCAATGCCTGCAAATATGAAATTTTCAACTCATGCAGATAAAAATAATTGACCTTGTTTTTCAGGAAGTAAATTTTCAAAATATGAAGAATTTCTTCTTTTTCTCAATAATTTGAATTCCTAAGAGGGTTTAATTTTTTTTTTAGGCTGTACCTGTCCATTATAAAGCTTAAAACTTGTGTGATGCAGGTTGCCAGAGTTGAAGGGCTTGACACTAACAGCATATTGTAGATCAAAAGCCATGGGCCTCAAAATTTTAATTCCAGATACCTAAACGTTAATGTCTACCAGTAGATACAGGGGTATATAAAAACAGACCCAACAACTTTCAATTCAGACCTCCTATGATAAAAGGTTATTTTGGAGCACTGCCAATATACATGTATAGGTTGTTCTAATGGAACGTTTGCTTTCATGCATGTACATGTACATGTATATTCAAACCAATTAGTATAAACTTCAATAAAATATATTTTTCATCAAGCAAAGGAGTTGCTACATGTAAAGAATGTCAAAAGATTGATCAAAACCTCGAAAAGAAGGAATTTCCTTCAATTTTAGTCAAATGGTGGATGGTGCATTAGTAGGGGAAGTATTTAATTTCATGGCCTGCTGCGTATGTAAAACATTCTCCATGGCTTGTCCTTTCCTATCACATAAAACCTTCAAGGTATTAACCCATTCGTGACAGAGGTCCACATTTTGTGGTTTAGCCTAATATCTTTTGATGCAAAGCCCTAAAAATCATACCAAATACATGAGCAGAAAGAGCAAAAAATTCTACACAAACTGTGCCCATTTTGGTTGCATCAATTTTCGTTGTTTGATGCTGAAAATCTTTTAAAGGAAAATAAGCATTAAAATCCTTAAATTGGCAATGTGATAGAAAGTTTAAAATCACTGTTTTCCCCTGCAAATTGGCAACTTTTTGACTTCTCATCATAATTTCTGTCAATTTATATTCATTTCAGATACATGACGTTTTATAAGAAAAATGTAGCAATAAAATAAAAATGTTGGTGTTGCCAATTTGAAGAATAAAAGCTGATCAAATTAGGCTTTAAATAATTCCTGTCATGAATGGGTTACAAAAGCAATGGCATATCCATAAACATGGCAAGATGGGATGGGGCTCCATCCAAGATTGGGGCAGAATATACAGTGTACATAGGCCCCATTGCATAAAACTTACCATTAACCCATAGACGTACAGTGTCTCCTTTAGGAAACGCTTTGGCAGTATCTGTTGGTCCAGAATGCTGGGCAAGACACATTATACATGAGTACAAAGAGAAAATTTCGCTGAAAATTTTGAGTCCATTTTCAATGCAGTATGATGTAACATTTTCAAATTAGAGTAGTTTAACCCATTCGTGACAGAGGTCCACATTTTGTGGTTTGGCCTAATAACTTTTGATGCAAAGCTCCAAAAATCATTATAATACATGAGCAGAAAGAGCAAAAAATTCTACACAAACTGTGCCCATTTTGGTTGCATTAATATTTGTTGTTTGATGCTGAAAATTTTTTAAAGGAAAATAAGCATTAAAATCCTTTAATTGGCAATGTGATAGAAAGTTTAAATCACTCTTTTCTCCTGCAAATTGGCAACTTTTTGACCTCTTATACTTTTTGTCAATTTATTTTTATTTCAGATACATGATGTTTTATAAGAAAAATGTAGCAATAAAATAAAAAAAAATGTTGGTGTTGCCAATTTGAAGAAAAAAAATGATCAAATTAGGCTTCAAATAATTCCTGTCACGAATGGGTTAAATGTAACTAATCATTAAAGTCTTTAAATTGGCAATGCAGTGAATATTATAAATCCCTATTTCCGTGTTCAAATTGGCAGTTTCTGCTTAAATTTTACAATCACAATTCATTTTGGCTCATGTTATATCTATTTTATTTTTTTCAAATTATGTAAGAGTGGAAGAAAAATAATAGTTGTTGCCAATTTGAGGATTGAAGATGATTAATTTAGACCTCTCTAAAGCTCTGTACTTCTATGGGTTAATGGTAGCTCTACCATCAATGGTTACTACCATGGTAACATTGATCAACAGCAAATCAAATTGAAGGTTTCCATGGAAGTTACCATTAAATGGCAAAGTTACCATAAATGGTAAGTTTTATGCAACAGAGCCCCGATGATTAACCATTGTATCAAAATAAAAGTGTTTACTTTTTCAGAGTGTTTTGAATGAAACAGGGAAAGGGGAGAGGAAGGGGAGAGGAATGAGGAACAGAGATCGGGTCAACAAGGGGAGGGGTTAGAGGAAAGGGGAGGGGTGAAGGGAAGGAGGAAGGGAGGGAGAAAGAGGAAATGAATGTTCACTGAATCCATGACCTCCATGATCAACAATCATATGACAATGTCCAAGGCTTACATTTGATCATTTGATAGGGCCAACCATTACTGAAAGACTATCTTTTTTAAAAGCTTATGGCAGTGACTGAATGTTTGCACAAGAATTAGTCAACCTCGCCTCAATCTAATATCTCATGTAGTTTTAAACCAGAGTATAAAAGATGCTTCATTGTTCTCAGAAAAACTGACCTCCTCTTCTGCGAGAACTAAAAATATCACCGGTCAAACCTGTACATGTTAACAACCTTTAAACTCCAATCTACAATTAATAATCCATCGTCTCCTCCCATCACATTCCAGTGCCTGGTAAATGGATTGATAGAACGAGACAGACTTGAACAGGTTCTCATATCCTGCATCAAACGCATTATGAAATATCGTCACGAAAAGTGTGAAGCTCTTAATTGCGCATTTCCCCTGGGGCAGGGGATGGGTAATTAAGGTATTAAAAATCACCACATTCCAAACTCCTTGAGTTGTTTTTGCGACCTGCTAACCAAATATTCTTTTAATATCCTTATGAAGCCATTTTGATGATGGTCACGTATACAAGATGCGGCCTTGCAAGCAGGAGTGCCCCCTACCACCCCTACACTCCATCAATAAATGTTTTCTTCTTCTATACTCACTGAGGTTGTTTTGACAGAAAGCAAGTCCACTTTTACAAGGATTAAAAGGAGCAAAAGTTACCAAACAACTGTCATTCCACACGGTACATGTTGACTGACCTTTGTATTGCACTTTTTAGATATCCAATCAATATTGAAGGCAGGAAGGAATACCAAGATCATGGCATCCATGCGGTGATTATAAACTACATACAAGTATTACACTAAAATTCTGCATAACACTCAAAGAACTTGAAAAAATGGGAGTTGGGAATATCACTACTTGCTAACAGAGACTAGAATGAGTAAGATTTCTAACTGTCAAGAACTTTTATTTATCATTACACTTAAGGTCTGTATAAGACTCAAAGAAGTTAAAAAAATGGGAGGTGGGAATATCACTAATTGCTAACAGAGACTAGAAAGAGTAAGATTTTCTGGCTGTCAAGAACTTTTGTTTATCTATAACTATCTCATTTATAAGCTTCTCACAAGAGAAGAAAAGAAAAATAAAACAATGATCATCATCATCTGCTTCTCCATGAGAGCAAAAGGGCATAAACTCAAGAGAGAAAAAAAAACATCGTTCTTGCTCCAACAAATTATACTTCCGAATGAAATGGGGAAAAAGGTTGGTTTTTAAAAAGGGGAAAATAAAGAAGAGAATCTTATCGAAATATAGGGATAAGGCATTTTCAGAACAAAATATCAAGATAATCACTTGTTATCTACTGAATATATTTGAATAAGATAGAAATTGTATCAAGAAACAGAAAATGACGGGAGGGATTTCATGACGACGGACAACTTAAAGAAGAGTAGTTGACAAAAAGCTACACCTTTTATATTAAAACATTTGGCATAAAATACAGCGCTGCAAATCTTCATGGGAAAAGCTGAATGTGAAATACTCAAACATTCTGTACAGTAACTACACTGGGGTAAAAATGGATTGGGGGAGGGGGAAGAGTAAAACTACAAGAAATGGTATTTACCCTCTGCTATCACTCTTCACTTGTGGCTTGCTCTCTGCTTAGAAACCAGTCTGGTAAATCTGTAGCCAAACAGAAATGTGTGAAAGAAAAACAAGATGAGGGAAAAAGTTATTTTTTCATGTGGAAGAGTCGATGATCTGACATTAGAGATGATGGATCCATCTACCGCACTAGGGTGAATGCACCAGCAGAAATAGTGATAAAAATGGCAGCTGTCATGATATCTTTTCTTAATTTCATCTTCTTGGTTAAGGTGAAAATGAGATTAAAGTGTTCAAATGAAAATTCTATTTTCACATTTCTGTACATCTAGAGATTTCTGTAATTACAAACAAGTTTGTATTACCAGTGTATTTACTCATGGGGGGGGGGGGGTAACCTTATAAGTTTAGCTCCTTTTTTTTTCTTTCTCATTTTAACATTTCTTCATTTTGAGCTTTTTTTTTTTTTCTTTACTTGAACATTATAAGTTTACATGTTTTTTTCTCAATGAGCAACAGACATTTTTCATTATTTTTTATATAGGCTGGTTCACTGTCTTTCATGCTTTTTTTTCTCATTGTTTATCACTCGTTTATTGTACCCAGAGATCTTTAACCACTTTCAGAAGATTCACCACTAATAAAATCATAATGAACATAACCTTTTTATTTTAATAACATAAAGAATATTATCTCAATTACAAATTTATCCCCAAATGTGTACAGAGTTTATTCAAACCAAGATATTCTTTATCAAATGAAGTTCAACTGTCTCAAAACTGTCTTTACAAACCTTGATATTTGAATATTTCCAGTTAAGTCATCTTAAATGTCTCTTAAAACTAAGAAAGCTTGATTTTATTGATGTACTATAATAAGGCAAAGGAATTTTCTTCTTTTTCTTCACATAATGTAAACCTGGTCAAACCAAGATATCCTTCGGCACGGTTCAACTGCCTCTAAACTGTTTTTATAAACCTTGATGGACGGGATATCACCTGGAACAGGAATACAAACACAGCGCTTGCATGCCAGTTCAATGACTATCTGAACGGGGTCTTGGTGATGGAAGTATTCCATTTATAACCCCCTTTACTTGGAAGGAACCTAGCTGTCAGAGAATTTGAGGATAATGAACTTTGGATCATATTCTAAAGGGATGGAGATATAAAGGAATGTGTCTATCTGGAAGTTACCTTGCTTTTGTATGTCTCGTTTCACTTTCAAAAGCTATCACTGACTTTAGCCAATGCTGTAAAGACACGTAAAGCAACACTAATACAGAGAAATCTTACAACATACTCACTTACTACACCCTGGGTCAAGAGTAGAAAATTGAGATTAACATCTCAAAGGGACATTCGTGATGTATGGTTGCTAAAACTCATGACATTTCTACATCCTTGGCCAATCAGGTGCCAAAACCACTTGGCTACAAAAGAAGTTAAGAAACATTGCACATAACAAATACGCTTATGGGATTAATGCACACTACACTTGCCTAAACTGGACATACATGTATTTGGGTCTTCACAGAACTTGCAAAAACTGTGAATCAGTATAGGACCGACTAAATATAACTCTGACATGGTGCATACACACAGCCCATCCTTCAAATATTTTTATCAATAGACAAAACAAATTATTTACAGATAAAATCACAAACGATTATTAAACTTTACACCTTTGACAAATTTTTTTATACACAAGGAGAGAGATTACAATCTCCAGCAAAGGCCAGGCTACTTTAGACCTGGCATTAAAAACCTATCGAGCCCACCACAAATGAATTTCGACAGGGTGGATATCCGGAAAATTGTCAGTTAGCGAGCCGCCTAAAAATTCTGCCTATGCTGAGGTTGTGGCTCTGACAGATGAAGGGTACTGCTGTGAGTATTAACCCATCACTGACTGGAAATGGGTGGTTCATGTACTAATCCTATGGGAATGGCAGGATGTAGTAGTCCATGGGTTAAGGTCTAAGCATCCCTGATGGTTGCAATGGGAACGGCTCTTGGCTCAAGAACTTGTCCGTTTACAGGTCCCAGCAGTATGATACGCGATGAAAGCTGGCATTGTTCAAAGTAATTTACATCTACCAACGAGGGAGGAAGCTCTGAGGCATCCTTATCTGCTACCTACAGGTCTGAAGTGACCTCCAGACTTTGAAAACCAATTTTTCCACCCAATATCTGGTCATATTTTACATATTTCAAACCTGTCAAGGCTCATAACAGTTAAGACACTGTGAATATACTGTGATAAAACTTTACATAACTTCATTAATGGAGTCCTCTTTGAATGTGAATGCTTGATAAACCTAGCTTACTATATGACAGGCTTAAGAAGAAAACAATAATAATAAAGAGAGAAAAAAGGAGCATATGGAAAGATAATACCCTTTCTAGAACTCCACTTGTTCTCAAACATTTCATTCTCCACTAAAAATCCCTCCCCCATACATAAATAACCACCCTACACCACTGACTGTTCACATCTATAGGGCAAGTCTGCTGTTTCTAAAAGGCAGGTCTGAGCTTAAAATCCAATTATGTGTATAAAGTCTGTGTTTTCTTTTTAGCTCTCTTCTGCTTAATAAGGACATAAACATACATGCACATGTAACTTGGGAAAAATCCACTGCCAACTTTGATGGCCTTCTGCCTGTGAACTGCAAATGATACAGAGATGAGAACATGATGAACTATAACACAAGTTTTGTAAGCATGCCTGAACTTAAACTATAACACTGACTTAAGCTTCCTTCTGCTTCCAACAGTCATCCACAGAACCCAACACCTGAGGAAAGTCCACTGCCAACCTTAACAGCTTTCTGCCTCTGAACAACAAATAAGGAGATGTGAACGTGATGGGTTGTAATAAGAGCTGTGCACCAAGCAGGAAGTCAGGCCTAGGCCAAAGACACTATCCTGTTACTCAGATGATATTAGGTGTCTGTCCAAGGAAAGGAGACGTTGATGACTTGTTTCTCTGCCCTCAGAGGAACAACAGGGAAAAGAGGAAGGCTAGAAGGGTTCTGCAATCCATATAGATGTAGGCTCACAAATCACACATACATGTACATATTTAAAATGTTTAATAGATTAAACTACAGAGCTACACTGGCACAACTAATATCAATATTCATAATTGTTGAGATACAAAAAGAAAACTTCTCGGTCAAGATTCACAAATGCCAAAAAGTATTAAAGGTAGTAGCCCACATTCGCAAGTGGCACCCAATCTGCACAAAAGTTTTACTTTAGATTGCTATAAGCCACAGAAAAACACTCGTAAAGTTTTAGATCCCAGTACATTCCCATTTAGGATTGAGAAGGAAATATTCAACACAAATTTTGTTTTATTTTCTGTTTTGTAAAGGCACTTTAAGATGCTTTAAGAGTAAAACCATTCCTTTTTCATTTATCTTTGGAATATTGTTGTAAATTTGATAACCTGATAGTTTTACATAAATATCTGTCATTTGAAATTGAAATTGGCTTATTTCTCTTCAAATTCTGAAACAACATTATGCAAATGTGGGCTGCTACATGTACCTCTCTCCTGATTTAAATACTGCTTGTTGAAAACTTAAATATATAGATTATTCAAAGCTTAAAATATGAAAAGGGTTTCTAAAACGGTTTGCATTGCAAAAATGCTATGTACATGTAGAAGTTTGACAAAAGAATTTCCCTATGGCCAGAGTATTAAACTACACTTAAAAAAAATAAAAGTTGTAAAAATCTATTGAGAACTGTGCCTAAATTATACTCTTGGTTTACTCTACTGAAATGCCTGATAAAATAAAGAAAATATATTTGGAATACAATCATTTAGACATCTTTATAGGCAGGCAATTCCACTTGTAATCTCATTTTCTTTGTTGTATTGCATGTCACTTTGCAACTTCTAACAAGAAAATGACTTTGAATTTACAACAAATTCCATTGCAATGCAGCTTTAGGACATACAATTTGAGACAATTCCATATGTTGAAAATATATAAATTACACCCTAATCTATCACAAAAACAAATCAATAAACAGCATACCCCTGCTGAGACAATGCCAGAAAAGGCAAACACCCTAACTGTCATACCATGAATCATTTGGCAATCAGAAAGTGATAATGCCCTAATGCATGACCAATATTGACCAAGCACCTAATTATGGGGGCTCGGAGAAGATCATCATATATTCAACGCCTATATTGTTTTTCGGTATATAACAGTGCCCCTTCTATTGTACATGTACATGTATGTGAGATCGACAAGTTCCCATGATGGAGAGTTGATTGGACAGAGGGGGCAGAAAAGAGGAAGTTTCTAATTTGTTTTATAACAGAACAGCATAAATGGTCAGAAGAACTAGTTCCTTTTCCCTTTCCTCTTACATGTACATGCCTCGTAACTGATATGAAAAAATGCTCTGCGGAAAAAAGTATAAAACTCAGTCATATGCCTGTAAATACAATATACTCTTCATCAAAAGCATTTGAGTTTGAATGTTTATTGTTCTTTTCTTCTTGTTGGATTTTTTTTTCCTCCCAAATTATAGCTTGCCTTCATTTTCTCCTCCTCTTCCTCCAATAAAATCTGTTCCTGAAACTGAATTTACTTTTCTTGATTTTGTATAACTTTGTTTCCAAAAACCTTATTTTTTGATAGCTTCTTAATGGTAATTAATTATAAAGGAAACTACAAAAACAACTTCAATATTCAGATCTACACTGTGTGAAGTTAAATGAATTAAAACAACACCTTGGTTTTAACAAATCAAAATTAGATAAATGTTTATTGCTGAATAAGTTCATTGGGATAGATTTTAGTACTTAATGATCAGTTCTTTGTCATCTAAAAAATTATTACTTGTCACATGTAATCATTTCTTGGACAGGTAATTATTTCTTGGATGGGACAAAGAACTGATACATTAATGTTTACTACAAAACAATAATAAAACAAGCAATATCTTCAACTTCAGCAAATTTTGGAATATAATTATGACTCCTTATGTCATAGATGATATCACCGGGATAAAAAAAATGTGAGCCACATGGGTGTTTTCGGTTTCACGAAACAATCCCATTCTGTGCTACTTTTAACTGCACGTGATAGATTAATGTACTCTACATATTTGCGCGTTAACAGATTACGGAGCAGAGCGCGCCACACTTTCCTGAATGGGATGGTACGTGAAAACGTAAAAACCCATACGCACAACTTGGACTGCATGACAGCGCGCGACAGATCATTGTACACTACTATATTTATACTATAGGAGGAAGAGAATCTGTACTTTCTTAGTGCCTAATTTTCATCCTAAAATTGCATAAAATAGACTTTGAAATCACCGCTTCAAAAAGAGATGTTTTTAAAAACGCAATTATCTCTAAATCTATTTTCACGACCAAGCGCGAGAAAGGGGATCAATTCAAATACATCTATTCACATACATTTAAATGATTCACCTACATATATGATATATAATCAGAAGCTTAATCATCACTTTATCAAGTTAAAACAATTAGCAAAGGAAACTGGAACGTGAGGAAAGCACCATGTCCCAGCACCCCCATTTTCATGACAGGACATTGCAGTTGCTGTCACAAGAATAACAATAAAAGAAATGATGGTGATCTGTTACTAAAGTGCACAAGAACTTTAATTCAATTCTCAAAGTTTATGTATAAATCTGGAACAAATTTCAATAAACTTCATGATTCTCAAAAACCTTAAGTACAGTGTAGTTGACTGTCTACAGTCAAACAACCATACATGTCATAACAGTCTCCTCTCGTGACAAGCTCACATATGTGCTGTCACAGGAATATCAAAACCACAAAGGAAACAGCTACTATGATACAGAGGAAATAGCAAAGAATTACAACTTTGAAGAGGTTATTGGAATAATATTGTCACTCGGAGTTCATTTGGAGAAACTTTTCAAACTCCACAGCTGATAAAAGCTGACAAGTAAGCTTTGAAAGATTTTTAGAAATTACTTTTTAAAGGGCAATGCATATTGTTTGCCTCTGGTGTATGTAGCACGGACATTATTTCAACCTGCTATTCTGCTTTGTGGTCACTATCTCTGGAAAACTTTCTGACAGTTGGAACTTAAGTCAGAGAACCTTTCACTTCAAAGATATTGGAATTATAATGAAAATTACTTTGGACATTACACTCCTAACTTGAACCATAATGTTTTTTTTTACAGACCGGGCAATTGATAGAGCATCCGCCTCATGAACGGGAGGTCGTGGGTTCGATCCCCGGCCGATTCATACCAAAGACTTACAAAAATGTGACCTTCTGCCTTCTAGCCAGGCGCTCGGCATATAAGAATGGAGAAGGGTAATAATAACATATTATGTTATGCAGGGTCCGCTGAAAGATCAGCTTACAGCTGAAGTGGCTACCCTGGGTAAATAAGAGTTATTATTATTTTTATCAAGGTCCAAATTTTACTGTTAAAAAGTATGTGAGCATTTGATTTCCAAGGAACTACATATATTCTGTATTTTTTTTAAAAATGTGACAGGAAAATGAGCCAAAAGCTTTAATGGGCAGAATAAAACAATAAATTTTGAACATTTTGTGATGCCAGTAAGTTTAAAAGTTTTCTGTTATCTTTTAGAAAAGAGGTACTTGCATTAATCACTATGAAGAATTTTATTCATTGCAATAACTTTTTTTTTTAATCCCTCAAATCTATATTCAGAATGGTGGGGATGGAGCATTTTCCAGGGTGTTAAATGTCCTTAGAATCAATTTGTCTGGAAGGGGTATTTTTCCCAAGCTGTATTTAAGGATTCACTTTGAGTTTAATAGCTTGTAGAGTTTGATATGCTAGCATTGTTATCATAATGAAGCAATCAACACTTTCTGTATGAGCCTCGAAAGGGAGATGGTCGATTATTGTTTTTCAAGAACTGTACATGTACATCATGGGTCAATTTTATGGAAGTATCATTCTATCACACATGTCAGTCTAGTTTGAGACCATGCAACACTATCAGACTGGGTGTCAGTGACTCATTCAAGAGAAAATGTCACTCACATCAACCAGCAAAAAAATATAAAGTTTTTAATAGCTCAGGATGGCTTTAAAAGAGTCCTGGCGTATTACAAAAAAAAAAAACACTCCTGGTGTGAAAAAAAATGAAAATAATTCATATGCAAGTAAAAATGGCCATAGATGAGGAAATCTCACTTATATACTCAAAAATTCCAAAAGAGCTATATGAACAACAACAACATATTGCAGTGATATCACACAACATCTTCCTCGCTGTGACTTGTTCCATCTCAAAACTTGTTGGATGTAAACTGTATCTCTTGTAATTGATGGAGAGCACCAATGGCAATTACAAGATTTTTTTTTTAATGTGTAAACAACAAATACTGGCAACAGCAAAAAAAATACATGGGGGCTCAGGGCGAATTTGCTCCCGAAATGCCAAAAAGAGCCCTTGAAACTAAAAAAGATCCCCTGAAATTCTCATACTAAGAGTCCGATGTTAACTGGAATACAATGTAGAAAATCTAGGCCGGTGGGCTCAAAATGTAGTCCCAGAAAAAAATTAATTATTTTTTTCCCTGACTGGCAATATTGCTGAATTGACAAATGATGCAAAAGTAAGTTCAGATGAAACATTAGTAGATGATGCATAAATTTATTTAATAACTTATATCACAATATACATGTATTATAAAAAATATAGTATTAAGATATTAGTTTTGATAATCCTAGAGAACACCACAACCCTGCTTATTCTGCATTTTGTCAATCAGCTCACATTTGAACACAAACAATTCTAATTTTCTGTAATCATTATGTTTTCCCTGGCTTTCCCATGTTCAGTTTTGTACTCTCCTAGTTCTTATTTTTTCCTCAGCGTATTTAGCCGGCAATGGTTCCAGGCCATGGGAGCTTTATTTCTATTTTGTTCTCTATGTGATACCATAGTACCACCACTTAAAGCTTGCGACATCATTCGCCTCACAACTAAGTCACTACTTTTAGTATTTTTGGATTTGCAATCCAAATCATGTTTTGCGAGTTTTCTTCTCTTTTTTCGTGGCAGTAAGTTGTATTTTCTATCAATAAAATGATGATTATTCAACATCTACTGTAAGTATACTTTGACTGTGTAGCACAATACTTTTTCAGTCAAACAACTAAAGTGGTTGGTATAAAATCGTGAGATGCTTCTGGTTCAGAGTTTTATGAACTTAGAGCTTGTGACATCATTAGCCCCTCAACTATCTAGTCACTAATTTCAGTATATTCGGATTTTCGATCCAAATCACGTTTTGTGAGTTTTCTAGGTACATGTATTCTTAATGGGCATTGATGCCCATAGGTGCAAGCAAACTTGCAGATGTTTTCATGAAATTTTAAGGGGAGATTTTGTCAAAACATCTGCAAGGTGTTCAAAAATAATCTTTAAAAGTATAGGAGACCTATGGCCTACAATTGATTTCTATAACCACTCATGTCCTTACCTCTCCCATTGCACTTTTGTCTATTTGTCATGTAAGATCATCAAGTGGATTCGCTGCCTTACAAATCTTATTATCATTATTATTTATTATTAAAAGATTGCTTGCACCTATATGCGCATCGATGCGCATGCGAGATAGTCGCCATTTTTGATCTGCATTACAAAGGATGGCATGACAACATAAACATCAGTGAGTTTCTTCTTGCTAAGTAAAATTTTAGTGTAAATCTACTTTTAGGAATATCAGATTTTTTGGTCCCACATGTAAGTCAGGTTCATAATGACCCATAGACAATACAATTACATGTATGTCACATCAAAAATTATTTTTTTCAAATATGGGCAAACCATACATCAAATTAAAGCTCTTGGTGAGAGGAATCTAATTGTGAAGAGATAATTAAAATCAGATATTTCGTTTCTGAGTTATGGCTTGTCAAAGGTACCAATCTACCCTATGTCTTCTGCCGCACCTTCTGGAAAATAACTGCTCCTTACTCTATTATCCTCCATCAGGTTTTTCAAAGAAAAAATACAGTCTTATTTCTTTTTCTATAAGGAATGCAGTGGAACAAAAAATATTGCAACAGAAAGTTCCTAGTAGAAGCTGTATTTTTCCTGGACTGCAATGCAATCAACCAAAGCCTCGGGTGCATGCAACTTCATAACTCTAATGTTCGAGTGGTCTTTGTAAACTCTAGCTCAACTTACCAGAAATCTACAAATAAATTGAATGGGAAAGGAGACATATGTTTTCAGTCTCCATTTACCATTCATTCATTTTGTCACTATTATTCATCATTATTTATTATCATTATCATTCCCTTATTTTTTTGCAAGGTATTTGGCAAGGAGTCAGGTGGGGTTGGTGGGCATCCCACTATTCCTTTTACAATTGCAAACCTTATATTTTTTTTCTAGACTTATTGAAAATGCTACCCCCTCCTACCTTCATTCGTGTTTTTTTTCGGGGGGGGGGGGGGCATGGTGGAAGTATCGGCCAAGGCACAATATCCTCTCAAAAAGAACCATGGTCATGATGGTAATATGGTTTTGCCCATCAGCCCCACCTTATCTTCCTATCACCAAGCCAGAAAAAAAAAGGTTCTACAAGGTCCTGTAATATCAATTTAGCCTATAATTTATGAGTAAAAGAGCATAAAAATTTTGTTGAAAGTAACTCTTTAGAGCCTATTCCATAATTAGTCATTACCCACTTTAATATACATGTACAAGCTTATATGAGATAAGCTTGTACTCCATAATAGTCATCGCAGTGGACAAGCCTCAATAGCTTTTGTGTGTATTCCCAGGCATTGGGCTTGGTAGAAAATCACACATGAGGAAAATAACTGTTTAAAATTCCATTTTCAACTCTGAATCCTCAAATTTGTGGAATATCAAGAGTTGAAGAGACCCTGAATCAGATAATCTAGCAAATTTGAAAAAAATAAATCTTGCTTAAGGCAATTTTGGATCCGTTTTTGACTGCTGCAACGGTGAATGTTCGCCACAGTCCAATATACGTTTGGCCCTATGAGTGGTCAATACCATGAATTTATTATTTTTTAATGTCTTAAAATCATTACTATTCATATTAATGTATAGATGACTTGATTTGGCATTGCCAAATTAGAACATTGTTTATAAAACAATTGACAAATATAAATATATTATAAATACACTCAAGAAAAATATTTTCATGATGACACGTTGAAAATTAGCCGAAAATTGAAAAAAATATATATATAGTAGTTTGGAAATAGTGGGCAAAACATATATTATATTTTTGAAAAGATCATGTTAAAGTCAACTGCAAAAACGACAGGGAAATAAAGTAGAAAGCAAAAGGTCATCGTAATACTTGGAAAAAGTAAGGTGGCCTTGAATCATGACACACTCGCGAACCTGCATAGGCAGTGCCAAGGGAGACCTGAGAAAGCCCGAGAGAGCCCCACACTGTGACTTGTTTACACCTGTTGCGACACAATGGGACAGGGTTTTACAGTGAAAGTGAGGTGTTTCTATGTGAAAAACATCTCAAAAAATCAAATCAAGACCACTTTTTTGAATGGCGCCTAAGATCTCACCATAAAAAACAGGATCCAAAGTGACAAAATCAATCACTCTTTTGGCAAAGTTCAGCAAAAAAAGTGTTTCTAGAGAAAATACTGATGATGAGGTTTTGAGAACATATGCAGATGGTTTGTGCAAATTTTCATTTCAATATGACGTCATATGTTTAGGCTGGAGTGGAAGTCAACCACGATTTCGGGTCACTTTTGATCAAGATGGCGACTTCCAGTGGACACTCGGCATAAAGTGGCGTTCCGGGAAAATGTCATCAAATGCAAGTTTCTCGCTCATTTCGGTCAGTGAAATGTCAGTTTTTGTATTGTGCGATAAATATTTCACACTATTCAAACATTTCTTTAATTCTAAAGCTGAAAATATAGCCACAGTACTACGATGAAAATTGCAATTTTAACACATCGGCAAAATAGGAAATGTGTTAAGTGCGAACCTGTTGACAACTTCAACTTGACATCGCTAGGCCTAACATTAGATCTATATGGTCTGTTGCCTCATGTCTGCGCATAAGCGTAATTGCGCAATTCTACCATCACATTCACAAAAGACGCGACAAACACATCATCTTCATATCAAGTTTGATGATATGTATGATGTATCAGCGAAAAAATGAGGAAAAAAACTGGTGTAAAACATCTATTTTATGTATTTTTACTCACATGCCTTGAAAATGCCACCTTTCATGCAGAAAAAAACGCGAACTGTGTGTAAAGTGAATGAGTGCGCAGACATGGGAACCTTCCAATTTTTAGTGCCAAATTGACACCGTTACCTATTCTTGTGAAAATGACATTGTTTTTATTCGAATTTTAATGAGATTTTTTGCAAAATTACTCTCTAGAATATGAGGATTAAAATGAGGTCAGCCATTAGAGGAATACCAAAGGGAAAGCTTGTCAATTTCAAGTGAAACATTAGGTGTGCAGACAAGGGGCCCCCATCTACAAACAAGGGTCTCAGAGTCAAGGCTGGTATCATTGACAGGGGTTTTTTTAAGTGGCGAATTGGCTACGTTAGCGAGAAAATAATGCCAAGCTCAGTTAAGAGTAAGTAGCATTAGCGTTTTTTTTTTTTTTTTTTAACTCTACAGGGGCCTCCAGGCTAAGTGGAATAGGCATAGAATTTGCTTGATCAGCACACCAGTCTATCATATGAACACACGAAACATAACGAGTGGGACTGATATAGAGCTTTGGAAATATTACGGTAATTACGGACGCGATTCATTATCACGGCGTTCAACATCATTCAAGACTGTGGAAATTTTGCAAACATACAAAAGCATCATACTTATATAACTTTTCGTAAAATCCAGTGTAAATCAATCTCACTAAACATGAAATAATTGTCGATATTTCGTTACTTACATATCACGAATTGTCGGTAAGCACTGCCCTGCATTCGCGAAAGTGACAATACTATACGAACTCTAAATTTTAATTCGGTACAAGGGTACGGTTGAAGTATAATTGACAGATATATATCTATATCTTTTTTATGTCTTTCTTCTTTTCTTCTCTCTCTCTCTCTCTCTCTCTCTCTCTCTCTCTCTCTCTCTCTCTCTCTCTCTCTTTGATTTCTTCCTTTTATTCTTTCTTTTTTTTTCTTTCTTTCTCTTCTTTTAATGACTCCTTTTTAAGTTTGCCATTTCTCCTCAGGTTCCCCCTCCTCCTTCTTTTCCTTTCTTCTTCTTCTTCTTCTTCTTCTTCTTCTTCTTCTTCTTCTTCTTCTTCTTCTTCTTCTTCTTTTCGCTTTTCTCTTCTTCTTTTCGCTTTTCTCTGTCCTCTTTTTTTCAAGGAAGATGATAGAGTCAGAGAGATAGCTGAGAAAAGTGTCGAGACCGTCTTCAGAAAGTTGAATATACAAATTAAAAGCTTTAATAGAATTCCCTTTCAACATTTGTATTTTGAAAATGTGATTGAGCCAAATAATTGCGAATAATGTAGATTGTGACATTCATTTTGATACAAGTAGTCCTAATTGGGGGTGGGGGGAGACCGGATGGTTGCTTTTAATTGGAATCTACTCAGCTTATGAAGACTCCAGCAGAGAGAGAGAGAGAAAGAGAGAGAGCGACGGAAAGGAGAGAAATATATATGGAGAGAGTATAGGTGGAACGGGGGGGGGGGCAGTCAAATATGTGGGGGCGGAAATACCCTTCCCCCCCCCCCCCCCACCAAAAAAAAAAAATCATGCCTGAAAAGGGGGTTCCAAGCGAAGGAAAAATGAAAAAAGTAAGGGGAAGGAAAAAAGGGAAGGGAAAAAAATGCAACAAAAATAAAAGGAAAGGAAAATAGAAAAACCTGGAAGTGCTCGCTCGCATTATTAGATATCTTAACCAGTGCCGGTTATATTCATAATTGATATTCTTATGAAAGTTATCTGATTTGCATCATGTGTCTCTAGCTAATATTCTTCAGCTCATAGAATGTTAGCAATATAATTGCAAGAAATCTAGCGGCAAGTTGACTTAAAGAGATAAATTTTCGGGAGATAATGGCCTGTGACCAATAGCCTCTTCCCACTTCGAGAACGAAAGATGCCAATAAAATATACGTTACTCAAATTATAAGAATGGAATAAAAAAATACCGTATTAGAACCTCATCTCTGTATACAAAATTCTTCTTTTTTTTTTCTTGTTCGCTCGCTTTGCTCGCTCACACAATCTAGAAACAAATAGCTTCGGGCAGCAAGCATTTCTTACTCCAGCAGTGAGAAGCCTGAATATCATATCATGATGACGAATTATGCTTACCATGAAAAAGAGTATATACTATTTATCGTCCCTCGCTGCGTTCGCTGGGGTATACTTAGATACATGCAGGATGGTTTGGGAAAGCCAACGAATTCGGCAAGCGATGTGACCAAATATATAATTTAGATATCTTATAGGTCCATGGTGTATTTTGATGAGGAATTATATGCCTACCATGAAAAAGAGTATGTATCATTTATCGTCCCTCCCTGCGCTCGCTCGTATGATACTTATAGATACAGGATGGCAGGGGCGTAGACAGCGGGGGGGGGGGGGGGGGATGAGGGGTATGCATCCCCCCCCCCCCCACCTCACAAGGTGGGGGAGGTGACATGTACAATCATCCCCCAGGTTTTAGGGAAGGATGTTTGCTTACAATTAAACTGAATTAACATGTTTAGAAATTATAGGAATAGCAATAATGATAATAATAGTTATTATCATTATAACAACAACAACAACAATAATAATGATAACAATAATTATTATTATTATCATTATTATTATTATTAGTAGTAGTAGTAGTAGTAGTAGTAGTAGTAGTAGTAGTAGTAGTAGTAGTAGTAGTAGTAGTAGTAGTAGTAATGTATTATTATTATTATTATGCTTATGATAATAATAATAGTTATCATCATCATCATCATCATCATCATCATCGTTAATGTGATTGAAATGACGATTACTATCATAACTATATCGATCATTATTTTGATTTATGTAGTTATTTATATTACTTTTGGGTAATTTCGGCGCCGTCACAGTATTTCTGAAGTGGTGTAACAACAACAACAACAACAACAAAAGATAAATAGCGTGATGCAAATATGCAATAATGTGTGTCAGTCCATATTCTATATTCGTTTGTCACGGTGCGTATATCTTCTATTTATGTCTGTGCATTCGGGTGTATGTGTGTGGGTGTGTTTAAGGGTGAGTGTGCGTGTACGTGTGCGTGTGTGTGTATCTGTATACGAAATTGATCCTCGATTTCTCGTGAACGGCAAATCATCCCCCGAGGTGTAAGAACCTGTCTACGCCACTGCAGGATGGTTTAGGAAAGCAAACCAATTCGGCAAGCAAGGTGACCAAATAATCTGATAGGCCCATGGTGCATTTCGATGACGAATCATCACTAATACCATGAAAAGGAGTATACATTTTTTTCCTGGCTCGCTCCGCTCGCTCCGCTCGCTCGTATTAGATAGTGGATAGTTTTGGAAAGCAAACCAATTTAATTCAGCAAGGGAAGTTACCAAATGTATCATAGTCTAGGCCCATGGTGTATTTTTTAGCATGTTGAGTGCGAAGTTTAAGAGTATAATATATTCTTCCTTGCTCGCTTCGCTCTTTGGTATGATATTAAGTTCAGAATGGTTTCGGAAAGCAAACAAATTTGGCATGTGAGGTGACCGAATACATTTATAAATATCTTATAGGCCCATTGCGTATTTTGATGATGAAATGACACTTCTAGGGTCAAGAGAATGGGTTTTCCTCGTTCTCTTCGCTCACTCTATTGTGGACAGGAGACATTATTTTGGACCAGTGAGGTGTCGAAATAGAGTCACAGTAAATATTTTGGCAGCGAGGTGACCTAATGTTATTACTATTTTTTATAGGCCTACACAGTGTATTTTGATGACAAAATAACACTTCTTTCATAACAGGAATTAGTTATTTTTGGCTTGCTTACTTCGCTCTCTCGCTGAAAATTAAAAAAAAACCCCAGCAAGGTTCATAATGTATAGGAAGAAGCGTCATTTCTTACCAAAATTAATTAATGCTTCGTGCCCCCTATTCCATTAAAGTAATAGGGATCCAGCTAGGTCTTACCCCCCCCCCCCCCGCAAGGGACTTTGCGCCTAATTGAAATTGAAATTTTCAGGGTGTGAGCTTCACCCCCCCCCCCCCCACTTCACAAAAGCTTCCTATAATTATACGTCCATGAGAGAGAAACCAAGAGACCGAGAAAGAAGGGAGAGAGGGGACGTGGAGAGGGAGATATGAGACAGAAGGACAGAGAGATTAAGAAAATAACTTGCGAGAGGGATAGACAAACAGAAATGCAGAAGGGAGTGTCATTGTGAAAGATAGCAAGGAGCTAGACAAGGAGGACTTGCATAAAAAGAAATCGAAAACTACTGTTTAGGAACTTTAGGCGCACAAGTGGCCCGGCCCCCTCTAAAATCCCATTGGCAATTCCTAACAACAGCAAATGAACCCTGCTTCATATTAGGAAGACACCTGAAAACTGATTTTCTTCTCTCTCTCTTTTTTTCATTGGAAGTTATACATTGCGGAATGGTATATACCCCATGCAGACCTTTTCAATTCCCAGATCCATCCGTGGGCGTTGGCCCCGAAGAGCTTAGTCCGACTAATTCATAAAAAGATTTGTCGGACTGAAAATATATTGTGGAATAGAAGTGGACAAGGATGGGGAGAGAGAAGGAATATGGAGGAAGGGATAGAGAGAAAGAAGTAAAAAAAGAGAGAAATTAATGACAGAAGGAGGAGGAAACCACTATTTAAAAGAGTCAAAGTGAATAATTAGTACAGAATTTAACATGACTGTAATGTCATTCGCATGCAGGATCAAACTAATGAAAGTATTGCTTTAAATTTCACAAACATTCAGCAAAATGGAGGGGGTGCATGGGAAAAGTCAAGACAATAGAGAGAGGAAGATCGTGTGATCAAGGAGGATTGAGAGAGAAGTATAATGGAAGAAAGTGCAGCATATCAAACATTATATTTTATAGGCACAAATTAATTATAACCTCCTGCATGCTTTAAAAGCAGGAGGTGAGAAGCAGCGAGGCGAGGTACGGGGAAAGGGAACAAAATACATAGCATTTTCAATGTTTCCGACCCCCCCCCCCCCTTTTTTATTTTTTTTTTTAAAAATCTTTCCCGGTCAGCTGTTGCTTCTCGGCAAGATGGCGCTCTTCTACTATAGACAAAGTGCGGGAGAGAGAAAAAGGATGATCTGAAGACAGTGTAGACGTAGTGATAGATCATAGATATAAAGTAAGAGAGAGAAAAGGAAAAAACGTGGAGAGTTTTATTAAGTTGAATGACAGAGAGTGAGAGAGAGGAACAAAGCTAAATCTTTTTAAATCAATTTCTTATAATGCTACGAATGCTCGGGTCATAGAAGATATGCTATAGAGAAGAAATAAAGTTGAGTGATGGTAGAGTGAACTGATTTCAGCATTACTTCATGATATAAAATATTATTTAACCAATTGACACCCCATATTGAGGAAATGGACTGGCCCCTGGGGGTGTGCCGCTGAGATGAGTCGCTTTTTTTGAAGAAATCCCTAAACATGGGGTATAGTTTCGAGTCGGAAAATCCCTAAACATGCTCCTCACTTTTTTAAAATCAGCAATTCTGTTGTTTAGAGTACACATCCGAGAGTCGGGAAATCCCTTAACCCGGGCCCTTAACATGCCCCTCACTTTTTAAAAATGAGTAATTTTATTCTTTAGAGTAGGCCTATACATCCGAGGTGCAAAATCCCTAATAATGGGTGCCCTTCTCTGCCAAAATGACCATTAAAGATGGGTACGGATATGAAGGCTTCAGCGGCACACCCCCGTCGGAACCAAATTCGAGCCCAGGGATGAACTGCCGTCTGCAAGAATAGATTTTGCTCAAAATGATTATCAAATGAGTTTATATTAATCCTTTTAAAAAAGAAAACTGAAAGAGAGAGAGAAGATGATCAGACACATAAGGAAATGGATTTGAGCATATAGCAATATAGTGTATGCTTACAAAATTCGGAATTATGTTTGAATAAAAGAATTTGAAAACAATCGTGGTAACAACAGCTACAGGGAAATGATTAGTAAATGCCATTCTGACTCAAAACAGAAGACTTTTTTTTCACCGGAATCAAACATTGAGATTTTGTGCTACATTTCCTTCATTCGGGAAGCTTTATACATGCTGTCAGTAAAAAGTGGATACAATTAAATATCGTCTTGTAAGCTGGCAGCAAGGCAATTTTGTTCTGTTCATGTAGGTAGCAGACGACGCAACAGACTGGGAGGGAACTATTTTGATCCCCATGTTTGATCTTTGACCGCGCGCCCCATAGCTCATACATGCGCGTGACGCCACTCTCTCTATAAATCCACTCTGACATTAGAGCCTTAATACACTCAGACACCAGCAATGATGTCCCAAATAATGATTTTGAAGACAAGAAGAGGAACAACCATAGGCTGCCGGAAGCGGGGAAGGGGGAGGCGATTGCCCCCCAATCATTCGAGAGGGGGGCAAAATCGACCCCCCCCCCCCCAAGGGCCCCCTCGGAAGAAAAAAAAGAAGAAATTTTGGATCATACAACCATGTTAAATAACCATATATATTAGCAAACTTTCAGCATTCAAAAATCAAAATTTTCTTATAATACTCGGTCGCTACGCTTCCTCGTATCGTATAGTAATTAGAAGCAATTTTTCTCAGTATTTAGAAATTCTGTCTATCATCTATGGAAAAAGGGGTAGATGCTGGCTTCATTCGGGGTTTTTTTGCCCCCCCCCCCAATACAATTTGCGGTATTGCGATCAACTTTCGTGTAAAAAGAGCAGGTTAATTCTAACACATAAATTTTCTCACATTGTCTCTACATTCATTTACATTTGCAGTTGCAAACAATCACGGGAGCAGTGTAGGCCTATACCTTGTCTACCAGTGGCGGCAAAAGAAAGGGGTAGATTTTCTCCCTATCAAGGTGGGGGGGGGGGGCGACAAACCATCTTTGGCCCCGCTCTTGATTCGTAACACCATAATTTAGAGTATGATCATTTTCTAGTGCTGAGAAATGCAAGTTTTGAAAGAAAAAACAAAGTTTTCAGAACGAAATAAAAAGAATTTTCTTGATTGCGAAGTCGCAAAAAGCTGTTTGCCCCCTCAGTGGGGTTCCCTCGCAAGACAATAAAAATTAATTTTGATTTGAAATGATGTATAATGAGCTTTCCTCGACATTCCATGTTTTTTTTTAGCTCGCTCGCTACTCTACCTCGTAGATTAATGAAAAAGCTTCTTAAAGACTTTAAAAAGCAGGTGCTTCTCTCTGCAAAAGAGGGGGCATTCAATAAATTTCCGTTGGGCATGGGTTTTCCTCTGTAAAGGGATAAGGGAATGTTTGTAATCCCCCAAACAACATTCCATAAACTAAAAATTTCAACTGGGCGCAGCGTTCCCGAGTTAAAGAAACCCTGTCTACCAAAGGCGCCACAGGGAGGGCGGATATAATGATGCTTCCCTTTGTAAATGTATCGGGGTTAACAAGTAAAAGTCCTATCCCCCTCCCTTCCCCAGTATCCTCATGTATTGGCATAGTGGGCCCGTATTTTCTCATATTTAGGCAATGACGTAATATGAAATTTTTGTACATTTTCACCACAAAAGTTGTAAAAAAATTTCGGGCGCGTGAGCGAAGCGAACGCGGACAGAGTTGTGAAACTGAAGAGTTGCTTTTCAGGCAATTGGTGTCGGCCCCATCGCGAAAATTTTCCCGTATGCCATTCATAACCCTCCCATTTCCACGCCCAGTCTCTAATAACCTCTCACGCCATCCTATATGCTACCAGCGGTGAACAAATAATCATGATTCAGTACTAATGATGAGAGATGATGGGAAACAGGTTATGATAATAGTGATAGAATAACGGTTTATTTTATTATTTTCTTAATCTAAAAACTTCTAAATAACATGCCCTTATATATATTTAAAGAAATATGTAGAAAAGGGTGGAGAAATGTGCTTGATCGGGAGGGGCTATAGGGTTGCATGCTGGTAGTAAGCATTTTAGGTGGACCCCCAAGAGTGTTGCCCCCCCCCCCCCCCCCTAAGCTGGGACCCTTCAGGCGCGCCTGGGACAGACCCTTTGTTTGGTCATCTTGGTCAAGCTCAATATGAAATTTTGTATGATTGATTCTTGCCCAGTCCCCGGCTCCCCTGATGACTGAACCCCCCCCTCCAAACCCCCCCACCCCCCAAAAAACCCCAACAACAACAAAGGTACAAACAACAAAAGAAGAGATCTGAGCAATTGCAGCAGCAGCAGCAACAACAACAACAAAAACGACGACGACGACGATAACAACAAAACAACTACATGACATCGGACTCTACTCGGTGCTCCCCACACTCGTCAACACACCACCTCCAACTTTAATCACGTGATGCGAAAACATTTATCACATGACTAGTCTTTCTCTGTCATGTCAAGCAAGCGAAGTAAATTTGACAAGGCTGTACTGTATATAATATTATGACACCACCTAGTTAATTTACTTATTTACATAAGTGCTTTCATTTCACGATATTGTCAAAGATTTTCTACAGCAGTATGGATCGTCGAAAGTTCTACTCTTTCATCTGTGCGATTCCTGTCCTTTTCGTCGTGTTTTTTGCTTCTTGCACGAGCGCCCAGTACCAACCCAACTGGAACTCGATCGACTCGCGGCCCCTGCCCGCCTGGTACGACCAGTCCAAGTTCGGTATCTTCATCCATTGGGGAGTTTTCAGCGTCCCGAGCTTCGGCAATGAATGGTTCTGGTGGAATTGGCAAGGCGCTAAGAATCCATCAGTTGTCAAGTTTATGGAGGATAATTACAGACCTGGCTTCACATACGCAGACTTTGCTCCCATGTTCAAGGCAGAATTCTATGATCCTGATCAGTGGGCAGATATTCTGAAAGCCTCTGGAGCAAAGTAAATATGAAGTTGATAATCAATTGATAATGCAATGATTTCTGGCTGAGTGAATCAATTTCATGTACATTTTAAATTTATTGGAAGTAGTCTAGATATAGTTAAGATATAGGGCTAATTCTTAACATGTCAGTTTAGTTTTGTGAGCTTTCAATCAGCTTTAAATATAGTACTAGGCCTATACTTGACTTACAAATTCCTTCATTTCATCACATACTATCCTATAAGTATAACCTGTGATTAAAAGAAAAAAAGCAGTGAAGAAAGAAGGCAGAATCCAAGAATCGTGGGAGTTTTTTTGTTGGGGGGGGGCAGGGGGATGTAATGCATGGGACACATTATATTGGAGATGGAATGATTACATTTCTAAGATTGTCTTTGATTCATGCACTTGTCTTCGAACTTTCAATGTGGTATGATATCTTCAAAGTGCAACAGTTATAACATGAAATTAGAACTGGAGATATTAAGGGGCTGGGGGGGGGGATTGGTATTAGCTGTTTGAAAATGAATTGTATAACCCATATGATTTGCACCAATACTTCGCATTGCTTTTAATCTCAGATATGTTGTATTGATCAGCAAGCATCATGAAGGATTCACAAACTGGCCTTCGAAATATTCCTGGAACTGGAACTCTATGGATGTTGGTCCAAAGAGAGATCTTGTTGGTAAGATACACTTTACTGTTCAACAAGTTCCATAAGTTATGAACAGAAACAAGTGATTATTTTTTTGCAAATGGTATGTAAAATATTGATATATAGATCCTGAATAAGATTCATCTGATTGGTGATTTCATAAGAAAATGTTCTTTTTTCCACAATCAAGAAAAAGAATATGTACCTTTTAGTGAGTACTTTCGCCTCCGACTGGGGGCTTCTTCAGACTACGTCGTAGATGGCGGTATGACGCTGATCGTGAGAGAATGGTATCATATACATGTGAGAGAAAATATTGGCCCGAGTCTCTGTTCATGGTGTTGGGAGTTTTTCTGATGTGTATCACCTCCCGATCAGCATCATACCGCCATCTACGACGTAGTCTGAAGAAGCCCCCAGTCGGAGGCGAAAGTACTCACTAAAAGGTACATATTCTTTTTCTTGATTGATATATAGAGTTTAGCAGAAATTATTAAATTATTCAAATCAATTATTTTGTTAATTCCAGGTATGATCAGCCAATGGTGGTTTGTAGAAAATTTGTGATGTAAAATGTCCACACAACAGAAATCAAACTTGCAAAGCTCAGTAGTATTAGATTTGAAATAAAAACTTAAAAATCGAAAACACGTCACTTAATAGTTTTAAGTCCAACTTGTTGGAATTTTGGTCATTAAGCAAAGATAAATTTGATCCAGAAGAATCCTTTGCCTACCCATGTTCTTCAACTGCTGTATAGCGCCGCTGAAATCTCAGTCTGGGTTCTTCATCAGTTGTCAACGAGAGGCAAATAAGTTTTTAAACTTTAAATGCCTACATCCAAGTATATCCAAGGTATATTACTGGTAGTGAGAACATTTTCTTTGAGTATGGTAGACTTATCTGCTCGATTCATGTTATCTGTTGTGCTGGATATTTCCACATAGTACTTTGAATTGATGTGTTCTAGAAGACAAAACAATTGTAAAATTGTAATGGTTTAGTATTGTCTCTGACTTACTGTATTACTAGATACAATTTTTTTTTCTTTGTTTTCGAAATAGGTGATCTCGCTGCTGCCATAAGGAATAAAACTGACATCCGTTTTGGACTTTACCATTCCCTCTTTGAATGGTTTAACCCCCTGTATATCAAAGACAAGGCTAATAACTTTGCAACTCAGGAGTACTGCCAGGTTAGATGTAAAGAAAAAAAGGATCACAATTAGATAAGAATCATATCCGCTAATGTGCAGGACTGCAAGTGACAGATGATATTTTTTATTATATTATATTCATAATCTCCCTCACATAGTAGTAGTAGCCGCAGTAGTAGTAGTAGTAGTAGTAGTAGTAGTAGTAGTAGTAGTAGTAGTAGTAGTAGTAGTACTAGTAGTAGTAGTTAGTAGTAGTAGTTAGTAGAAGTAGTTAGTAGTAGTAGTAGTAGTAGTAGTAGTAGTAGTAGTAGTAGTAGTAGTAGTAGTAGTAGTAGTAGTAGTAGTAGTAGTAGTAGTACTAGTAGTAGTAGTTAGTAGTAGTAGTTAGTAGAAGTAGTTAGTAGTAGTAGTAGTAGTAGTAGTAGTAGTAGTAGTAGTAGTAGTAGTAGTAGTAGTAGTAGTAGTAGTAGTAGTAGTAGTAGTAGTAGTAGAAGTGGTGGTAGCAAGTCTGTTGCATTTACCAAAGAAGAAGGTTAGCAGAAGTAGTAATGGTAGTAGTAGTGTGATAAATTTGGGTAATTTGTTCAAGAAAAATGATTGCAACTGGACAAGAAGCAGGGGATTGAATGGAACAATGTACAGAATATGGTGTACTGTAGTACTGGTATTATGAATTATTAAATTGCACATCTAGGGTTGGATCCCACTCTCTGTATGATTTTTTTTTTTTTTGGGGGGGGGGGGGGTGGGGGATATGCTAAGAAAACCCCAAAACAGTAGATCTGGTAATGAAGAATTTTTCTTCTGTGTACTTTTAATAGGAATGGCAGGTTGGGTTTACACCCTAAGAGAGTGTGACTTGTGGATTTTTTTGGTTTTGTTTTGTTTTGTTTTGTTTTGTTTTTTTGTTGTTCATGTTGTATGTTTTGTTTTGGTTTACTCTAATGTAGAATGTACTATGGCCAGAGCTACTGGAACTTGTGAATATGTACAAACCCGATATATTGTGGGCCGATGGAGACTTTGGCCCTGATACTTACTGGAACAGCACAGAGTTCCTGGCCTGGCTGTACAACTCAAGGTACAAAAGGATTTGTGCTTTCAATTTTACATGTTCATCTATTGTTACACTGATACACAGCTTCTGGAAAGCCTTTTGAAGCTTCTGAAAAAGCCCTGTTTAATACAAATGGATTGTCAAGAAAAACTTATATATACTGTAACTTTTAAATTTCATCATATACTATGATGAAATCTTGTTTTCTTACAAACATAAAACTTATGTTAACAAAGAGTTTTTCCCTTATCCAATGCCATGTGTAATCCAACTGTTACAGTCAAATAATCATGTGTCTTTTAGACTGCTGTAGAGGCCTACCAGTATTGGCAGGACTCCACACTAACAGTTGTGCAGTGCATTATACATGTACATCAAATTTGTAACTCCAGACTAAGAAAAAATTATGAATTTAAATCAATGATGAACATTCACAAACAGCCAGATCCCAAATTATGTGGGGCCATGCTATAGAGCTTTACTGTGTACATGTATAGAACAATGTTGATTCACTTCCAAACTGTACGATATTTTTGTTTTATTTATAGCCCAGTGAAGGACACTGTTGTGACTAACGATCGTTGGGGTACTGGGATTAGATGCCACCATGGTGGATACTATACATGCCAGGATAAATACAACCCTGGTAGGTTTCTTGTTTATAATGCACCCTGCATTGTCATTCTCATATGGTTTTTTTTCCCTCCAATTATAGATAGTTTTCAGTTCTGATAATGACACCCCCCCCCCCCCCCCCCAGGGAACATAGGTGATGAAATATGTATTCCAGTATCCAGTCATAACATCAGAGTGGAACAAAGACCTGCCTCTTGTTCTGTTTGTACCTTATATACACACACACATGTTTGTGGAACCTCAATATAAAGAACTGTTATAAAAAACTCTCGTTATAACAAGGTAATTTTGCTGGTCCCACTTCTTTGTATTTTATTGGTTTTTAGCCCTGATATAATAAGGTTTTGATATAAAGAGGTAATTTCCTTGGTCCGGATGAGTTTGTTATAACGAGGTTCGTCTGTATATATATATTTTTTTTGGGGGGGGGGGGGCTGTCAAGCCAGTGGGGGTGTAACATAAAGAGATACAGTCAATCTTACAATCAATTGTATCTCTTTAGTACATGGTTTGCCATAGACTTACGATTGATTGTATTTTTTATGTTACACCCCTGTGATCTGTTATGTAGACTGCCATTTAAGATCCCAGACTCGAACAAATGAAGGAAATATATTATTCCTAATCATATGTTTCCTTGGTTAGAATGATGTACGATGAGAACAGCATGTAGGTAAACCTGGGCTTTTAGTTCTTTCAAAATAAATCATAAGTATGATAAAAGTGACATTATTATGGGATGATTTTATGTGATTATTTAAGATGTTGTTTTCAGGATACCTGCAGAAGCATAAGTGGGAGAACTGTATGACCATTGACAGGTATTCCTGGGGATTCCGACGCAATGCACAGCTTGCTGACTACCTTGACATGGATGAGCTCATTGATCTTCTTGCCAGCACTGTCAGGTAACCTTTGACCTCTGACCTTTGTCCTTATAGTGAAATATACAAAGAAAGAGAGAGGACAAGGAAAAAGCTTCATTCAGTATGACCAGTCAGGGTGTGTCTGTACCAAGTTGATGGGGGATGTCGGAGCAATCCAAATATTTCCTGATGAGTTAATTTAGATTTCGTCATGCAAAAAATATAGAGTGGGGTCATCATTTTTTTTTTCACTTTGCCATAGGGGTTTGAATTTGCTGCAGAAAATTTGTTCTCCCAGAGGGCCCTGCAATCATATTATTAGGCCAGCTTTAGCACGGCAGGCGTAGCACTCGGTGCATTTGAGGAATAAATCCTATGAAGTAACCACTCACAACACCTGGGTCAAGTGAGGCAAATGCAGATTATGTCTTGCCAAAGGACAATAGTGCTGTGGCAGGGATTTGAACCCTGTACCTTATGGTTCGCCGTCTGGAGACATATCCACTAGACCACAACACCTTTACCTTTACTTATCTTTGATCCAAAACAGTAAAATATAAGAAATGGCAGTGATCCAAATTACCTTGCTATAACAGTGTTCTTTATATGCAGGCTCCACTATAGACATTAATATATTTCATCTTCCTGCAGCTGTAACGGTAACCTGCTTATGAACATTGGGCCAACATCCGATGGTCGTATCATACCAATCTTTGAGGAGCGTCTGAGATCCATGGGTGATTGGTTGAAGGTCAACGGAGAAGCCATCTTTGAGACCAGGCCCTGGAGGGCTCAGAATGACACTGTCACTAAAGGAGTTTGGTGAGGAAATATAAAGGGAGTCTTTGATATGACCTGTCAGACTCTCCATAGCTGAAGGAGTTCATTTTGCAAGAAAGATTTAACAAATTGCAACTATTTTAGATAGAACTTGTGGGCACATTGAGCAACATTTAAAATGTAGTAATGTACTTTTTATGGGTTGCAGAAGTTTCTCTTTTCTGTTATGATTCTTGCATGTTTTGAAGAGTATGTAGTGTAGCAGTTAACTGGAAGTCATAGCTTGTGAAAGCAATCGCTCAAGTTTATGAGATTTCATCTGCAGTTGAATTTTTATTTAACAAAAATTTAGATTATCTCTCCATTTAATACGTATTATATCTTGAAAATATGGAATGCTTAATGTGAACACAATGATAATCAGGCAATTAAAAAGTGATTTAATGTCAATTTTTTGAGCATGGTCCTTGTTGTTTTTATTGGATTGCAGGTACACCAACAAGACAACAGGTGTCTACGCCATCGTACTGGACTGGCCAGCCAACAACCAGCTTGTTCTTGGTGCCCCTATACCGACCTCCCAGACCACCCTCTACATGCTGGGGTACAATCAACCCCTCAAGTGGACCGGTTCGACTTCTGTTGCCGGTATAACAGTCACCTTGCCTCAATTTACCCCAGAGACCTTGCCCTGTGAGTGGGCCTGGGTGATTAAAATGAAGAATGTACAATAGAGGAATATGGGGAAGTATAGGGTGGGGTAGGAGGGGGAGGGGGTTGTGATAGGGAGGTTGTGATGGATACTGACATTGGAGTTGCATAGGTGTTAAAGATTTATAAGCAAGTTCAGTGACAAAGGGTGTGTGTGGGGGGGGGGGGGATGGGGGAGGTGTTGCACCTGTTCACACTTGAGTAGATGTTGATGGTGGAATGGGTACAACAAACAAGTGTGAGTGAAGTGGTAGTGGCAGTGTCCTTTCCCTCATGGCTGCAAAAAAGAAGAAGCAAGTACAATGAAGAAGAGTATCAAATAGGGTATTCCCCTAATATCAATTAGAATTAGAATGGTTAGTGAGGGTGAAATGTATATACGATATATATGTATATATATATTGTATATACATTTTGTTTGAAGGGAAATTGTAGTCTCTTATATTCAGTGGGTTTGCTTGGATTTTGAATATTTAACAGGTACAAGAAATGGTTGATATATCATAGTAGATACGGATGTACTGCCTGATTTGATTCAATTTAATTTGTATTTATTTCGTTTCCAACAGAAAGAAAAATCAATGGCATGACAGGTATTATTACAGAAAATATGAGAAAATATATGTACATATTCATTTCTTTTTCTATACTAGTTGCCCATTTGATGAAATAATACATATCCCTCTTCATGATTTAAAAAAAAAGATCGAAGTCTAACATTGATGAAATATTGGAACATCATATTCTATGGGCAGTCTAACCTTAATATCAAGAGTTTTGTGTGAAAGCACAAAAACCAGGGAGAATTACCATTTGCTCATTCATAAGATTGAAACAAAAGATTTTAATGATCATGAATACATAAAATTGAGAATCAATGTTCTGCAATACAACTCAGCATGAACAAAACACTAACTTGGGATTACCCAAAACAATACTGAGATATAAATTTTTCGTGATTCTTATATAATTTGTGTTCAGACTTTATCGATGTGTTTGATTGTTATTACAGGTATTATTCAAAGCCACATGCTATCAGTGTGGGTTGCCAGCTGGTAGCGAAATGAGTCCTAAGAAAAATAGTTTGTCCTTCGATTTGGTAGTTATCTAGGAATTTATCTACGCAAGCTAATCGTAGTCAGAATTAAGTAATGACTTACCGGTATCTTTTTTCATTAGTGTTCAAATAGGAACTACTGATCATGAATTACAAATGAATTACTGATCATGAATTACAAATTTGAGCTCATAGAGACAAAGCACAAGAGCCTTATGTTTTTTGTTGTTGATTTTTTTGTTTTTGTTTTTGTTTTTGTTTTTGTTTTTTTGGAGGGGGGGGGGGGGGTTTACAAGGATAATTGATAAAATAGAGGTCCAAGTGTGAGCCTAAAGAGTAGTATATATTGTAGAAGAAGAAACTTGCCTTAATGCATGTTATCACAGTCTTTCAACAGAACCAAGTGAATAAAGATTTTTGTTTGTTTGTTTTATACCTTATGTAGTCAGTAGTTTGGGAAAATGATAAACTGTAGGACAAGTTGTTTTTCATGTGCATATTTTCTTTGCCTATGCCAAGAATATTGTGTAATTGTAAAGCTCTGAAATAATAATGTGTTGTATGATGTACTTGTAAATTTTTCTTCCTTGAAAGGACCAACTAATTGTATTCTCTATTTGGGCATTCTGTCGGTGAGCCCATTAAAGTGCATGTGGTGTTGCTTTGTTTCTGTATAGGAAAGAATTAAGGATCCATGTTATGAGTGTAAAATGTTTAGAGTGCTTGTAAATTTCTTTAAGATAAGAATAGTGAAAATTGAAACTGTCATAATTTTGTGTGAGTGGTCCAGATTTGCAAAAGTGTAGTGCTGCATAATAGCTTAAGCACAACTCATTGTTTTTCAATTCATGATACAGTTGTAGTTTCTTGATGTGAAACCTGCTTTTTAAAAAAGTACTTTAACTATGAGCCCATCAAGCTACATGTCCTTGTGTAGAATAGTTTCTATTATATATTCAAGTACACTCTAGTGGCTCACACTCTAGTGGCTCTACCATAAGGTAACCTCAAATAGATCATTTTCTTAAAGGTACTATTTAGCGAGCATTCAAAAGTAAAATTTGTTTGAATTGAACATTGAATTAGGCATAGATTTGCTGGAAAATTAAAATTAACATGTACAGTTTTTTAGTCTCATGATTGTTATTTAATATATTAAAAGATACCTTTCTCTCTTGTATTGGTAAATGCACGTGAACAAAAAAAAAATACTAGTAGTCTAGAGCATATATGAATCTAATGGCATGTTACGGAAAATTTATTTCCTCTGAAACATAACATTCTTCTATGAAAATGTGGTACAGGGTATTTATCAAAAAAAAAAAAAAAAAAAACATGTTTTTTTTGTTTTAAACAGGCAAAGGCTGATATTAGCTGAATGGAAGTAAGATTGGTGTGTGAGGAAGTTGATATTTAGGATAGAAAATTTTAAAAAAGATATTAAAAAAAATCATAAAAATTACGATTTTTCCCCAATAGGGAGTCGCAGTGCATGTTTTTCACCAAACTGAAATTGATATATTGGCTGACCATTTATTTTTGTTAAAAATTCTCATAAGCAAAACCGAAGTAAAATTTTTATGTCAAGAGGATGATCTAAGTGTGAAAAGAATGATTGTGATGATTGATGAATCACCAGTCATTTGTCTAACAAATGTTGATATGGTTTTTAGCTGAAATATATTTGTTACAGGGTCTATATATTGAATAAATATAACTCATTTTCCTTGATATCAAAGCCTGGTTGATCTTCTCATTATGAGTTCAAACATATGATACTTGAAGTGATCTGTCTTTCCATCCCAATGATAATGGATATTATATGTCATTATCATGAAAATTCTTGACCATGACAAAAAGATACAAATAATTAACAACTTAATACATGTAGGCCCTAATTATGTCATTATCATGAAAATTTGTGACCATGACAAAAAGATACAAATAATTAACAACTTAATACATGTAGGCCCTTATTATTGTTATTGGTTGTAAGCCTGACTTGAACAGAACAGTTTTGCCAAGGCCTGCATTGGCAGTCTGGTTGAAAAATTTCTGCATGAGCTGGTACAACAGAAACTCGTTGTGAAAAACTCTGACATAACAAGTCTATCAACTAGGTCATTTTCATTGTCCCATTATGTCCTTGTTACGATTGGTCTCCTCCATACCCAGAATACAGCAGTATTCAGGAAATGAAAACAAAAAACAAACAAACAAACAAAACAATATCCTCTCCATAAAATAAAAACAACAAAATTATGTTCGCGAAGCTGTGTGAAACCATTTGTTCTGCTAATTCACATCCAAAGCCAAAACAAAGAAGTGAAAGAACCGGCCTCTATGGCCCTCCCCCCACACAACCCCTTTATCTCCCACTCATACTTTTGTTATCATGTGACACAAGTATGATCACATGACAGCTGCCTTTTATGTAAACGACGAAAAGCCGTAGGAGAACTGTCCGATCCGAGCTACCGAATTATTTTTAAGTTTGGTGATCATTATCGGCAGACCCACCATTGAAAACTATAAATTCTTGAGCGATTTTACATTTGAAAAGCCATAAGTATGGATCGTCGAAAAATGTACTCGTTTATCAGTATGATTCCAGTACTTCTTATCGTGACTTTGTCTTTGGCGTCTTGCACGAGCGCCCAGTACCAACCCAACTGGAACTCGATCGACTCGCGGCCCCTGCCCGCCTGGTACGACCAGTCCAAGTTCGGTATCTTCATCCACTGGGGAGTTTTCAGCGTACCGAGTTTCTACTCCGAATGGTTTTGGTGGGAATGGCAAGGTGCTAAGGATCCATCAGTTATAAAGTTTATGGAGGATAATTACAGACCTGGCTTCACATACGCAGACTTTGCTTCAAGTTTCAAGGCAGAATTCTTTGATCCAAATCAGTGGGCAGATATTTTGAAAGCATCAGGAGCAAAGTAAATGGAGTCTAATTTGTTATCATAATATCAGGTTAGGGGCATCAATACCATGACCACTAGTCTTGCTGTTGTGGTCAGGGGTTGATAAATAATGATAATTGGGATTTTGTTTTAAACGGAAAAAAGGGGAATGAAGATAATGCCTAATTACCTAGCAGATCACTAACCTCGAGAAACCAATACTCGGTGAATACCAAGGAGACTACGGGTGTGAAATAGACCCACAACGAAAGACAACAACAACAACAAATCCTAGCTTCCCCAGAGGATAGTATTTGGTACATAAATCCTGGTTTTTAAAAAAAATTTCATAATGATTGATCACAAGTCTGAAGAGTCATAAATAATTGAACAGGAAAGTGTCCCCCATTTAAGTTGTAAGTTTAATTAAAGTTACTGCACATCTTGTCAGTTATCTACCTCATTTCCAAGCATAGAAGAGAATATCTTTCCTTTCGCTGTTAACGAAAGACAACAACAACAACAAATCCTAGCTTCCCCAGAGGATAGTATTTGGTACATAAATCCTGTTTTTTAAAAAAAAATTTCAGTAGCATAAGGAATCAAAGACTAAGAGCTCAAGTTGACTCCTAAAAATTCAGACGGTTTGTCTGGTATTGATTCTGCCCATACACCATCTATTTTCATTTTCATTCACCATCAGGTATGTAGTATTGACCAGCAAGCATCATGAAGGATTCACAAACTGGCCTTCAAAGTATTCCTGGAACTGGAACTCTATGGATGTTGGACCTAAAAGAAATCTTGTTGGTAAGAGGAAGAAGAAGAAAAATGAACAGGATAGACTCTTTTGACCTGTGAGAACATGTTGTCCATAATGTACAAGTTTAACCCCAGGTGGAAAAATTATCAAGAAGAACCAGGGTTTTTACATTTTACTTTTGTCAACAAAAAAGAGATTTGTTCCCAAATGTGTCTCGGACTAATGAGGAATTTGCAAATTCAAGATTTCCTTAAGAGTAGGTGATGACAAAATATTTACCTATCCAATTTTGCTCAAACCATTACCAATCTGTATTCTGTTTCTCTGATTTTCTTTGTTAACCTATTTTAACTTGCTGGAAAGGTTGGATTTTTTAATTCCTCTTTGAGCAAATTGGATCAAGAACTGTACATGGATTCAAAATGTAGCACTTACAGTCAAATTGTTGTTTAAATCACTCTTTTGATAGAACAATTGGAGCAATGGTGATATCTTGATATCACCAACAGAACTTAAACTGTGCCAAAGAAATGTTGACTAAGTTTTTATTTTATTTTGTTGCAACTTCTTTTGACAGGCGATCTTGCTGCTGCCATAAGGAATCGAACTGACATCCATTTTGGACTCTACCATTCACTTTATGAATGGTTCAATCCCCTGTATCTGCAAGACAAGGCAAATAACTTCACAACTCAAGAATACTGCGAGGTAAAGTATTGCAGCATGTTACAGGGTTTATCATAAAAGAGGATTCTTGTAAAGGCCGGTTGTCATGACATGGGTTGACGAAGGATGGGAATGTTGAAAAAAATGCAAAGTCTACTATTCACATTTTAGGCTATAAATGTTCACCAAACATGCCAGGGGGTTCGAAATGGTCGTCTGTTGTTCGTTTTTAGTTCAGCAGGAGTTTCAAATGAGTTTGAAATTTCTTGCAAATGTTTCAAGTATCGTGTGAGCAATTGACATTGCTTCCAAAACCTTGCACATGTTTGGCAAACTCTTGGAGCCTAAAATTTGTATGTTGCACTTCGCTATTTTCAACATTGTTGTCCTTCGTAAATTGTTTGCCTGCCCCATGGAAACCAGCCTTAAGTCAAACCAATTTAAAGCTTGCATTACCTCCTCTTTTAGAGAAAATTCTTTTTGATGGATGGGGGCCGTGAGGGGCTCTTTTTTAGAGTTGATGGAAATCACCCTTATCTGTTGATTTTCTTTTCAGGTGATCCCTCATAATTTGACAAAATTAGAAATGCATGATTTAAACAGTGGCTTTTGTGTATTGACGAGGCATAGTACCCTTTTCCATTATGTGTTTATTTTTTCACTCTCTTATTTTCTTTAATGCTGAGTGTGGTGGTATCTAATTGGATGAATATAATTCCTTAAAATTGAAGACAAAAGAGCTGAGATTGGTGCTAAAATATGCTACTGGAGAGATAGAAATATATTCCACTACATGGAGCATCTGTAACTACCATACAAGTACATTCTGTATGTACTTCAGTCTGATGTAAAAAAAAATTTTCATGTCATTTTGTAGAAAGTCCTGTGGCCAGAGTTGATGGAGATTATAGAAATGTTTGAACCTGATGTTCTTTGGTCTGATGGAGACTGGGAGGCCCCTGACACCTACTGGAATAGCACTGTGTTCCTGGCCTGGCTCTACAACTCCAGGTATTTAAGTCATTGACTCCTGCTTCCCCTTAGTTCCCGTAGGCTGAATACAGGAACCGCCCATATAAGCCAGTTCATAGCTACAATCTGAGCATGGGCAGATAAAGGTCATTTAGGACAAAAATCTAAAACCCGTTGACGTAAATACTTGATATGTGCTAATAATTGTGCACCCATGGTGCATTCCATGATACCCAGGTGGAAGTCCATGTCCATGTATTCTTTTTAAAAGGGGAAATAAAAGCTATTCATGAGGCACCTTTGTCGCTTTGGGAGTGACTATTCTACGTGCACAAGGAGGGACATCTCCATGTTTAAAATATCTTTGGATGAGGTCATTCAAGACATGAGCTAACTATGAACTGGCTTATTCTTGATAGGATGTCAGAAAAAGAGAGAGGGGAGATTTGGGGATATCATATTAAAGACATTGTTACTGTATTGCCTGCATAATATTGGTCCTTGTCTAGTATAAATGTATGTTCTTTGGAAGTTGAAAATAGATTCATCTGTAAGTTAAACATAAATACGGTGACCAGATATTTTATTGAAGTAAATTTCAATGAATGAACTAGCTTTTAATACATGTATTTGAAGTATCCACTCATTTTACCTTATGTCACATATTGTTCATTTACATGTACATTTCAAAAATTTTCCAAATTTCTTCTGAAATCTGAACCAATGATAGAATTAAATGTTACATATTCATAGTAAGTAAACAGAATTCTTTTGATAATTTGAAAGGGAAGATTTTTTTTCTTCTTCAAAATTAGACCCTGAAGCCTTACTTTGAAAGGAAATACCAATTGAATATGTGAAAACAGACATCAAAATGTGCACTTACAATGAAGTTTGAAATAGGAAAAAATTTTGGTTTGAAAAACTGATGCAGTGATAATCTTAACATGCCTGTCCCCTGCTCCTACATCTATATCATCATGAAGACTGAGTAGTAAATGTACATGAAGGTATGGTAATGCACAGTCGCATGGTAATTGTTCAGTTAACCCATGGAAGTACAGAGCTTTTTAGAGGTCTAAATTAATCATCTTCATTCCTCAAACTGGCAACAACTATTATTTTTTTCCACTCTTACATAGTTTGAAAAAATTAAATATAGATATAACATGAACCAAAATGAATTATGATTGTAAAATTTAAGTGGAAACTGCCCATTTGAACGCGGAAAAAGGGATTATATAATATTCACTGCGTTGCCAATTTAAAGACTTTAATGATTAGTTACATTTAAACTGCTCTCATTTGAAAATGCAACATCATACTGCATTGAAATTGTACTCAAAATTGTCAGCGGATTTTTCTCTTTCTACTCATGTATAATGTGTCATGCCCAGCATTCTGAACCAACATATACTGCCAAAGCGTCTCCTAAAGGAGACACTGTACATGTACATCTATGGGTTAATTGGCACTTACTGTTTGTGCCGATGGACACATGTGGCATGCCGATTAGTTGGCCAATGGGTACATATTTCAAGCAAAGGGTAAATGAAATGCTGTTACATGTAGTTACAAAAATGTTTTTCCGACAGTCGGTGAAGGACAAAATAGTGATCAAACAATGACCGATGAAAATAAAGTGTGAATTACAGAGTATTTGTTACAAAACGGTTTTGCCGATTGCCCAGTCAGTGGCAAATAGTCACTAGTGATTGATGGAAGTATCTTACAGTAAATTGTAACTGTTTGTCACAAAATTCTTTGTCCAATAGCCCAGTGAAAGACAAAGTAGTGACAAATGACCGCTGGGGAATCGATATTAGGTGCAAGCATGGTGGATACTATACTTGTCACGACAGATACAATCCCGGTATGTTATTAAAAAAGAATGTATTTTGTAATTTTTTTTTTGTGGTCATAGAGGTCCTACCTTACATACGTCCGGAGGGTAGATATGCTTGTATAGTACATTAATGCTTTCAATCAAATAGCTCTTGTTCCCTTTTCAATGTTGCATGGGTGTTTGAGGTACACTCTTCGAGTATTTGGTTCCATTTGTGTATGATGTAGCCCAGTGAAGGACAAAATAGTGACTAACGATCGCTGGGGCCAAGGCGATAGCTGCAAGCATGGCGGATACTACACTTGTCAGGATAGGTACAATCCTGGTATGTTGCCAAAGTTTTTTTGTTTGTTTTTTTTATTAAAAATTGCTGCTTTGCATCAAATAGTTTTCACTGTCCTTCAAGTGCAGCATACCTATTGAAAATGCTCAGAATAGAAAATGGTATGCTTTCCTCTTTCCTCTGTCAAGAAGTCAAGTCCAAGATATTTTGTCCTATATATTGCCTATGACACAAAAAATTGACTTCTTACTGTGATATTGAAGTTATTTGTTCTAATATAGCCTGGATCACATGGGATTTAAAAGATTTATAAAGATAATTTCTTGAAAATTTTTACCACTTATTCTGTGGGAAATTACATGAGAATACATGTATGCATGCTCAAATTTGTTCTGCAAATGGTTGTCAGTCAATCCTGACTGAACACCTCGCAGTTCCTTTTATCTTCTAAACTAAAAATGGGGTTTCTCTGTTCATCTCATCTGTTATGGAGATTTTTTTTTTCCTGCCCCCGTTTACTGCTTGCTTTTATGATTTATGTCGATGTCTTTTGGGACATGGAAGGGAAAAATCAGCATAGAAACCAGCAGTACAGATGTCAGCCAAGGCAATGTCAAATTACGTTTTGAGTGTTCTGCAATACTTGGTATCGCATGGGGCACAATATGACCAGATATCTTGGACTTGCCCAAATGAAGCCCCTGGCTTGAGTCATGTGAATAAAATCATTTGGTGCGGCTATGAAGTATTTGGTCCCATTTGTTTACAAAATAGCCCGGTGAAGGAGAAAGTAGTGACCAATGATCGCTGGGGCAGTGGGGATATGTGCAAGCATGGTGGATTCTATACCTGTGGGGACAGATTCAGCCCGGGTAGGTTTGCAGCCATCGTCTTGAAATCATGGTGTCTACTAAACCGCTATTACCCTCACATCCTAATACAGTTCTTGTTGAAAGTGCATGCTGTGTGAAATGCTTGTATGAAGTCATAGTTTTGCTCCTAATATAACAAGCATGTCTCTGCTGTAAATCTCTTCCTAGAAAACTATTAACATGTCAGAATTTTATGAAATATATTCAATTCAATTCATTTCAATTCAATTCAATGAAACATTTATTTTCTTCCAATTTCACTTGAGTTTACAATCATTTCTTCTTTTCTTTTCTTTTTTTAGTTTGAGTACATTTTATACATAGTAACAACATAATATATTTCAATAACATAATAGGAAGAAGGCAAGGTCCCTAAAAGCAAGTGCTTGTGACGGGCTCGCCTGAACAACTCAGCACAATAATTACAATATACATGTATAGGAGAGCAGAGGGGAGAGCTTGTTAGAATAAAGAGAAAAGAAGAAACAGAAGTAGTAGAAGAAGACTGCAACAGTATCGCTTGAAATTCGTAGCATGCATGTAAGCATGATGACTATGGCAAGATTATGGTGTACAGTACGGTTTACAGTATACATTTACTGTTTTCAGGAAAACAAACAATGGTGATAGGATTCAGTCCCAGCCAGCAGTTATCAAATTGCTATAAATAATAATTTTAATCGAGACTCGAGAGTAATCATTGGTGCATATTATTTATAATTTCGGTACATATCCAAACAAGTTAACTCATTATAGAACTAACATTGCATTGTGATAAAGGCAATATCTGTTTTAAAAACATTTTCATGTTATGATTATGGCATCTCAAAGATGTACCCTTGACATTCATTTACATCATTCATCTTTCCAGCATGGTTCTTTCAAAAAATTGCTTTTGTTGTGAAAGTATTTTGTTTGGTTGTTTTTTTCTATTTTCATTTTGTTATGCATACTGTTTGTTATCATGGTAAATCAGTTGAAGCTTAACCCTTCCCTTCATTTATGAATAATCTATTTTCATCTTTTCAGCAGCACCCTTGCCCTTTCTACTTAACCTGCATTTAAATACTGACTTGTGAGATACATGTATACAATATATATATGCACTTTAAAAAGTCTTTATCGATGTACATACCAGGTCCTTTGAGGAGTAGGAGTTAGTTGAAATATTTAAGAAATGAATAGAAAATATTAAATCATCCATTCAGCTTTTTTTGTTTGTTTGTTTGTTTGTTTGTTTGTTTTTTTGTTATTTTGTTATTTTTGTTAAAAGCTAAATGCTGATCTGCTAAGAAAAACCTGAACCGGAATTAACGCCCATGTTGCATGTATGTTTCTGCATACAGATGACATTAGCTTTCTTAGTTGGTTATTATTATTATTATTGCAATCATTACTGTAATGCAAAATAATTGGTAGGTCAGCAACTAATGTTTAAAGTTTGCAAACCATACACAAACAGTATGAAAAAAATTACTCATCAACAGGAGTAATATACTTGATGCTGGCTCTGATGAAATGCACTTCTTAAAAGAAGATATTAAACATTTTTTCCCTGTTGGCCATAGGTGTACTCCAGAAGCACAAGTGGGAGAATGCTATGACCATTGACAAAACATCCTGGGGATTCCGACGCAACGCACCACTCGCAGACTATCTTGACATGGATGAACTCATTGAACTGCTTGCCAGCACTGTCAGGTAGACTTTAATCTTTGAAAATTAATGATAATAAGAAAAGCAAAAGTTGGATTAATTGGATGAATGACTTTTTTCTTTGAGGATACAGCATGAAACCAAAATTTTGACTGAAAAATAATGCTATATTTCATCAGCCAATAAACTTGCCATGAAATATCATCTGACAATATGAATTTCATAATAGCGTTAGCTGTTATCTGCTTTTGGAAGAAAATATAGACCTTCTTTGTTCAAATGCACTTTTCTCACTTCAAGTATATCCCAGACAAGCTTTGAAAATATAAAATCTTGAATTATGTCATATTGTGATCCCATTTGCAGCTGCAATGGCAATCTTCTTATGAACATTGGCCCAACTGCCGATGGTCGTATCGTACCAATCTTTGAGGAGCGTCTGAGGTCCATGGGTGATTGGTTGAAGGTCAACGGAGAAGCCATCTTTGAGACCAGGCCCTGGAGAGCTCAGAATGACACTGTCACTGAAGGAATCTGGTAAGGTTTCATTATATTCTACCTTATTGAAAAAAAATTGTCTAATGCATGGATAGTAAAAAGTTTAATTTATATATTTTCAGTGAGACAAATACAGGCATAATGTAAAAAAGAATTATCATTGTCAGTACTTTGTTGATATAGTTACTTTTATTTATATTGAAGAAATACATGTATGAATGTACAGTTGAGATCACTGGAATTATCTGTTTTGTCAAACCAAGTGCAGGATTGAAATGGCCATTTTGCAACATTAACCTTTCTAGACATGATCTATGACATAAAATAGTGTTTGTGGAGACAATCCTATGTTCTAAAATCCAACTTTCTTGAGACAAAAAAAGACAAAATAAATTAATAGAATTGATGGAGATCTGTTATACATTGCTCACATTAATTAGTTTGTAGCTGTGATGGATGCAGGTTCATCAGTAAATAATGTAAAGAACCTACATCAAGGCCTTTGTCATGTATTTACCCTTTTTCGAACACTTACTGAAATTTGAAGATTGTAAGTCTACACATTTTGAAAAGTGATTAAAAATGAGATGAGGCTTAATGTAACTTTTCAGTATTTTCTCTCTTTTGGATCACAGGTACACTAACAAGACAACTGGTGTCTATGCCATCGTACTGGACTGGCCTGCCAACAACATGCTTCAGCTGGGTGTCCCTGTACCGACCTCCCAGACCTCTCTCTCTCTGCTGGGGTACAACCAGCCCCTGAAGTGGACCGGTACCCCGTCACAGGCCGGTATCACCGTCATGATGCCCCAGCTGACCCCTGCCACCCTGCCCTGTGAGTGGGCTTGGGTGATCAAGATGAAGATGGTGCAGTAGAGAAAGGGGGTGTGAGTGAAGAGAGGGGTAGTGTGTGAATGGAGGAGGGGTGAGTGAAGAGAGGGGGAATGTGTGAATGGAGGAGGGGGTGAGTGAAGAAGATAGAGTGAAAAGAGAATTAGTAAATGAGGGAGAGATGGATTAGGGCTTGTCCAAGGTAACTTACATTTGTAACTGAGTGTGCTGGAATTGTAGTGTGGAATTGTGAATTTGAATACAAAAATATAATTTTGTTTACATATATTTTTTTCTGATCCAACTCTTGTCTATCAGCTTGATACAGTAATGAGATAGCGGTATACAAAAATCTATACCCCCCCCCCCCCTCCAGGGGAGTAGAGTACTTGTTACTGATGGGACTATCCTGTCTTACTATACCAAAACTAAATAATAATGGTGATAAAACTGAGATGCAGTTGGTAATGCATGTGACAAAATATCTTGGACTTGCCCTGTCTATGAATATTCACAGAAGTTTTGTGTTGGCAAGAAAATTCTTAGAGTAAAAATTTCTTTTAAGAGTACTACTGCCTTTAGATCCAATCATTGCATTTATATTTGGAAAAATTACCTTTTGTTCATATCTGTCTGTGTGTAAATGTCAATTTGGCAATGAAATTATTGATTATAGTAGTATTGGTATATTGGTAAGTCATGATACTGAAAATATTGTAATATCAGGTAGTATCAACTATTTGCAACTTTTATAAGAATGAAAAAAATAAATAAAAATGGTGAAGTCTCTTTGAGCCGATTGTCACGTCTTACAAATTTCTTTTACAAATACTGACTTTTGAATTTCAAGAGGATTTATAACTTGAAGTACAATTTTAAGGCATTTATAGATTATGAAATACATTTACATTCACAATGAGAAAAAATTTGTTTGTAAATTGTCATTCTTTCAAAGTAATTTAAAACTTTAAAGTCTGTGCAAATGGATTATACTAGCTTTATAGTGCTGCATATCTGTTTCTCCCTTTTTTACAGGCAGATGATGTTGAAATTCAAATAAATGTATCCTGCAAGTTTAGAATATAGACATAAATTAAACTGTTTTGGTTTCAAAGAACAGATTCATAGAACCATGGTCCTTTAATAAAACATGAAAAGAAGTAAAGTGAAAGATGATTGATAGGAACTTTATTCAGTCTTTCAAATGTACTTATGAAGAAAGATTATCTGTTTATATGCATTTACATTACAGATTTCTATTTTCTATTGTGTAATCAGGAAAATTTGTATTATGTTCCCTTCTGAATTAGATGTAATTGTTGCCTTCTTGAAAAGTGTAAGCTGTGTGTATCTATCTGTGTTCTTAAGCTCCATTCGTCTGCTTGGCGTTACTTCATTGTATTTTAATAACCATGTTGTCCGTAGGTGTTAGTAGGGATACATTATTGTGCTATATTAATTCTGTCATGCACAAAGGCAACCTGAAATTTGATATTTGTATTTAAGGTAACATTTTACGTTTGAAACCTGTTTGAAAATGAGTATAAAAAATGATGGAAAGTTAGGCTTATAAGGATGGTGATAGAGGTATGAAAATCAAAATATTACTATTCACAGAGGGGTGCATTCCCGAAGTGAATGGTACTATTAAAGGCACTGTGAGGCCCATAGTTTTAATCAGAAACTTGAAATTATGGCAGAGTATATTTGTTATATACATGTAATTTGCATCAAAAATTTGAACAAAAGAAGGAAATAGTACAGTGGCTTATCTTTTATTATCTCGTGTGGTCTTGTTCTTTTATGTTCCTAATATCCAAATTATTGAAAGCTGCATGGTGTTATACGGCCAAAGTGATCAGAAATAGGAAACGAAGTAGCCACGACACCATGGTAATCATTCTAGCTCTGGTACACCTGCTGAATATTAGTATTTGGGGTAGGTTTCATCCAGAGTATATTTGTGATGTACATGTATATTTCAAAAATAGTGTTCTATTTGGAAGATGTCATTAAAAAAAAAATTGACATCATTTTCCATATAGTATACCATGTAGTCATTTATAGCGCCGTACATGCCAGTATTCTGATATAGTTGAAAATCCATGTGATTGCATGAAGCTCTTAGCCAATCACTAGATGATTGATGTTTTATCCAAAATAAAATATCTTCTATGTTCATAGATATAGTAATATTGGTAAGAAGTTGGTATGTTATGTGTAAACAGATGTTAATTTGTGCAACAGCATCAAATGCCTCTATTAGCTGAAATGAAATAAGCTTATCTTCATTTTGTTATTGTAATGAAATGAGATTTCTTGTTGAAAAATAAAGATTTCTACTCAGTTTTCTAAGTACCTGTTTCTTGGTTTGTTTGTTTTCCTCATGTACTGTGCAAAATTCGTAAAATATTAATAAAACATGTTTCATTTTTATCTTTACAGTTGGCCCCTGGTCTTAATCTCTCGCTAGATATACACTTGTACCTTACCCCAAACTTATCCTTATACTCATTTTCTAAACAACTTCATAACCAAATATTCATGTAAGTTAGGAATCAACATGCCATAGATGGCACTATTGCACTCCTGAATACAGTGTACTCTGAGCAGACTTCTCAGTCTCAAGAGACATAGTCCACTCCGATGCATGAAAGGGGTCAACCATGCCGGAACCTGTAATGGACTCCTCTAATCTGACATATCAATGTAAGTTTCCCCGTAGAGTACGATTTTTTAAGCACAGAAATTCACCTTGATTCACAGTTAAACATATAATAAACTACTACTACCACATGTACTACCACTACTACTAAAAATACAAATATCGTTTAGCCAGGGTAGCCACATCAGAATTTATATTGGTTTTCCTGCAATCCTGAACCAGTTACTACCCCAGCATTCCTGGAGGGGGGGGGGGGGGGGTTACTTGCCTTACATGGTATACAGGGGTGTGCCGCTCTAATCCGTCATTCTTTTGCAAATAATCCCTCTACATGAGATATGGTTTTCGTGCCGGAAAATTCATAAACGTGCCCCCACATTTTTAAACGTGGGTAACTTCTTTTTTTAAGCAAATGGCAACAAGAAGAAAATCAAGAGAAAATCAAGCAAATTACAACATGGGTAACTTTATTGTGCAGAATGATATTCTCGCCCGTGAAGTACACACCCAAGATGCAAAATCCGTAATAATGGGTATCCTTTTCTGCTAAAATGGCCCTTAAAAATGGGTATGGTATGGTATGGGTATGGAGGCTTCAGCGGCACTTCCCCGTCTGAACCAAATCTGAGTAACTTGGTGACATACCAGATGGTCTACCAAGAATCAATGCAGAGGTGCAGTACTGAAACTTTACTTTCACACATACAAACAAACAGTCCAATCAAATAAAATACAAAGGACACAAATATTCTTGATGTTTTCAGCAATTGCAATTTATTTCATTTTACATCAGTATAATATCAGATAACAACAAAATGTCTTCCTTGTTTATTCAGTACCATTACTTTCATAGTAATAATAATAATAATGCTTTAAAAAAGAAGAAAAGGAATCATTCATCTATATCATGTAATAATAGAGTATTTTTGCAGAATGGTAATACAATTTACATATCCATATATATGTTTCAAATGTACATAACAATTACACTACACGTATGACAAGCATGTATTGGCATCCATTTCACTTGCAGATATCTTGATGTGAAAGTACACGTAACTACGCATTTGACCCCCTGATATGAAGCAGTAAACATTTCTGGATAGCAACGCTAGCCATAAATTACAGATATAGATACAGAAGACCGTCAACTTTTGTTTTCATTCAGGAGCACACGTAATTATGAAAGATTGACGCAAATTTGACAGACACTGCTTTCTGTACCCTATCAGAACAAAAATACAAGGACACGGACATGTATGTAAATTTGATATTCCTTTTTTGACATTAAATCCCCAATAAATGAAATACAAATGTTAGAAATTACAAAAATAAAACATGCAAGAAAAGTAATGTACACTGTATTTTTTTTTTTCAATATAAATATTTTGTAAGCTCAGCACTGCAATATTTGTCTTGGGGCATCGTATATCTACTGCATGCAGGGGAAATGGGAAAAGAATGGTGGATTTGAAATTATACAAATGACATTTACAAAAATAATGAAATTATATCATGTATCAAAACATTTGAGATTATGTGTGTTTCATTTGCACCAGCCAATCTTGTACATTTCTGTGTACAGGAACTAAATCCTTGCTAAGAATACCCCCCCCCAAAAAAAAACGACAACAAACAAATGAACAAAACAAACAAACAAGCAAGCAAACAAACAAAACACCTTAATGAACATGAAATGAAATAATTAAATATAAATAAATTTTTTTTAAAAGACAAAGAAAAAAAAGGAAAATTATATCCACATTCCCTTCCACTGGTACACGTAGCTTCCATCCACCCATATCTTGTATTTCTCATTCTAAAAACAATACTTTGCATAAACATAAAGAAACACTCTTGTACTCATACATGTACTATCTTACAGCATTGCAGAGCAGCAAGTTACAAACACATTCAGCAAATTTATCTCAACTTAGAAGTCTTTCTTTCATAAGGGGATTTATATTGATCTCAGATATCTACATAAATAGATATTACCCAGTACAGATGACACTGAGATTTAGGAAGAATGATCCATACTGTGCATACTCATCGAGTGAGAAAGCCTATACTGACAAAATATTTTGGTTGGACAAGCAACTTTGTTCATTCAAATACACATACATCTAGCAAAAGTGCAAACAAATCTTTTAGCAAGCGATTAAAAATTTACAATACCAAATCAAACTGGGAAGCAAAAAGAATCTATACTATTTTCTACTGGCCTCAACCCTCAAGAACTCCTAATTTACCATAGATATATCGACTCATTTGACTAGTATATGAGTGTGTGCATGTGTGCATGTGCACGTGTATGTTTTTTTTTGGGGGGGGAGGGGGGTCCATCATTAAACATAAAACCAGAATCAACAGCTTGCATCACAATCATTTGTACGCTTCACCACAAACAAAAGGTTAAATACTGCAATTCACACACAATCTACCTTATCATATAGCCATACATGTCAAACTTCTGAAAATAACTGAAAGTTAATTCATACCACATGTTCTATTTCATCCCCCCCCCCCCCACCTTTCCCCTGAATTTTGAAAGGAGAGAGAATCAATATCTGGATTTGTCCCATAAGATTCATCATATAATTGGGAATGCTCAAATTATATGCCATTTACAGCTAATTTCAGATTCATTGCAAATTCATATTTGCAGTTATGATTATGTTGAAAAAAATACAAATCTTCTTACATACCTGCCAACTGTTCCTAATAAATAAGAATATTCCTATTTTTGGGAAAAGAAAATTGCCACTTTAACCAGTGTGTTCCTATTTCTGTACAACTTGTCTGTAGCATTGAATAGGAAATTGAGAATTGTTTTTATTTTTGGAAATTTCTTAATAATTTGTTCCTATTTCTTGGCCTGTCAGGGTTGGCAGGTATGTTCTTATCCCAATTCTAAATATGATAGTTATGGATAAATACACACACACACACATACACACACAAAGAAAAAAAAAACCAATCAAACATCAAACATACTTATCGGCAAATAACATCCGTTATATTCCCATGCACCCACTTTTACTGTATAACTTGTAGTGGTAAACCATATGACGGTAAATTCCTGAAACCGTACTGTTTACGATGACCCACTTTCCCTTCCTGACTCTAAATACATTCTGTCCAATATCAGTATTCTTATTGCCATAATCAAGCATGCCTGTCTTACTACCGTCTATCAGTACATATATGGTGCCCCTGTCTCGAATTAAAATAAAATCTGGGAAGTTTCTGCTATGTCTGGACTTCTACTTGTAAATGTTTCTTTCATATTAAAAGAGCATCGATGTTAAGTACGTGTTCCACACTCACTCATGCCCAGCACACTTAAACCATAAAAATATCAATCTGCCCCCCCCCAACCTCGTACAAAATGAAAACAGACTGGTACAGAGCTATTTCAAGAAGAACTGAAGTCAAATATAAAGCTGTGCCTAGTACCATATTTTCTCCATCTCCCATTACACATGTATCGTGCAAGTATGCAGAACATGCCATTTCAAGAAGAACTGAAATCTAGTGATGTGCACATGAATATCAAGGTGTGGGACTGCAGGTGGGTGAGTTGTCTCCGGGGGACCTAAATTTTCCCTGCTATCGGTACATCATCATTCAATTAATCTAACGATGGCGCCTAATAAACAATTTCTACAGTCTACAGAGCGAGATGGATCATACCAAGAGTAAAACTTTCAATTTGCACTTGCATTATTTGGAACAATTATCAGAACAAGTACAAGAATACTACCATAATTCACCTGCACCTGTGCAGTATTGTAGTACTACTGCAGATAAATTGCTACAATGCTAAATAGTTTGTACAATGCGTACCAGTACTAGTACAAAGAGCTTTGCATGACATAAGAATTTATTCTAATTTCCCACAAGAGATACAAGTATGCAAATATTAATTTACCCACCAATGATAAGTAAGAAATTTGGAGTTTCAAAAACCTGGTCAAGGCCATAATCCATCAAGCCAAGCTGAAGTCCAATTCACTAAAACATGGATCTACATGATGATTCGGTGCAGGCATCTTTTGGCTACTGTGTGGACTATCTTGCACTACTTACAACTGCCTTGAAGAGGCAAGATGACATCTTGATTCACAGACATAAGAAAATAGATATTCTGACTTACACTTACATGTAAGTATCATTGACAGAATGACATGAATTTGGATACTAGGATAGAAGATGCATTTAAAACTGCATGAACTATAACCATATGATGAAAATCCCATAATAATTCAGTTAATTCCACAAGATCACAGATACGTCTAACGAATGAAATTGAAAGGGCGATACAATATGGTGCTACAGTCAGGTATTGTGATAGGGTACATGTATGTATTTACTCATATGTTTGGGAATAGAAGGAGGGGAGGGGAAGACACAGGGGAGGGAGGATTTGATAAGTTACCTTAGAAGATCTTGGTTAATATTTTTCTTGATAATAACAGCAATATGCCCACTTGCACATGAATATCGACTCCACAGAGGAACCGGAGGAGTCGGTTTGGAATTTGCACAGTCACACGTAGAACAACAAATACACATATACTATATGCTGAGAGCCTGAAGGACATTAACTCTGTTTTAGGGCTAGATCCAGGTCCCGGAAACTTATGGTTTTGGCTTTCTGTCCAATTCTGTACCGGTTCTGGTCAAAAATTGAATCATTTGAGACTGGGGATAAAAAAAACACCCCTGAATTTCTTTTGTCAAAGTGTTGGCGTAATCAATGACAAATTAAGCTTTGAAAGGATCTTTTTTTTTTTTCCCTCTGCTATTTACTTTGTTTGGCTAATATTCTGACCTTAGGATGTCTCTGTTTAATGTCCTTTTTCTTTTCACCACTCCCTGAGCAGCATTCTAGCCAGGCGCCCTTTAGATGCTCACAATGCTAAACAAACCACAATCACGAATTTTGCATCCTACTGGGTATCCATTTAACACCCGGGTGGAGAGTGGCAAATGTAGATTAATGTCTTGCCACACAAGGACACTAGTGCTACGTCAGGGTTTGAACCAATGACCTTTGCAGTTCTAATCAAGTGTTCAAACCACTAGACTACGGCACATCTAAAGTAAACATAAGTTAACACCTCCTAGCTCTCATTAATGACAAGAAAGATATTAACTCTGTGTTCAAATACATGTATATGAGCTAATGCCCTTCTGGCCCCTCAACATATGATATCACAGAGAGACAAGAACCAGACCATATTGACCTTTGCCCCGGTCAGGGGGGTCATTCTGTGTGTTGCATCATGGGAGGAAATTCATTGTCATCATCCAGTCGTAGTTGGTTGAGTCCTGCATCCATTCCCGGGGATGGGAATTGGTTGTCGGCAGCGTCAGCGGTCACTAATAGTTCATCGTGCCTGTGGTCCACTGTGCTGGGTAAAATGGGTTCTGGGGATACAGGAAAAAATTTGAAAAGTTTCATTTGTTTTTTCTGTGCCAAAATCATAACAAAATGAGATTTCCATATTACATCTTCTATTGGTATTATACCTTTTTCACTACTGATAGGTACAAAATATGTCCTCTTAGAATAAACTTCAAAAGGAAATGAATTCTGTGTTTGGGATAAAACAGTAATTTTATGTCTCAACACAATGCTCCACTCACATATTCTTGGATGGAATTTGCAGCCCATGAGGCAGAAGAGATTACAGACGATAAACAATAATGCAGTAAGTAGGACATTAGAATGAATCATCATTTAATACATTATGATATAATTGCACATTTGCAAAATACTGGAATGTTTCATCCATGATTTCCAACGATATTTACTAATATCTATGAGGAACACTACAAAGCAGTTACACAAGGCGCTATCGCAAGATCCTTCTTTTGCCCCAAGCTTCCCTTTCCCCACAATACAAGATTCTGTTAACCCATTCATGACAGAGGTCCACATTTTGTGGTTTGGCCTAATATCTTTTGATGCAAAGCCCTAAAAATCATACCAAATACATGAGCAGAAAGAGCAAAAAATTCCACACAAACTGTGCCCATTTTGGTTGCGTCAATAGTCGTTATTTGATGCTGAAATTTTTTTAAAGGAAAATAAGCATTAAAATCCTTAAATTGGCAATGTGATAGAAAGTTTAAAATCACCGTTTTCCCCTGCAAATTGGCAACTTTTTGACTTCTCATCATAATTTCTGTCAATTTATATTCATTTCAGATACATGACGTTTTATAAGAAAAATGTAGCAATAGAATAAAAATGTTGGTGTTGCCAATTTGAAGAATAAAAGCTGATCAAATTAGGCTTTAAATAATTCCTGTCACGAATGGGTTAAATCCATAAAGATTAAAATACTTCAGTTCCATTGTAACTGCAAGAAATCACAAGTACATGTACTCTGCTACAAGACAATACACCCACCTCTAGCAGGACTTCTATGAGGTGAAGATGAAAGCAGATCCACATTCCTGGATCCTCCCGTCGCAGCGGCAAACGTCTTGGTTGCAGCGGGTGAGTAACCCGTGGCAGCCTGCTCTCCTAGGCCCCCTGCTGCCTTGGCCTCGGCTCCTTCACTCTGCTCCTCGGATGCTGCACCACTGGCTCCTGCGGCTCCTTCTCCTCCTGCCGCTGCTCCAACAAGACCCCCACTCCCTGAATCAGCCTGCCCGTCTAATCTGTAAAATAACAACAAGTGGTACTGTCTCTGTGCCTTTTTTGGTTTGGCACATTTAACCAGTTGAAAACCTAATTCTCCCTTTCCCAAGTTGTACAGGCCCTGTGACAACAAATATGTTTAGCTCCAAAACTTAACTAATCAAATTAATTGTACAATTTTTGAAAATTGCAATAGGAAGCACAGGCAACATAATTTCATTTGGAAAATAATTGCTCTACATATTCCCTGTTACCCTGGAAATCAAGTTTTTGTTTTTGTTCTTGTATTTTTTTTTTGGGGGGGGGGGGGGGGGGGAAGGCTCCACACCAAGCCAGCCAAAAAGAAAAATCAAACACTGCAATATCAGAGTTGGTGAACGCTGACTTGGCATGCAGTGAATGACCCTGTCTATTCCTGGGAATTAAATTTACCTGTGTTGTTTGAGTAATGTACAATCGCCTCCATCCGTAGGATCGAGGTTGTAGATATAGATGAAGCCATCAGCTGCTGCTACTAGCACTCTTGGCTTGGAGATGCTATTCATAAAATGCAGAAGAACAAAAGGAAAAATTCAATAGCTTCCTAAACCCCATAGACAGAGGCAAATGATCAGGAATGGCATTCTGAAAATTAAACTCATCTTGATTTTTATCAAAATAATATCAAATGCCATCATCCGATTCAAATTAAAGAAATTTGATTGTGTTTGTATGTGCAACCATCTGAGTATCTCTAATTATCTAATGACAAAACTTAGGTTTAGAATAAGTTTACAATTAAAATCTTCTCACCAACATTTTCAAAATATCAGTCACCCTTGATATGATGGAATTTTGAATACTGACATTTCCATTGGCAAATTCTTTTGCCAATGTTGTCACATGTTGTCAGTCAAAGCTTCAAAATAGTGGAAAATTGTAGTTCCAGTCAAGACATACAATTCACATACATTTATCATTTCTGCAATGGATACAAATGAATGTGCATCATATATCTACCAATCTTCACTTTTGCACGCTAATTGCAATGTCATTTCATCACCATTATGAATATCTATTTAAAAGTCACAGAAACATATTAACAAGACAGGAAGATATTTGTTCTTATTATTATCCCAAGCCAGGAAGATATTTGTTGTTATTATTATCCCAAGCCAGCACTTAAACAAATGGAATATCAATTTGATGATGAATGACAGACCACTCCACTGTGTTCCTCCATTTATACCAACTCCAAAAATATGGCATATAATTTACAGTTTCCTGTCTATATAATTGTGTTTTGGCTTTTTTTTTTCTGCAAAAAATAATGAAAATTTGATGTGCGGTGTAGCAGCTTGCAGTGAGCCACACAAATAAAATTTTGGGAATAAACAGAAACTTCAGTGACATTTCAAAATCATATTATTAACCCATTCGTGACAGGAATTATTTCAAGCCTAATTTGATCAGCTTTTTTTCTTCAAATTGGCAACACCAACATTTTTATTTTATTGCTACATTTTTCTTAAAAAACATCATGTATCTGAAATAAAAAATAAATTGACAAAAAGTATGATAAAAGGTCAAAGTTGCCAATTTGCAGGATAAAAGAGTGATTTTAAACTTTCTATCACATTGCCAATTTAAGGATTTTAATGCTTATTTTCCTTTAAAATTTTTCAGCATCAAACAACTAATACTGACACAACCAAAATGGGCACAGATTGTGTAGAATTTTTTGCTCTTTCGTCTCATGTATTTGGTATGATTTTTAGAGCTTTGCATCAAAAGTTATTAGGCCAAACCACAAAATGTGGACCTCTGTCACGAATGGGTTAAGTAAAAAGAGGGAGAGAAGTTACTTTGAAATCATATGGAATAGAGAGCAACAGAATGACAAATTTTGATGGAGAGAAACATTTGTTAAAATATGAATGCAACAGAGAGCACTTCACCAATTAAACATTGAAATTGATATTGGTATAAACTTGACAGCATTAGACCTTAAGTGCTTAGAAAGTCTTTTGAAACTCTATTCTAGATGCTGGTTGGCTGGTGTAGAGTTTTTCAGTCAAAGAAATTGTATTACCTGTCAGTTATTGGAAGACTTATATCCAATCTATCATTTGTTGCAACACTATTCAAAATCAAAAGACAACAAAAGCACAGACTTCATGCAAACTGCTTTAAATCAAAAGATTACACATCCATTTTGGGGAAAATATATGAACAAGTTCACTGCAGATGTCTGTTCATGTGTTAATACAAAGTTTAGGAAGAGTAAAAAGTTGTTTTGACAAGAGAGATGAGGATGGCAATACTATGCTACAAAAGAAAAAAAGTGGATCACTTTTGTTGGGGAAAACAGGTATTTCTTATTTTGGTTACAACTGGTTAAGTGATATTCCAATATTTTAGTCAATATTTAGCTACACTGAGAAACAGAATAGAATGATATAATTTTACAGACTACTTTGAAATTAATGTTGTCCACTGCTTTTCATATTTATTTTTTTCATTTTGGTTTCTACAATAGTGATATTTCACTATTTTATTTTTTAAGAAGGGTTATTTTGGAAAGAAAGTGAAGCAATGCCATAATTTCCCATACAGCTATGAAGCAAAGGTAACCAATTCTGTACAAAACATGTTTTTGATGTTGTTTTCTACATGGTTTATGTCCAAATCATGGAAAGCCCCTTGGTGGACACAAGAATATCTTGAGTCTCCTGGCTATGAGCAAAGAGATTTAGTAATCGAATGATTAATGAAAGATGTGGTATGAAAATGAAAAGAAATTACATGGGTCCTACTCGTGATTTGGATAAGAGTACCCGGTCAAACCAGCCTCTGGGTTTCCTGATACCACAGAGAAATGAAGTAAATAGGTCATAGAGACACATTTCTAAGAATGGCCCTATATATGTAAACTCACTTTGCAAGAGCACAGACATTCTTGAGTCCAGAGAAGGGTAGCTTGACGATGGCGAACGCTCTGTCCTGCGTGAGAACCTCTGTTACTTGGGAGGGCAGGTAGTTAGCAGGTGTCATCAAGGCTTTTCCTAGGTATCCCATCCATGTCGACGGCTCCTCTGCAGGTCTGACAAACAACAACAGGACAGAAAGGAAAGTTTATTGCAAAAGTCTATGATAACAATCAAGACATTTATACCCAAAGGGTGCTCAAAACCCTCACAATGCATTATTATCATTACTCCAGCAGTGTTATATACCCATTTATACACCTGGGTAGAGTGCAGCAAAGGTGGATTAAATGTCTTGCAGAAGGACATAAGGAGCCAGGCATCAGAGGGATGAAACTCACGACCCTTTGATTATGAGCCCGCACTTTTACCAACTTTGCCACAAAATTTCCAGAAATCAATGAAAATCTATGCTACGCTGATCTTTAAAATAACAGTCAAACCTGTGCCATACAGGTTTATCAGCATCCATGAAATAGAAGTATAAATAAAAACAGTCAAAAGAACTTCCTGTACATAAGAACCACCCATTTAAAAAAAACTATTCCTTTTCTGTGAACAATCAACTTCACTGAAAAATGTCCTTGCCCAAATCCTCTTGAACATCTATAAACCTTCAGACTTCTGAACTTCTTTTGAAGGCATGTACATTTTGCTAATTTCAACAATGAAACAAATAATTAAAACTTTTGAATGTGACTGGGAACAGATCACTGACAATGATTTTGATAAAATTTTGTTGCAGAGTGGATTAATGATGAAAGCTTACTTCTCTTTTGGTTGTTCAAGCTTGAAGATGTGTACAGTCTCTGTGTTACTGGATGCACATAGGAATATTGAGTCTGCACTAAAAGCCAAGGAATTAATGCTAACACATCTGTAAGAAAAGCACATATATCCACATAAATCTATTAATACCAAGTACTGCAAAATAACATGATTTCTCACCATTACACACTGCCTCCAAATTTTCATTTTATGAAGGCTATACCTACTTCTAAAATGATTTCACTATCTCTGATAATTAATCATAAATACAGACATATTTTTGTGAGCCCTAAATGGAAGTATATTTTCACCCCTAAAAAAAAAGAAACAAACAAAGAAAGAAGGAAAGAAATAAATGAAAAAGACAGACAAACCAAAAAAAAAAAAAAAAAACGTTGCCTGGCATGTGTATCAGATCTAAATGTACGTAGATGGAAAATGTATATCAAAATACATTCAATTATCTTTCAAAAATATAAATGGAAATTGGGTTTATCTTTACCTCTTTACTCCTCTCCTAAATTCAAATAATTTCTTGCCATCTGGAATGGAAAAAACTCTGATCACAGTACCCTGGAAAAAAAAATGTAAAGAGAAGGGCAGAAGTTGTGATGCAAATTATATATACAAAATGTGAAGTAAGAATTCAAACTGTAAGATACTGTAGCGTAATCAGTTATATACATGTACTTTGAAATGCATTACTCAGTTACATCCATAGAGGAAATATTTTTGCTGTATCTTGTGAAAGGTACATCAGTTCGTGTGGATCTGCGATGGCGTACAGTTGTATGATGAAGCTCTGAATAAAGTCCGAAGTCAACTTCACTTTCAGAATCTCTTAAGTTTGCATTCTTAGAGGTGAGTAAGCTATAAGTTCAGAGTGATGAGGGGGAGAGAGAGCATTTCCAAGCTGCACAATACACTTTTGTGAAAGAGTCCACTGAATGGGATGTATGATTGATGAGACGTAGACTGGGTTTTGAGAGACTCCAAGGCAGAACGCTACCCCGGCAGAGCCCGGTTTACGCCACAATACCATAGGGTCAATCAGGACACATAAGAATTAGACTGTATTATCATACAGTGTATAATCTACAGAGGGGTTTCTCTTTCTATTTCTCTCTCTCTCTCTCTCTCTGTTAAACACTGGACATAACAATCAAGGGAGATTCCCACATTACAGATTCTGAATCCTATTTCTGGCCAAGAAAGAATGCATCTGGATTAAAGGGATGACCCCCCCCCCCCCTAAATTAGAAAATTGGTAACCCACGCAGCAGACAATAAGACATATGTAGGGGAAGAAATTATTAGAATTGATAAAGTCCACTGGAGTTCTTAACACCAATAATGATTACCCCAACAATGGAAGTTTTCTATACCATAATCTGAATATAATCCACTTCTCTCAGGGATCAACATTAACAGGCACCCAGATGCATGCCCCCCCCCCCAAAATGTGAACAATTAATACAGGGCCCAATACATACAGAGCCCTGAATTTTTAATCCAGAAACACTACCCCAGAAGCTAGCATGGAGCAGTGACTAACCTTCTCTGAAGCTGTTGCAAGCTTTGTACCTGACGTGTCAAAGGCCAGCGCTGCGAGGGGGCTGTTGTGTGCCGAGATCATGGTCACCGCCTGCAGGTTGACAGTGTCGAAGATCTGCACCTCCCCAATCTGACTGCTGCCTGGATAGGCCAGGTAGCAGTTATCGTTGTTGATGGACAGGGCACACAGCCCCAGGGGGTTGGGAGGGGTGTCTCGTATTGTATGCAGTACCTTCATGTCTCGGATGTTGTGAACGTATAGACTCTCTTCTAATGCTACTATTAATCTCTGTGGAAAAGAAAAAAAAACAACACAGTTACTTTTAGCTAATTCTCATAATGCTTTAAAAAACCCAAAGAAAAATAAGAAACATGATATGATATTTAGGGTTAAGTTTATTAGTGTTGATAAAGAGAGAGCACAGCCCTAGGGACTGTCCCTTATTATATGCATTACCTTCATATGATGGATGCTGAGAACATAATATCGTTCGACCTTGTTTATTTGGCCAGGTCAAAACTGCTACAAATACAGATAAGTGATTGGACCGGATACAGATCTGCTTTACGTATAGGTTTTCAGTAAGGTGTATGCGCGTGATATCTTTTCAGTACAGTATGTATGTTTTGTGGATGTGATAGGCAGTAATTGTGAAAAGTGCACATGGTGCAATAACCATTGGTTTTGATTATAAAGTTTTTGAGTGATTTTTGCATGGCATTTCCATGTGATATTGAGTGAAAGAATAGCATACATACATTCTGTACATTGCAAGATCGTGTTTGGTTAGCTGGTGATAGGACATTTACTGTGTCAGCTTCAAAACACTGGAATGATTTGCCACCCACAATTAGGCAGTCTCCATCAATTACAACATTCAGAAAGGCATTAAAAACCCATCTTTTTTGCAGTTTGTAGTTTAGGATATACATTTGATTATATGTTCACTGTTTGATTATTGTAAGCGCTTTGGGCCTTATGGGAAAAGCGCAGCATAAATAATAAGTAATAATAATAATAATAATAATAATAGAGAGATCAGAAAAAGAGGGGGCCCAATAAACGAGGTCTGACTGTACTCTGTTCTAGTGATACACAAATCAAATCACTGCCTAACATTTAGCTAGGTGCCCCCCCCTCAAAAAGAAAACCTTTGCTGACTAACAGCCACTGAAAAACACAGAACTAAAGGCAAGTTTTTTTTTAAATTTCTTCTTCTTCTAATAGTTCTTATAAATGCAAAACCTCTTCTAGTGCTACCATTAATTGCTGTAAAGAAAATAAAAGCCACTGCTTCACTTGCAGCTAAATCTCATGACATTGGATACAATCAAGTACTTAAAAAATATGAAACATGCATGATATCATTACAGAGTCAATCAAAAGGAGAAAATGAAACTGCTTCAATAATGCTATAAATCAACATTACGACAGAGCACAACATGTAAAGAATAATCTTGTTTTCCTTGTGGCACAATCACTCCAGGGGAAGTGAGAAGTCCCCCAACCTTCAATCAAAAAGAGTTTTGTAATTCAATATCTGACCATGAACGCTGTCCCGAAAGCCCGCAATAAACAAAACTAAGGCAATCAATCAACATACAATGCTGAGATCATTATAAACTAACTTGAAGTAACAGGCTTCAGGTATATGTATTATTTTCCTACATGTACATGGATGAATGAATGCATTGTGCACATGTAATTTGATGTACACCTATTTACCAATTTTATGCATATAGTTGTTGCACAAAAGATTTCATTGACAACTAAGAAGCTCGCCAGAGGCTTGTATGACATACATGTAGCAACATCGAATGCATGCAAAATGGATTTTATCTATTCAGATGCCATTATGCATAGCAGGTGAACTGAATATTTGGTAAACAAGGGTTCTGGTGAGAAATGTGTATAAATTTGAATTACATTAGTAAACAAGTTGATTAAATTTGAAAAAAAAAAGAAAACTGAATATTACAATTAATAACATACAGTAAGTTATTTAGCAATAATCTCATGTATTCTACAGACATTATGCCATTAAACAGAAAAGATATAACAGCTTTTCTTTTCCACAGTCTAATGACATGAGAAGGCTAAGAGTTAAAACCATTCAAAAGGCATTACATACATTTTTAAGCAAGTTAAAACCATTCAAAAGGCATTACATGCATTTTTAAAGCAAGTTTTATGTTCACGCCGAAATTGGAAAACCACAAACTCTTGCAATCATTGAAAAAACCAGATAATCTCTCTGGTGCTTTGGACTTTGAACTGAATGATGTGCGTCAATAAAATGGATTATTAGGATTACCTAAATGGGTCAGTAAATCAGGGTCAAGTTGTGTCAACGGCATATGACGTATCGAGAGATACAGAACATCCGACATGAACCCATCACCCATGTCAACAGGATTAAAACAAATATAGACCTACTTCTTAAATGTGTCATATGACAACAAAACCAAAAAAAATCTTGTAGGTCTTAAAGTAATACAATACATTCTACAACACACATATGAATCCAAAATAGATACGTGCATGTCCAGGAGAGTAAAGTTTGTGAGTTTGTGTGAGGGGGTGGTGACGGAGTGGGGAGAGGGCTTTGTGAAATTATTTCATAATCTCAAAATAAACGATATCTAATTTCATTGTATTCTAAGAAAGGTAACAAAGACAACACTTAAATCAAATTTTATTTGCATTAATTCTTTCATTTTTTTGCAGTATAATTACATTAGAAAATGAAAATGAAATTTTACCCTCCCCCCCCCCCAAAAAAATGTCTTCCATGGTGCAGCAGCATTAACATACCTCATTAATAAATACACTTTCTTTTTAAACAAATGACTTCTCCACTTCAGGTAGAACCCCAAAGGACAGCAATGTAAAGCCTACTGCTATATTAACTATTGGGTGTCTGGGGACACATGGTCATTTATAATCTATACCTAGAAACCAATGTTCTCAAATCTTTGACATGGGTGTAGGTGTCCAGACTCTTCAAATCTCAGTCTGGACCCCTACAAAAAAATTATGAGAAGTTCTGAATTTCAAGCAAGTGTTGGACACCGATGAAACAAAATAGGAATAGCATACCTTGCGATTGAGTTTGACAGCTAGAATGGTGTTAGAGTAGCTATAGTTACAGATCTCTGTGCCCTTCTTGAAGTGGCAAACCTTTAGCTTTCGTGGTGCTGTGAGCGACACCACAGCCACCAGGCTGCTGGAGAACAGCCTCTCCACGATACAGATATCTTCGGATTCTGTAAAACAATGGAATGACAAATATATCCAGGAGCTTTGTCACATACAAAAAATTCTCTGAGGCATGACTGGAACGTACTCTATATGAAGCCATGCTCAAAATAATTACTACATGATGTAAGGCACTCACTCATCCTGTGTACACGGTCAATGAATTGACCTCGTCCCACAAAAGCGACAATTCCGTACCGAAACTACATAGCATGCTTTTCTATTGGTTACTCGACGTAATGCTGTCGACCTACGGGTCAGATAAGCGTCGGTTTTCTTCTTAAAATTCACCATTTTCAGTTCATTCATCAGATATGAAGTAGAAAGGGGAAAATTGAGAGCCTCAGGAACATTGCTGGTAAGTAAAATCAAAACTTTTCTTCTCTAGTATAGAAGATCTAAGTCAATATATTTCGCGTTTGCGTCGGCAATTTTTGACCTACGGGTGGGTGTAAGGCGTGTCATGCTAATCAGCAGATGATGGATCGCATTGTACATACTGTACATGTCTTTTGGCAAGACATTTTTCTACCTTTGCCACTCTAGACCAAGGCGAGGTACATGGGAAGCCTCAAGCCTGTAGGGAGAAATTCCTTAAATGCTCGAGTATCTTCTCATGGTAGATTGGATAGAGTCAAGGCAATAGAGTATTAGCTGAGCTACATGTTATTATTTATTAGTCCTTAATTATTAATAACAGTTATCATTATCATTGCTAAGACTATTATCATTCATCTTCTTATACTTCTTCTTATCTTGTTTGCAGTAGTTTTTATTGTTGCTTTTGTTATCATCATCAGCATCAACATCATCATCATTACTTACCATGTTCATAGATTTGCTCTAGCTTATCAACAGACGTCAATGAGAACAGCCTATAGCTTGTCTTTGTGCCTACTGCTAATGATCTGTAAGGGTAAACAAAATACAGATGAAAATAAAGTTACTGTACTAAATAGTACAATGGCCGATCAAAAAGAATAGGTGGATGACTAGGAAAGATTACAATTATCTTTAAAGAAAAAAAATCAAATTATGAACACATTCAAATAACTGCAATGACAAAATCTCAATACTATTTCAGGGTATTTATAACCTCGTACAGTGTGAGCGAGTTTACCTAGGGATCTGCTAAAGAGAAGGATACAGCCTGGAAGTGGGAACATCAATGTAATCAATTCACTGTCAGCGGCTGTGTAATTAGTCATGAGACCAACGTCTGTTTTGTTATACTATTGTACTTCAAGAAATATTAATGTCTGGATTAGCCTGAGACAAATGTTCAGATAATGCTACAAATAAGCAACAAAATTAACACCGATAGTTAAGGCAGTAAAAAAAAAAATGACAAATGAACATTTTAAGAAAGGCAGTGTATACAGCCACACGCGTGTGTCTTTACCTTACGGCCACATGCGTGTGGTTGTATCCACAGCATCGACATAAGGATACAGGCACACTCAACTGAATTCCCACTTATACTCTACGCCACTACAGCTATCGCTAGTGTGTATGTATGCACTGCACAAGCGATGTGTAAATTCATGCGACAGTGTGTTGCCAAACCACAAAACTTGGATCGTCACAAAGGTTTTATCTCTTGAAATTCACTGAAATACAAACAATATTGTACTATATTGTCACCTGCTTGCTGACCAGGTGAGAATGAAGTGAAAATATTGTTTGTATAATAAGTGAAATTGAGAGATAAAACCTTCATGACGATCAAAGTTTTGCAAGTCGCAACACATACCATCGCATGAATACACATCGCTTGTGCAGTGCAGTAGTGCACACTAGCGATAGCTGTCGCAGCACAGACTTCAAGTGGGAATTCAGACAAGTGTGGCTGTATCCTCATATCGATGCTGTGGATACAACCACACGCGTGTGGCCGTAAGGTAAAGACACACGCTTGTGGCTGTATACACTGCCTTTCAGGAAACCTTTCTCCTCTTACAAATTACATACATGTTTGAAAAAACTTGTTCGTAGTATCAGATAGACAGGTAGGCCTAGACAAATCAGTAGGTGTAACATTACGGCGTTACAATTCATTTTCAATAATTTATGTAGCAGTTAACTCTGGTTTTTATTCATTATTAATGCCATTTGTAATTCTGGCAATGTAAAAAAAATGTTTGGCATAAAAAATTATGTAGCAAATCAATAAAATGATTGGTTTGCTATTGGAATGGGTGGAGGTCACCATCAGTCATCATGGTGATTATGATCATGAAGTTAAATTAGTGCTTGCATCATCGATCAAACAACAGAAAAAGCAAAAGAGTAGAGCCTAATTAGACTCTAATTAGGCTAGACTCTAATCATTAACACTTCTGTGACATGTGCGACAGAATTCAGAAGTGATATCAGTCAATCTCTGAAGATCAACCATTAACCGCATCCTAACAGTTAGACTAAGGTCTACATTTAATTTCAATGAGTGGCCAGGGCCAGGGCCGGCCCAGGCCAAGCAAAAATTACATCAATTACATTGCATAGGGTTGCGAAATATTGCACAGAGTGACAAGTCATTGCATTTGCAGCTGCAGTGCAGTGTCGTAGCGCATCACTCAGTTAGTAGAGTCAACTCTACTCACGTATAATCTTGATTGAAATTGACGAATAATAGATTCGAATTTGAATCTGAGGGCTGATTTGCGAGGTTCATCGAGCCAGATTTCCTTCCCCGTCAGTCTGAATAATGTATTCGGAGCATGGCAGTTGAATTTGGCGAAGAAAGTTTGTTGTTATTGTGAGTGTTTCTTGATAATTCTTCGTTTACTGTTTTGTATACAAATCAGACCGCGGTACTATTTTAAGAAATGTCTGAAGCTAACTTCAATGGGGCAATATTTTCAAGAAACTACATCAGTCTGCACATGAGTGCCTTGATGCGCACGCGCAAAAGTCAGCTGTCTGCTTTTGAGCCCCGGCCCTTTGTTTTGCCTATGAGAAAAAAAACCCCTAAAATGGTCAAAACTGCGTACAATCAGAAAATGCACACAAAGAAAACGCACTTTTCTTAAATAAAGGAAAATGCCTAGTTCTACAGTCGTTTGATACTAGCATTATCATAAACATTACAGTCATGATAACAGACATGCATGTATCTGCAAAATGTGCTGTGCTCCAAAAGTTTAATAATGATAATAATTATGAATTTTTGATATTATATCACTGTGTTCTAACTTCTAAGCAAGAAAGTAAATAATCTGGGTGACTTGCAGTCCTAGGATATATCACTGTGCTTATTTTTTTGTCCCTTTTATCAGACCATTTCATACCGTCCGGCCTCGTACAGCTTATTTTTGATACTAGCGTTATCATGAACATTAGGTCATACCAGACATTTACAATGTGTTATTTGTGCTGTGCTCCAAAAGTTTAATAATGAAAGTTGGTCTTAAATTATATCACTGCGTTCTAGGCTTTTGAAGCATTTAGAGATTCAAATTCAAATTCAAATTTATTGTTCACAATTTAAAACGTGAAAACGACAACAAAATATAACAAACAAAATTCATCCAAACGGGCATAAAAAAATCAAAGGTAGATAACAACAATGTTAGAAAAAAAAGGAGAGAGAGAGAGAGAGAGAGAGAGAGAGAGAGAGAGAGAGAGAGAGAGAGAGAGAGAGAGAGAGAGAGAGAGAGAGAGAGAGAGAGAGAGAGAGAGAGAGAGAGAGAGAGAGAGAGAGAGAGAGAGAGGAAAAAGACACAAAGACAGAGATGTGAATATGAAACAATAATACCGGCGTATAAAAATGTGGTGGGATCAAAAGTAGTTAATCAAAAACTTAAAATATTGACCCCAAATCAACATAATATCACTGCTTATTTCTTTTGTCCCTTTTATCTTATTCATACTGTTTCATATACGGTCCGGTCTATAGTTCTATAGAGCTGTTTGATACTAACGTTATTACACCAGACATTTACAATGTGTTATTTGTGCTGTGCTCCAAAAGTTTAATAATCATAATAATGAAATTTCGATATTATATCACTGTGTTCTAGGCTTTTTTTAAAGCAAGGCAGTAAATAATTGGGGTAACTTGCAGTCTTTAGATATATCACTGTGCTTATCTTATTATTATAATTGTTGTTGTTGTTGTTGTTGTTGTTGTTGTTGTTGTTGTTGTTGTCCCTCTTATTATTCATACCGTTTCATGCCGTCCGGCCGAGCCTAATTAGATTTGCTTCAGCTATTGAAACAAAAACAAAAACAAAACAACGTAAAACTGTTGCTCATAAAGTTGGAGTAAAATTGTTTACACCCATTTATGATGAAATGATTCTTGACAATAATTTCTTCCTAATAAATAGATATATAGGCCTACATTCCCATTTTATACTGAAATATCATGGGTGAGTATTTGTTTGTTTTGCGGGACTCCTAAAGCATGCATGCTTGTAAGCTAATATTCACGGGACCTCGCCGACGGTAATGACGAATGTTTACAAAAATCAAAAGGGCACTTGCACAGGCCTATAGGGTCATCGATATGAACAGGGACTCTGGTAATGACTGCAATTATTTCAGCAATGAATCATGTCCGTACGCAGCTGGGGGTAGGGTAGGGGCCGGGCAATCCCCAGAAATTTCGTAAAAAACCAAAGACACTGTTATCAAATTTATATTCAACAGGCATTGCATTTGCCCCCGCCCCGACTGAAAAACCCCTCTGTACGGCCATGCATTGAACCGCAGTATATACCTCTGTACTCCTCCTGGCAAGCTGTACATGATGTAAGCTTCATTCATCATGAATAAATCATATTGTCACAATCATTTGGTGAGTGGAACATTCTGAGGTAAGTAAAAAAAATTATTCCAACTTTATGAGCAAAAGTGTACAACAAACACTGAGTAAGAATGGCGTGAAAGATATTGTGAGACTAAAATTTCAATTCATCTTGCATATGCCACTTATAAATTCCTTTGGCTTTGTTTCCTTTCATTTCTTTTTCGTCGCTGCTGCGGTAACCAGTATTTTTCACCATAAGAATAAACTGTACTATGATCGAGTCTCTGAGATAACCTCATTAAACAATTAGTCAGGTCGACTAATGAGATTACAAGACTTTTGAAAACTGACAACAAAAAAACAAAACAAAAAAACAAAAAAAAATCGTAGTCGGCAGGATTCGAACCTGCGCGGGGAGACCCCAACAGATTTCTAGTCTGTCGCCTTAACCGCTCGGCCACGACTACATTGATGGCGCAAGTGAGGCAGTCAATGCAAATTATCCACTTTGACATACTATAAGGTTTTCAATACTCCTTGTGGAGTATACAAAGATGAATCGAGTTTGAGTATGTGCATGAAGCGCATTGACATTCTGAATTAAGTATTCATTTCCCCTAGTACAAACCATATCATCTTTGGGCCTATTTAAAAATAAAAGAATATAAGAAAAATGCAAAATAAAATTTGGCATACATTGTTAGAAGAGTTGTGTAAAGATTACTGGGTTGTTAAAAATATGAACCTACCAAATGTTGTTTTAAAAAACCCAATTGTATGTAAAATGTATAGGGATCAAGGTTTTTAAAAAAAACAACTGTTAGTAGGTTCATATTTTAAACAACTGTTCTAAATATAGTGTAAGTAAGTTCTCTCTAAACAACAACAATAACAGCAACAAAAGATAAGAACGTATGAATATTTTTCATCTATTTGTTCGTCTAGCTAATACTTCCCCAGCTTTCTCTCTCTCTCCTTCCCTCCCTCTCTTTCACTTCATCCTCTCTCTCTCTCTCTCTCTCATCTCTCTCTCCCCCCCCCCCTCTGCCCTCTCCCTCTCTCCCCTCTCCCTCCCCCTCTCTCTCTCCGAACCCTCTCTCTCTCTCTCTCCTCTCTCTCTCTCTCTCTCTCTCTCTCGACTCTCTCTCTCTCTCTCTCTCTCTCTCTCTCTCCTGATCCTTTCCTATATAACCTATGCAGGCCGAAATGTTGTAGCCGTGACAGATCAAAGTCCAAGCAAAATATTCCTGTGGTTCCCTGTTTGAAAATATATTCCTAAAACTGTACATCAGAAAATCAGGACAGAGGGTACGTACTCCCCAAAGAAAAACTTTTTTAGAAGTTGTTTTATTACACGCCCTTATACCTCGGAAGACAAAACAAACAACACAAATTAAAACACAAAGAAAATAAAAACAAATGAAAAGAAGACAAATCAGCAACCAAGTGAAAGAAAGAAAAGGAAAAAAAAAAACACATGCAAATACGTTATGGTAATCTTAGAAGTAAAATCACAATTTTGTCCTAATTAGCAAAGTCATGAATCATTATTTCTGAAGTTCTAGGGTGGCTAAACACATGATTGAAATGATAACACAATGATTTACTCATGTGCCCAAATTTACATCACAAAGTGAACATTTCTTAGACCTAAATGTAGATCATTCAAGGGGGATTAGTGTGAGTCCTCTGTTCTGTTGTGGAGGTGCCGTGGTATAGAGGTTCATTCATTTGACTCTCAGTCCAAAGTTTGAGGGTTCGAATCTCAGCTCACCCGTCACTCACATCTTTTGGTACTAACATTTGCCACTCTCCACCCAGGGGTAAATGGGTACCTGGCATTTTGCTCCGGGGGTAATGACATAATTGCAGTGCCCTCATCTGGAAAATCAGCAATTATGCTGATGTGGCTTCCCCAGGTAAACAAAATTATTGTTATATTGTTGTTATTATTTATTATTATTATCATTATTCATTGGAGATTTTATTGTTTGCTTTTTGGGCAATTTTTAAAAAAAGCAACAACATTCAGTTTTTTCGAACATGCTAAATACTACTCTAATCTAATTGGTATTTGTTTGTTTTAAATTCATTGCAACAATTTCATAGGTGTCAGTTGTTGGGGAGGGGGGGGGGGGGAGAGAAGACAGGGAGACATGTCCCTCAAAACTTTTAAAAACTTTTAAAGGTGGGAAACACAATGGGGTATCCTCCACTGATCTCTCGGACAGAGACATCGATCTCTACTTCAGAGCGGGACAAAGATAGTTTAGGCATAGCGCCATCTGTCGACTTTAAACTCGTCGATATGTATACACTAAACGTCAAAAGAAGACATGGGACGGCTCTAGGCTAGCGTTATTTCACTAATTGGAAATATTTTGACTTTCACTCTACTATTGCTGAGACTTGTGAGAGGAATGAGTATCAGGACATTAACAGTTTATCATCTTACAATTGAAGGTGAGTAGAAGTGAGTTGAAGTGATATATTTTTCTTAGTTCTTTGTACATGTCCAGTAATGTCAGTGAAATTATTTGTGATGCTTCAGTCCCATTCATAGTTTTATATGTAATATTAATAATTCAGCCCCCGAAAATAGGAGAGACAGCCTGCATAATGCCATAAATTGGCCAGTGCATGGGCATGTTATGGGACGACCGCGGCGGCGTCATCGTTGCCAATACTGGCAGTAGTGATATTCGGTATGGCTGTACTTGTCGTGAATGTCTTTTTGCCTGAAACTTTTTGGCCTAAAATCTCTGTCAAGACTTTGACTTTTTTTTTCAAAATGTGTTTGTCAGACAAATTTGAACAGGTCGTTACAAAAAGTACAATCCAGTTTTGGACATTTTGGACATAGAGTATGTGCTCCTGTGGGCGGCCATGCCCTGTGAGAGGCCGGTGGTGAATAAAAACTAAAAATTACAAAAATATTTTTTATATCCCTTCAAAAATTACCTTGGACAGTCTCAGGTAGGTTCTAGTGCACCAAAAAACATACACAGCGAAAGCAGTAAGCATAATGAGTCTCACTGAATATCATTAGAAGTCGACACCACCAGTCACTGACTGAAAAATGGCAGTTTCTTAACTTTTAAGTTAAGAAACTTTGACATACTTAAGCCAATACTTAAGCTTTATTTATTCAATTTGATAACTGATTTGATTTTTATTTAAGGGAATGAAGTTCATGGTCCATATTTTGCTGCAGAAATTCTTATTTATACCACCAGAGAAAAAGTTGCATGGGGGTGGCCGCTCACCAGAGCCATTTTTCAAGATGGGTCCTGTGAGCGGCCACCCTATGTAAAACGTGTACAAAATGCAGGTTTTTGTAGGAGATTGTACTCTGCCTTCATTTTTTTTGTCACGGCATTTGGTAGATCATCACTTTTGACAGATTTTATGGGTTTCTACACAGTATATTACTTTTCATAAAGTATTGGTATGTAAAGCATGAAATTCAATATTAATTTTGTTTACTTCGTCACAAATATGGCGCTAAATGCTCGCCAAATTATAGGTGGCCGCCCACAGGGGTAGGGGCGGCCGCACACAGGACCCCTAACATCGTTTTTAAAAATGGACACTACTGACCACGTAATTAGTCAGTGATTTTAAGTTTGCCCTCTATTCAATTAGCAGGTATTTGGACTCTGTATTGATGGTATTGAACTACATGTGAGTCTTTGATTAATAAATATAATCCGCAAATTCCCTTTAAGCGGCCGCACACCACAGCCGGTACTCTAGTGTTTTACTTTCATTTTAATAGGTCTAGAGTTTCATTTTTTAAATGTTTTTCTGTATTTAAGTAAAAAATTGTTTTAGCAAGTTTTCTGTGAATGTGGCCATCCACATAGCCGCAAGAGTTGATCTAGCGGTATATCCCTGCCAGTGCCATGACATGGTCAACTCTCAATCTTTCAGATGATGAGGTAATTATTTTAAAGGTTGATCTCGGACATATCTGATTTATGTGCATCTGTAATATAATAACTCAAACAATCATGCCATGCTAGCCACAGCTCACAGGCATGGACTCTAATAATGTTTACAGATCCAGAGAAATAGGATGCACTTTCTAAATGGAAACAGAAAAGAGCAGTTAGAAGCAGAAAAAGAGGATAAAGAAATGTGAAAGGTTAAAGTTGTAAAGACAGAAGAAAGAAAAGAGATAAACCCCCCCAAAAAAAAAACAGAAGCATGATGACTCATTAGAAGAAGAGAAAATGCAGAAGAATGACTGAGTAAAAGAGAAGGTGGAGCAGCAGAAGATGAAGGAGAAGAAATGGAGTATGTTGGATAAAAAGAAGGAATTATGAATAGAAGATAAAAGAGAATACATAAAAGAAAACAATATTGGAAGAAATCACCCGCCGGTCAAAATGGCGTTTTGAATAGCGAAACTAATTGCCGACGTGAATACATTGACTTGGATCTTCTATAAAAGAGAAGAAATGTTTTGATTTTACTAACCAGCAATGTTCCTGAGGCTTTCAATTTCCCCCTTTCTGCTTCATATCTGATGAATGAACTGAAAATTGTGAATTTTAAGAAGAAAACTGACGCTTATCAGACACGTAGGTCGACAGCATGCCGTCGAGTAACCAATAGAAAAGCATGCTATGTAGTTTCGGTACAGACTTGTCACGTTTGCGGGTCGAGGTAAATTCATTGACCGAGTACACAGGATGAGTGGAAGAAATGAATCAACTGAGTTTATTCTGTACTTGGAAACTTTTGCCCATTTTACCCACCATACATGTATAGTTGGAATCAGATGTGTTTTGTATTTTTAATCATCATTCTGCAAGAGTAGATTGTACGTGTAGATGATTAGAGTACTGGTAGTACTACAAGAGTAGTAGTTTTTAGCCCAGGTGTGGAACTGAACAACATTGCAAATTAAATTTCATGAATCATATTTGTCTTTATGCTATGTTATCGATTATGGCCACAAAATTGGTTGTGAAAGTGTAAAACACTCGTTAATCAATGTTTCAGTGGCAAATCAGGGTTGTAATAAAAAACGTTTTTTTATTTAAAAAAAAAAAAAACAACGTTTTTTAATGTTTTAAAACGTTTTAAAACGTTTTTTAATGTCTAAGATCAGTATATTTTTGGAACATGATCACCATAATTATGAATTCTGTAGAAAGAAAGTATAACCCAGTAGTTCACTAAATCTAATATCTTATATCATTCGAAATAAAGAGTATTGCTGATTCGTATTGTACTTACATTTATACCTAGTTGTCTGCCTCCACTTTTTATTTTTATGGGGGGTTTTTTCTCTCAAATTTTTCGAATCTTGTAAATATTTGATTCTTTTGATTTATTTCAATAAAACTTATAAATTAAAAAAAAAACACTCTTTTGGATGCATTTTTTCCCCAAAACTACAAAACAAATAATTTTCCTATTTTTAAGTGATTATTACTTATTTAGTCTCATCAAAAAAAAAAAAGGGAAAACTTCCTTTGGCATGTATGAATTTTTAACTTAAAATCTTAAATTTAAAATGGTGATAAAAAATAACAAGGAATCTGTTTATCAAAAGCAGTAGGCAACAGCTGTGAGGGCAGTTTAGGCCAGCTGAGCAAGGCCAATGACATCTCTACACAGACGTTTAAAGTCTGTCGGACACGATGGTTGCAGAAGGCGCAATTTGGGATTGTGAGCATGAACGGATGGCCAGAATTGCATATTGGCATTGATAATATTCGATCATTTTGGCAATTACACTGTGGACCAGTTCTGAGCTCTGCGTGGCCCTTCAAAATGCTTTATAATCAAAATGGTGGCTAGAAATTGGGCGCTCTGTAACTGTCGTGTTCATATCAACCGTGCCTTATCTTTCAGATCAGATGTTAAATGACATCAGATATAAAATGACAGAATATGTTAACATATATCTTAAGTAATTCGCCAATCAAAATGCAAATAAGTTGGAAAGCCCCACAAAGAAGATTAAAATTTAACAAAAAAAAACATTTGAAAGCACCGCATTATCAGTACATGTACAATGTGACGATCTTGGTGAATCATCTGATTGTAGACCCATTTAAGATTATCCTGCATTGGTTCTTTACTAAACTAGTTGAATCATGCATGAAAATACAGCAAATGAAATAAAAAAACAATTAATTTAAGCATAAAAATGATTAAAAATTGAAAAAATGTAGATGTAGATTTATAATACATAAGTCTATGGGGCGTTTTAAAACATGTTATTTTTGTAAAAAAAAACGGGTGTTTAAAAACACTTTGTTTTAAAGGTGCCAACGTGTTGCAAATTGTATCATATATATTCTATCCCCAGTTTGTTTCAGGGTGAAAATATTACTTAAAAAACAAAGCAATAAAAACATCTTCATGACTTCTGAAGTGATCATTTGGGAACACAAAGTGGGACCTGTCAGTATTCAATCAATCTGTGGTTATCGTTTATATATTCTAGGAGCCCATTTATCAAGTGAATTGGTCCATTACTGAACAGGATTTTTGAAAGACCTTACAAGTTACATGTAAGTTAAGGTCTTTCTTGTTAATTTCATACTAATAAGATTACTTTTTATACCAGCATGTGTATTTATAAACTTGTTAAAGAGCAACAACCCCCCCCCAAAAAAAAGACAAACGTATGAGTTATTTTACCTCTTACATATATATGCATAATGTTTTAGAATATTAATCTCTGCATTTTATCCTGTCTTTTTCCACAGATGGCCAATTTGCTGAATATTTTTTTAGGATACAAAAGAGCTGTACAGCATGTGTATATCATCAAACCATAGAATGAAACTACATGTATGGATATAGCCTGAAATATTCGAAGCATTACAGAATCACTAAGAAACTCGTGAGCTAGCTGTAGGTGAATGAGGACAAAGACAATAATGGCCTCCATGTCTCCTGTGAATACCTTCCTTGTACTCTCAGGCCTCTTCCTAATCATTTACAATGAGTACTACGAATTCCTAACGGTCAAGCACAATCAGTGGACAGCATCTGAAGCGACCCTTCCTCCCTTGACCAAGACAGATGGACGAGATACTGTCCGAATACTTTTCGTCGGTGACCCTCAGATACAAGGATATAGGGATGAGCCTGCCCTGCTGGGATATGTGACTCGATGGGATGCGGATCGCTATTTGAAGACTTACTACCATCATGCGCTCAACTTTGTTAACCCTGATATAGTGATTATTATGGGGGATTTATTGGATGAAGGCAGTATATCCACAGACTGGGAATTTGAGAGATATGCTACAAGGTTGAAGAACATTTATCAGGTTCCTGAAGGAGTACAGGTAAAAAAAAATTATCTGCTCACCTTTTATCTTTATCATTTTCAATTCATTTCAAACTAAGAACTTGTTTATATGACAGCTTTTCTAATATTAGACTGGTTCAAATGAATCTTGGTGGTTTCAAGCCATGAATAATTTAGTCTCAACTGACACCTTTTCACACTGAATTTTTCCTGTTTGCATTTAACTGTATAAGTTTCTGGTGGTGAGAACAGCTGTTGTTCACTATTTAATGTTTCTTGAAAAAAAAATGTTTTAGAAACTAATTGTGTTATGTTTTTGTTGTTTATGATAGAACATAAAAAAGCAAGTTTGTTGTCTTGAATGAGTTTGAATATTTTTTTTTTCAATTTTTATTTATTTATTTAATTTAATTTATATAAATTATTTATTTATTCATTATTTTTATCATTATCACTATTTATTATTATTATTATTATTATTATTTTTTTTTTTTTTTTGGGGGGGGGGGGGGGTCAATGAGCACAATGAATTGGTCTTTACCCAAGGTCTGTACACAAGGCTTTTTGCCATCACTTTTCATGTGGTTTTACATTTATATTTTTTATACTATTATTTCTCCAGAACATTTGGTTTTAAATTCTCATACATGTACATGGACCATCTTGCCATTGAAAATTTACCAGTTATCATATTCAGTGTTCCAGTATGCACTGCATTGCACATGGATCTGTTCCATTTGATTAAATGCGTTTGCAAAAGAAATGTAGACACCATGTATGTCAGGAGATATTGAAACTTAGGAAAAGTATTTGAGAATGAAAATTGTGATTATAACTAGGCTGTTACTGCTAGTAGTGAACACCCAAGTCATCTACAATTAGTGAAAAAAATTGGTAAATCCTTTGAACAACCCTACGATATGTATTCATGAAAAGGGTTCCGGCTTATCTGAGCTTAAATTAATAATGATTTCTTCTGATTAACATCCTAGAGTTAAAACACTCTACTTGCTCACTGGAGACCAAATCACTATCTCAGGAATTTCTGTTGAAGTGATTTGGGCAAGACAGACAAGTGAAGTGTGAGATATATCTAGCTGCAGTGTATCACTTTCATGTGTCAGATATGAGGAAAAGTAATCTGCACTTGGTTGTATTGCATTACTGCAAAGACCACTCAGGCAAGTCATTCACATTGAGGTCTAGTGAGACAGGTCATTCCCCTCACTTTAAAGGGATCTGGTCACTTTGTGGATATTGATTTAATAAATTGTTGAATTTTGATTTCTGTGTTGTATGAAATGTTCAGAAGGATAAATACACACCCAGGAATATATAGGCAGAGCTGCCAATTAGTAAGATTTTATCCTATTTAGTAGGATTTTTTAAGGGGAATATGACACTGAATAGGATTTTTATGCCTCCGCCCACAGTAGGTGGTTGCCAGAGGCATTATGTTTTCGGGTCGTCCGTCCGTCCGTCCGTCCGTCCCGTTTTCGTTCTCGCGATAACTTAAGAACCGTTTGACAGATCAACTTCAAACTTGGCTCGCGTATGCATATGGGAGGGACAATGATCTGATTAGATTTTGGAGTCTCAAGGTCAAAGGTCAAGGTCATAGAGGTAATAATACACATAAAAATGGCTCGTTCTTGCGATAACTTAAGAACCATTTGACAGATTGGCTTCAAACTTGGCTCATGTATGCACATGGAAGGGACAATGATCTGATTAGATTTTGGGGTCACAAGGTCAAAGGTCAAAGGTCATAGAGGTCATTATGTACATAGAAATGGTTTGTTTTCACCATAACTCAACAACCATTTGACCGATCAACCTCAAACTTAGCACATGTATGCATATGGGAGGGACGATGATCTGATTAGATTTTGGGGTCTCAAGGTCAAAGGTCAAAGGTCATAGAGGTCATTATGTACATAGAAATGGTTCTTTCTCGCGATAACTCAACAACCATTTGATGGATCAACTTCAAACTTGGCACAGGTATGCATATGGGAGGGACAATGATCTGATTAGATTTTGGGGTCTCAAGGTCAAAGGTCAAAGGTCATAGAGGTCATTATGTACATAGAAATGGTTCGTGCTTGTGATAACTCAGTAACCATTTGACGGTTCAACAAACTTGGCTCATGTATGCATATGGAAAGGGCAATGCTGTCATTAGATTGGGGGGTCACAAGGTCAAGGTCAAAGATGCCATTGTATAAATGAAAATAAATCAACATGAAGTGCCATTTATTTCTGATTTGGTAATGGCGGAGGCATAAAGTTCGACCACGCGTGGTCGAAGATTCATCTAGTTCCCATTGAAATAGGATTTTTGAAACATGTATGAATGATTCTTTATACTGTTGGATGTTTCAAAATTTGAAACAAATAGGATTTTGGGCTTGAAAATAGGATAAAAAGAAATAAAGAATAGGATTTTTTCCCAATTGGGGTTGGCAGCTCTGTATAGGGTTTGAAACATTGTTATTATCAAGATATCTATCATTGAATTCCGCCATTTGCAAAATTGTACCTGGGTATGCTTTTGTGTTACATGTACACTGTTGTTTATAAGGTAAAAAAAAGGTCTGGCATTTCTAGGTCACTTGTATATTTTCACATCGTGCGAAGCACATGATGATGTTTTTGAAGTGCAATTTTTAGGGCATCGTGCACAAGATAGCATGTAAGGCCATGCAGCTCAGATTTTCCAAATTTACTCACATGGCTTTTAAAAACCTTGTTCACACATGTACATGTAGACCGGAAGTCAAAAAAGAGGTTTAAACCACGGGTGCACTAGGGTACACACACTTTAAACCTCCTCCTGGGTTGTTTTAAAGTGATTACACAATGGTAAAAGTTTTTTGATATATGATCGAGAATAGAATTCTAAGAAGAATAACATTAAAAATTTGATGATTTTTCATTCGAAATCAATGCATTTTGGCTAATTTTCTCATGAAAAGTCAAGAGTTGACCAAAAAATTTGAGTATGAGGTATGACGTCAAAGTGGGTACCCAGCTTCGCGCATTGCAGTTGTGCTGCGCAATAGACTGTACAATATGTATTATATCTTGCGCGCATTTTGCTAGAATTGCGCGACAAGGTATCCACTTTGACATCATTTTGACGTCAAAGTGGGTACCCAGTTGAAACTGGGTCACAGCTGAGGGGTCAAAAATATCCTGAAATCTTACCACATTTGGGGGTTTCCTTGGCAAAACGACTTTTTAAAAAACTTTAGGCAAATGATTTTCTGCTAATAAAATCATGCTCTTTTAATTGAACTAACATTGTTTCAGCATTGGGTACCCCCTTTAAGCAAACATGCACATTGAAACCAGTCCAATTAAATGTTTTCTTAAAGTGATTACACAACATTTGGTAAAAATTTTTTTGGATATATGATCGAGAATAGAATTCTAAGAAGAATAACATTAAAAAATTGATGATTTTCAATCGAAATCAATGCATTTTGGCTAATTTTCTCATAAAAAGTCAAGAGTTGACCAAAAAATTTGAGTATGAGGTACATGTATGATGTCAAAGTAGGTACCTAGCTTCGCGCATTGCAGTATTGCTGCGCGCTAGACTGTACAATATGTTTTATACCTAGCACGCATTTTGCTAGAATTGCGCGACATTTCAGCATTGGATACCCCCTTGAAGGGTGCGCATGCCTAGTATGTGCCAATTTACTCTTATTTTAGTACGCTTTAATGGACGTTTAAACCACCCCGTGGTTTAAACCTCTTTTGTGAATTCTGGCCGTTATGTCACGCTCATGGCAAAAATGCTCCTAACACCAATAAAGCAAAACAAAATAAAACAAAAACAAAACAGCTGCAACATCAATACACTGTAAGCAATATAAGCTGCAAATAAACTGATCTGAGCAACTCAGTCAAGGGCACCAATAAAACTAAACAGTACAAAACAAAAATAAAAACAGCAGCAACATCATTACACTCTAGCAAAATTCAAAACCAATTGGTCCCTATTGGCAATTGGTCCTCATTAACCCATTGAAATCGACTGCAAATAAACTGACCTGAGCAACTCGGTCAAGGGCACTTTGCATTTCTTCGCCCCATTTGATACTCAATTACAGGTAGGGTAATGTGCCAAATGACCGTTGTTCCCATTGTTCCAGCAGTTTTTTTTTTCTTCACTCGCTGCTTGCCTTTCACTTTTGAATGAAAGGTTTATATTCACTGCAGGCTGCGTGTTTTGTTTGTGTGGTAGGAATGAGGCTGAAGAAACACAACCTCATGCTTTTTGTCCTTCAGATGGAATTTAGACCTACAGGTATGCACTCCAAGAAGTGGAGGGTACATGTAGGTCACACATCTTTGCTATAAACTATACAACCATGATAGCAATAACCAAGAACAATAAGTATATAAATTTGAAGTTGTTTGATCAGATATTGATGTTGCCCTCAGCTCATGTTCTGTTGCCATATGAAATATTCCTTAAATGCATTTCTGCATGATGTGAGGAACAAATTCACATGCCTATATTGTATTAAGTACCATTGAGCAAGAGGGAGAGTATTTTGAAAATGTTCCATTACCCCCAAGTGGGTAGTTGGTATGCAGATCTGTAATACCCAGTGGCCCTCACTGGAATTTTGAAAATACTTTATGGCCTGCCTTACAAGTTAATGAAGGAACCCTGATCTGTAGCTCTTCAGTGATGAAATAATCATTAATCATACATCAAATGCACTCCTGATAAGTTCATATCTACTCCTGATCTGTGTGTAAACGTTGTCAAAAAGGCAGTGCATGAAGTAGCGCTTAATAATACGTTTCTAAGCACTTTGCTTGTAGTTATTATCATCCCATCAAAAGGAATTTCAGTCAGATACATTGCAGTTTTTTATATGTTAGATTTGATGAAGAAAGATATGCAGTACATGTACATGTACATGTATGGTTCAGGGCCCATATTCATGAAACTTTCATAGGCCTAGTTGTCAACTAACTGTATACTGTTTTTTGAAGTAGAAAAAACTCACAAATGCACAATCTTATAAAGTGATTTCAATCATATACATTGCAATTCTGTAATTTAGCACTAAGAGATAAAGGCTCTTGGTGTGTTGCGTACGGGAACTGGATGGTTCCTATACCCATAGCAGTACAGAGCTTTCTTGAGGTCTGAATTAATCATCTTCACTCCTCAAATTGGCAATACAAAATATTTTTTTCCACGTTTACGTAGCTTGAAAAAAAATAAATATGGATATAACATAAACCAAAATGAAATATAACTGTAAAATTGAATCAGAAATTGCCAATTTGAACACAGAAATAGTGATTATATATTATTCACTGCATTGCCTATTTACAGAGTTTAATGATTAATTACACTTAAACTGCTCTAATTCGAGAATGCTGCACCATACAGCGGTGGGAATGGGCACAAATTTGTCAGTGCATTTTTCCCTTTCTGCTCATGTATGATATGTACTGCCCAACTTTCTAGACCAACAGATACTGCAAAAGCCTCTCCTAAAGGTGACACTGTACCTCTATGGGTTAAGTGTGTAAGAATTAGAGAATTCAGTAGTTGATGGGTTAACTCTGTTTTTAAATTTCTGTCAGTATTAACTTTTCTTCTAATTCTGTCAGTCATGACATCACATGTGCAGTTATGTGATAAAGTAATGGAAGATAAGAAAGAAAGAGAGAGAGAGAGAGAGAGCTCTAGACAGACAGATCAAAATATTACAAACTGCAAAGGATTGAACCCTGAATGCTCTTTCAACTCTGTTTTTAAATTCCCGTCAGTATTAACTTTTCTTCTATTTTTCTGTCAGTCATGACATCACATGTGCAGTTATGTGATAAAGTAATGGAAGATAAGAAAGAAAGAGAGAGAGAGAGAGAGCTCTAGACAGAGAGAGCTGGAGAGCAAAATATTACAAACTGCAAAGGATTGAACCCTGAATGCTCTTTCAACTTTGTTTTCAAATTCCCACCAGTATTAACTTTTCTTCTAACTCTGTCAGTCATGTCATCACATGTGCAGTTATGTGATAAAGTAATGGAAGATAAGAAAGAAAGAAAGAGAGAGCTCTAGACAGAGAGAGTAAAATATTTTTTTTAAACTGCAAAGGATTGAACCCTGAATGCTCTTTCAACTCTGTTTTTAAATTCCCGTCAGTATTAACTTTTCTTCTAACTCTGTCAGTCATGTCATCACATGTGCAGTTATGTGATAAAGTAAATGAAGATAAGAGAGAAAGATAGAAAGATAGATAGATAGATAGATAGAGAGAGAGAGAGAGAGAGAGAGAGAGAGAGAGAGAGAGAGAGAGAGAGAGAGAGAGAGAGAGAGAGAGAGAGAGAGATTAGAATATTACAAACTGCAAAGGATTGAACCCTAAATGCTCTTTTAAGAGCACTGGAAAACTAGCTATGAAAGTTGCCCTGAAGGAAACTCCTGTATTACATGTACTTAGAAAATCCCAAAAGAGAGACTTGTGCCCTGTCTTTTGTTGACGTAGGTGTATTGAGTAGGTCTCCCGCGTTCTTTGCAAAGTGCATGTTACCTCCACAGGGGAGGTGGCACACAGTATTACAGGCATCAAAGTAGATTTTCTAGGCCACTTTAAGCAGAGTGTCCGGATAAATTGTATAAAAGGCAATGTCGGCAGAAGATGACATAACAACACATGCACTCAATAGGGATGGTGAGGATACGGTATGCTTTTAGTTTTGTTATTGCTTGATTTCAGTTTTTGTCACAAATTGTGACTCCAATAGCTCCAATTTGCAGAATGAGAGAACAAATTTTGATGGTATTGAATTTGTGAGTCATTACTGCTCCGCTCCTGTTTTGAAAGGAAAAGGGTCGGCAATTCAATAATAACATTTGGCCAGAAATACTGAATCTGTATGAAACTGCTACTTCAAGCTTCACTTAATGTTTATATTAAAGCAATATGAAATTTAGATAACTTCCATCTACAAATTTTGTGTAATAATTTTGTTTCATGTCTAGAACGGTATGTTTGAAGATGAAGATGGCCTTGAAAGGGGGAGTGTAGTGGCTTAAATCTGACAAGATGAGCATACCTTGTTCAGATACATTGTTATCAACGTGTCAAAACGTCATTCCTGTACCATTTAAAGACGGATCACTTAATTTCGTCTCCAGTGATGAATTAAAGTTCTAGTGTTATGGTTAACCCATTTGTGACAGGAATTATTTGAAGCCTAATTTGATCAGCTTTTATTCTTTAAATTGGCAACACCAACATTTTTATTTTATTGCTACATTTTTCTTATAAAACGTCATGTATCTGAAATAAATATGAAATGACAGAAATTATGATGAGAAGTCAAAAAGTTGCCAATTTGCAGGGGAAAACGGTGATTTTAAACCTTCTATCACATTGCCAATTTAAGGATTTTAATGCTTATTTTCCTTTAAAAAATTTTCAGCATCAAACAACGAATATTGACGCAATCAAAATGGGCACAGTTTGTGTAGAATTTTTTGCTCTTTCTGCTCATGTATTTGGTATGATTTTTAGGGCTTTGCATCAAAAGATATTAGGCCAAACCACAAAATGTGGACCTCTGTCACGAATGGGTTAAGCAGTATTAAGTTGAGAGCCACAAAATAGAATAATGCTTCCACCTACAGACTACATGTTCATTGTAAATAAGATAACACAGCCACCCATGATAATGAGATTTGGTTGGAAGTGCTCTGCTGCGTACAGATCTATTAGATCAATATCAATAAATTCAATTTCAGCCAGCAGAGAATGATAATACCCTAGGTACTCAAGCACATCATTCTTTTAGTAGATGTTCAGAAACATCGATGAAATGTGTCTCTATGTAAGGCTTCACTTTGCCTTTTTTGTCGGGGGGGGGGGGGGGTAAATATATTGAAATTTTGGGTTCTGTATGCATTGAGCACTATGTTAAAATTGTCAGATTTGGGGAGCTGGATCTAGATTTTGGGTGTCTTCCAGTGCCTTTGCTATAGGAATTTTCAATGTGAGAACTCTGTATTTTGTTTTGTTGGTGATAGAGTAGAGACGCATGCCTGCACTTAACTGTTAACATCTTCTTCTATGATGCATGATGATGGATGGTGCTTTGTCACGTAACTACCCTCGTAAAATACCAAATCTAATTTATGCAGGTACATGTACCACCTTCAGGGGGTGTGCAGCCCAAAATGCATGCTTGTGCAGGTCAAACTTACATAGTTTTATGTTAAAATGCATCATGTGTGATCTCCTTTTTCAGTCATGCAAGTTATAAATTACTTAGTTTTGTGAGAGTCATTTGCTAAGTATTTGCAGAGATCTTTTATCATTTTTATACTGTATGTTCGGATGCTTGCATGGTCAACTACTGAATCGAGAACATTATGAATTACTCTGGGGTTTTTTTTTTTTTTTTTTTTTTTTTGGGGGGGGTCATTCGCTTCCTCGATAAATGCAAGTCAGTGATGTTGCAGTACATACAATTACAACCAAATTCAGACTTCCAGAAAATGGAATGTTTGTAGAAAGTTTTACATGTAATTGCACCAATGTTAAAATAAATGTGTCATGAACATGACTGTTTTTTAAGTGATAAAAATTTTTCCATTTACTCAAAATCTCAAAGTTTAATGGAGATCATTTGCTTCATTCGTGACAGGAATAATTTAAAGCCTAATTTGATCAGCTTTTATTATTCAAATTGGCAACCCCAACATTTTTATTTTATTGCTACATTTTTCTTATAAAACGTCATGTATCTGAAATGAATATAAATTGACAGAAATTATGATGAGAAGTCAAAAAGTTGCCAATTTGCAGGGGGAAAACGGTGATTTTAAGCTTTCTATCACATTGCCAATTTAAGGATTTAAATGCTTATTTTCCTTTAAAAAATTTTCAGCATCAGACAACGAATATTGGCGCAACCAAAATGGGCACAGTTTGTGTATAATTTTTTGTTCTTTCTGCTCATGTATTTGGTATGATTTTTAGGGCTTTGCATTAAAAGATATTAGGCCAAACCACAAAATGTGGACCTCTGTCACGAATGGGTTAATAAGTAAATGAGCAATGTTGAGGTACATGTATACAAAGCCAACTTCACCAGGGCACCGTTTCATGAAAGTTGTCAGCACTCACAGGTGGTCATTCTCTGACAATTACCATAGTAACAGTCTGTGACCAATGCTTCTCAGCCAATAAAAACCAAGGATTTTACTGAAATTGTCAGAGAATGACAACTTGTCAGTGCTGACAACTTTCATGAAACAGTGCTCAGGCTTTCAGAAAACTGCACATTTGCAGTGAGCTTTTATACAACGTATAATTTTTGCTTTCATTCAGTCATGGAACTTATGAATTACTCCATTTATATGATGGTCATTTGCTTTGCATCCTGAATATGACATATTTGAAGAAATATTACTGCAATTGTGATCACCTTTTCAATTACATTTTTTCCATCTGATCAAAATTTTAATGCAGGTCATTTGTTTCCTTCATAAATACATGATGTTGCAGTACCTGTGCTTCAAGCTCGTAAATGGAATGTTTGCAGAAAGCTCCCTGCATTTAGGTTGAAATACATGAATGATTGCCTTTTCAGAATACTGCATTCAGTAATCCACTCAAGGTTTTATGAGGGTAATTTTCTTCCTTGGTAGAAGCAGCTTCTATACAATCTATTTTCTATCAGTGCTGTACATGTATATTGAATTCAATTCAGTTCTTTATTTTCATTCTCAATAAAACAGTATGTACTGTAAACATGGAATATTTCGCGGTGTAGAAATTCGCGCGGCATGACAATTGCGCGAAAATAATACCGTGTGAAATATTTTGTTCATTTCGCACGTTAGACTGTTATCCTATTTGTCCACGAAAATTAGAAATGCACAATTGTGTTTAACTTGGCTGAATGCGAAAAATTAATCGCCTGAAAATTTCCACTTTGACAGTACATGAAATATAAGTACAATAGAGCACTGGCACAAAAAATAGTATAATATGAGCAAAGCAGATTTATGAGAATGAGGGGTCAACAAAAAAGAGCAAATGGCCTATAGTATGTTGACCCCAAAATTAACAAGATAAAATTATACATGTAATCAAGCCTAAAATAACCAAAAACACACATAAAAGAAACAAACATTAAAAACACTTAAAGTACCGTAAGAAAACAAATATTCAAAAAGCACGTAAAAAAGACTTTGAAAGTATGACTGTTCTAAGAAGTGTTGGGTTTGTGCAGCTATACGGCAGTTCTAAAGTTAAAGGCCATCTTTACCTCCCACTTTATAGTTTCACTTTGATTCAGTTAATGTACATGTTTAATCAATCAAAGAAAGGGTGATTTTGTGTTCTACAGAAAAGGTCATTATACATGTAGTGTACATACAGAATTAATTCGAGAGAAAATGTATGGAAAATGAATAATGAAGTTTAAAGTGTATCAATCAGCTGAAAAAAAAGTTGTGTAATGTTAGTATTTACATGTATGAAATAAGCACCCCTGCCCCCCGAAAACTTTACCCCAGCATTCTGGGGTTAATTGTTAAGGGATTTGAAGAAAAAAAATGGATAACATAAAACCACAATGTGTAGAATGAAATGACAGTTTAATCCTGTAAATGCCCTAATTCATGGGTGCATGTAGAAGTATGGAGACTAGTCTACTCACTAGTCATGTTTGTTTAGACATTTATTTCATCACGTTTCATAAACCGTGCTAGTCAGTCAAAAATCTATCCTGTTCAGTCACGTAATATCATGGTGAAACACATTCTTCTTTTATAGACCCTTGTCCAACTTATATGTCATCACTGGATAAGTGGCACATTGAACATGTTAATAGCCTCCCCTATCAGTATTACATGCAGAACTGGAGTTCTCATTAAACAGTTATTATGTGTATGTACAGTTGTATTTTTCATTGCCGACATGCATATCTTAGAATCAATCTACCGGTATTAAAGCAAGGAAGATTTAATGGGATGTACATGTATCTTGCCCATCAAGCAGAGTAAGATTAATTACATGCATAATGTCACTCATCCCCCTGTTATCCCCCCAGATAATCTATCTAGCGGGGGACAATGACATCGGAGGCGAGGGAAGCGATCCCCTTACCAAGCAGAAGATAGCCAGATTCGAGAGGCATTTTTCCTCCGCCACAGAGGCAGTGCAATATAAACACGTTGCTTTCCACAAGGTGAGTTTAATAAACAAGCGAGATGGGCTTTGAAGGTGAAGCTGGGTGCCGCGGGAAGTTTCACAAAGCTGTGCGCAGAGTTACGCATGACTTTAAGAACAACTTCATTATGGAAGGCTAAATGGGATTCTCAATCTTCTTTTAATGTCAGAAGCTAAATTTGAAATATGCAATTGTAGATTAAAATTATTAATGATGAAACCTTTTTAATGTGAAGTATATTTTGTGCCACAATTTGATATTGAGATTATTGGAAATTCCATCCTATTTTGTGAAAATGTCAGTAAAATCTTTGGGCATCCCATCTGGCTCTGCATATTCAAGTCATTTATATAGACATCCGTAACTTTGCATAGAGCTTTGTGAAACATCCCCTAATTTACTAAATGCAGATAAAGAAACTAAATGTTTACAGTGTATGGCAGTGATTGGCTATGCAGTTACAGGTGTAGGTTTCAGAATCATCAACAAATCTATTCAGTCTTGCTGAAAATTGCAATTAGAGAAAACTTTTAGGACTTAATACTGCACATAGTTATGGAGATATGGGACTTCATATTTGTATCATGAAAGTTAAGTGCCAAGTATTACATATTGACTCTACTTCCACTTTTTTCTGGTCATATCTAGAATTTTATAGCCTTTTACTAGAGCAGTGATATCCTCTTGTTGGCACAGTACTACATGTATGATATCCTTTCATACAGAAATAACAAAGAATCAGAAGGCCCACAAATGACTTTTACCTCAACCATAATGAAGCGTTCTCTTTAATGTGCAGTGTACATGGTAGGCGAGGGATACAGCTCACGAAGCCTGAATTAAATAAACGCAACATTGAAAGGGGTTGCGTCTGATCACATCCACATAAGGTTCCCTAATAAAAGTGCATTAGTTTTGGGGTGCATAGCAAAACAGGTCGATGTGTAACTACATGTAGCTTGCCAACATCAGCGTATTGCAAAAAAAAAAAAAAGGATGATTGTATTGTTCAGTTTGTAAAGCAGGCACACTGAAATTGAATCTGATACTTTATGTTTTCCTTGTATAATCCCTGTTCTAACACTGCTTCTGTTCAAATTTTCTCTGAAATCTGTTTTTCCTCTCCTATTGTTATTGTGTTATTTTTCTTTGTTTGCTTTATATCTCTCTTTCTTTATTATTTATGCAAGTTATTATTCTTTTGTTATCTCGTTAAAGGAGGTATAACATGCAGAGAATGAAAGTAGAAAGTAGAAAGTAGAAATTAGAAATTAGAAAGAAGAAAGTAGTAAGAAGCTAAATTGTTTTAGTAACTTGGCTTAACAAATTTTATTTTTCTTTTCTTCATGTCATGCATATGTGTAAATAATTATTAATATCTAAAGTGCTTGTTATAGGCAACAAGTAGTTTTCTGTATTCAAGAGTTTCATATCAAAATATTGTGTAGAGAAACTCTTCTTTCTTACTTTCAGAAAAAAGAAGATGCATGCTGGTCCTATTAACAAAACTTCTCCAGATATATTTTTCATTTCGACAGTATTATATGCTGTCAATAATATCTTCAGATCTTTTATCTGGAAAATATCAAGAAATACATGTACAATAAAGGCGTGATAATTAGAACAAATTACTTTGATACTTTCATGATTTAATTTTGATGTCTTTTCAGCTTTGAGGTAAGGAAACCTTAAATCCAAACTTTCTCATGCTTTCAGAAATTCTTTGTGTAAATAGGGGTCATTTTTGCAACATTTTTGTATCATTTTTGAAATTCATGTTTTACTCTAAACTTAACCATATTGGCTTTACACATCATATTTTGCATTAAATTTATAAGAATTTAATTGATCAACACTTTTTTTGCTGCCAGGAGGCAATAAATATGCCTCTTGCCTCAGCAGGATTTTTTTGGTGTTACCTCATATCCCATTTATTTGTTAACAAAACAAAACAAACAAACAAACAAACAAACAAACAACCCCCCCCCAAAAAAAAAAAACAAAAAAACATGGGGGTTACTACAGGGGGTTCTGCTTCATATTTGAACAAGCCTGAATCATTGATTTATTAATGATTCAGCCTTTTCTGACAGCAGATGTAGTGCATCCTTTAAAAAAATGTCACTTGAATCAAGGAGTTTTAAGAGCTGGAGTCCCAACTGGCAACAAATTATTTCAAGCAGCTGTCCCTTTCTAAGGTTACACAATAGAATCTAAAGGTGTGCTGTTGCCTTTGATGTCCGAGGTTCGATGCCGCCAACATTATGGGAAAGCTCGAGTAGTGATTTTGTCACAAATGAAATATCGTTAATATTTCACTTTTTATTTGAAACAACAGAAAGAAAATTGAACAGATGATAAAATATGAATACAAAAGCCTAATTGTGTCCAGAAATCTGCGTATGTCGGATGATAGCAGTTTTCATTTGTGAAAAATAGTAAAATTTTGCAATCCTAAAACCCGCAATTTAACACTTTTCCGATTGCTTGCGGCAAACGAAAATGAAAAGGGAATTTCTTAAAGTACAGCAATTTGTTATGTTACATATCAGATTAGTGCCTACACATGCCCAGTCAAGTAATTTTCATTCATATTTCAGGAAATTTTGCACCATTTCCTTTCGCTTGCCTCCTGTAAAGGTAAGCACTGTGTAATGCTGTTATCATCAGACGAGTGGTAGCGAAAAGTAATTATCATTAAAAAAGCGTATTTCCCTTTGGAAATGGCCCGTAAGTTTACAGCCAGGCAAGAATCTTTTGTCTATGCATCTGCAAGGAAGATCCAGTTAAGCACATGCCTGACATATTTTTTCCTGGCGGCATCAAACGTCACTTCAAAGGGAATGAGTTAGATGTGACTCCAGCTCTGGAAACTCCTTGCTTGAATGAGCAAAGTGCTGGGTATATACATGTACATGTATATAATGTCTGTGACTATAAATGTAAAGCTTATTTCATCCTACATTGCTTTGCAAATTGCTGAATGCTAAATTCTCCATCAAGCCTTTATTCCACATGCTCTGCCATGTTGTAAAATTACTGATCCCCCAATTCATAAATGTTTTTTGTTTTTCCCCCATGTTATCCATAGAATTTTCCATTTTTCATTGCTATAGAATAGATGCTGGAGAAATGTTTTTTTTTAAATAAAAAGTCTAAGATTAGTTCATGCACACATTGTGTACAATGCTTTTTTAATGTATTTCGTCCCCATGGACAGTCTATTGTAAAAGTCTGTATTCAAAATAAATTGCCAATCAATCTTTAATCAGTGTTGGTTATTGTGATTCAAATCAAATTAATGAAATAATGCAACTCATATAACAAAATTAATTATTCATACCAGAGATTTAAGGTAGTATTGATTTTTGTTTTTTTTGTTTTTTTTTTGCCAGCCATGCTTTTTGCTCACAGTGGCATTCATCTGAAAGTATTGTTGTGAGGAGCATCTGCTTTAACTCTTAACTATCAATAACTGTGATTTTACAGGCTTCCATTCACCATTGTTGCAACTGAGACAATTCAAAATGTTTCATGATATGATGGTTGATATTACATTCCAAGTCTGTATTGAATGATATTCCATCAGCATTTATAAGATCATATACATATATATATATATATTGTATTAAACAAGCAGAATTTCATTTACATTGTGTGGAAAAGTAAAGCTCTTTTATATAATTGGATGTATTTTATATTGGATGTATTCATCAATCATGCTTTCTCAAGGTGAGGTGCAATTTTATTTGGTGTAGAATTTAAGCATCATGATGTTAATAGATTTAAGCTGTTTACCTAAGGAACTAGACAGTTACTTAACAGTTCAAACAGTATCATGTTGTTTTGTATGTTAGCATTTAACCTTAAATCTTGATTTTGGTCCAGATGGCAAATGCATGTAAACAAGAAAAAACCCTTTTTGCCAATATCTGCAAAGTTCAGTTTGTTTGTTGTTGTTTTTTTTACTGGAAGAGATACATCTTTTTTGCTTTTATGGAAAGAAAAGAAAAAACGTAATATTTGTTTGCTATTTAGTAATAATTATATATACTGTAAGTATTCAATAGTTTATTAGTTTTGCACAAAACTTTAGTTTTGATTATTTCCTCTTTCTTAACGCATTGACTACTGAATTCTTTTATTGCCATAGGCTTAATACAGGAGCCACCCAGTTCCTGTAGCCAAAGGGTTAAATTGATTTAAATATATTACAATACTCTCATTCCCTCTTTGATTTTAACGGATATTAGCTTTTTCATTTTTCCATCATAAAAAAAAATCATTCATATCATAATTCTTGCACTGACATGCATCATCTGCCCTGCCTTCATCAGATAAACGTATTACCGTACATCCACCGTCCCCCGAACGAGAGAGAGGACCAGGCATTCAGCAACAAACTCCGAGAGATGGGCAGAGAAACCAGGAGCGCTAGCATCCACATCATCCTCTCTCATACCGGTATCTCAGAAGCCATGCTACATAGACATATACAAGTAAGTAGTCATAAGGACGAAGTAGGAATAAAGTTTGGGGCTAAAGATCACATGCATGCATGCTTGTCCATTGGTTATTTTCATGAAATTAAAAAAACACCTATTTTTTGTGTATGTTTTGTTTACAAAATACATAATCCATGTTATATCCGTCATGATAAGAATCTCTGCAATTGATTGGTCCAATGCGCATCATGTGATAAAATGGGTCTGGTTAAACTATGGTGCCCTCAGTAACGCGAATGTGACCATTTTCCTTCGGGTCGCATTCGCGTTACTTCGGGTACCATAGTTTCCAAACCAGACGCTCTCACGGCCGTATATATTTGTATACTATACGATTTCGTTATGAACTTTTGATCCAAACTCATGTTGATAGCCTTGCTGAAATTTGACCTAGGAGGATGCCTCTGTTCTGTTGTAAACATTATGAAATGTGTTGTGTTTTATTTTGTTTTGATAATGATCCTATCATGTGAGGATTTTATTTCAGTAACTTTGATTTGCTGAGAGCTTTTGTAAAGTTATATGCACTCATCACTGTGATGACAAGGTGCTGATGAATAATGCATTCTCCATAAAGTCCATATTGCATATCGCTGATACTGACTGATACCAGCTCCCAATACGATATAAGAGACAGCAGTGTGGGGGCATAGACCACCGGTCTAAAGCATGCATTCATTAATATTGCCTGGCTAATTTGTTGTGCATGATTGTTGAGCTGAAATCAAATCTTCGCCAATTTCTTCATTAGAGTTCAAACATACATGTTAATCATCCCCATGACCAATTTCGAAAATGTACATGCAGCAGTTGAAAGACTTTTCGTGAAATAGGTGTTCCTGTTAGCAGAAAATGAAGGCTACAACTGGAAACCCTCACCGTTGTCAACAACGCTCAGACTCATATTGGAAGTTTGCTTCCCAACATATCAACTGATTTACATGCCAAAGAATTGAAGCGCCGCTTCTGTTCAGATTCGGAGAGCTACATGCCATAGGGAGAATTAGAAAACGTGTACACATTGGACTGATAGGCCTTGAGGGATAACATAGATTGCAAATAATATATGAAGCATCCAAGTATAAACGCATGGTACACCTAGGGAAATACATACTATGTACATTCATTATGCAGCGTCTTTGCTTTCTTGTGTTAATTCGTCAGAAACACAGCATCATTGTACTTAAAGGTTTCAGTATGTAATTTGCTTTTTCAATGGAGCATGAAAATGTCATGAAAATCCTAGATTGATGGATGGATTCTGAAAGCATGCCATGTTAATTACCACTTTTTATGGCATTAATTGCACCACACTGATCAACTTTTAGATTGATGTGTTCTATCATGACGGACCTGGATAATGATACTTATAGCGAGTGGATTAAATGCAACATCAAGCTACATTACATGTAGAAGGACGAGGGTGGGGGATGTAAAGGGAAGGGGAAAAGGGAGAGGGAAAGAGAGGTACATGCATTGGAGAAAGGGATTGGGCATTTGAGAGGTGGAAAGGAGAGGAGAGAAAGGAGGGGAGAAGAGAGATGAAAGAGATACCGGTAGAGAGGAGGACAAAAGTGAGGAGAGAGAGAGAGAGAGAGAGAGAGAGAGAGAGAGAGAGAGGTTGTCTGGGGATAAAGTGAACTGGAAAGAAAGTAGAGCAGAGGACAGTAGTTGGAGAGATTTGTAAGAATGGTAGGAGGATGGACATGTAGAAAGAGGATGTTAAAGACGCTCAGTTGTGGGCTTTCATGGGGAATATGACACCATGTGTGCTTACCCAGTAACAGGTGTTGTCCATTACTATGAGTTTTATGACCAACAGACCTTATGTAATGCTCTGCATATTCCACCCTTGCCCCATATGGCAAAGTCATTATCCCACTTTCCCTGGTCCGAGAATGCCCCAAGCAGGCCCAGGAATGTTTATGGTGGGACAGCTTGTTTTGCTGTGCTCCAGAAATGTAGCTCTATTACAGGTATTTCCATTGCTTTTCTCAAAGTCTGGTGTCAGCAAATTATGATCCACTCCCCATGAAAGCCCACGACTGAATGTCTTTAAGGACTGAAGTTGTAGAGAGAGGGAGGGAGAAAGAAAGAGTGGAAGAGGGAGAGAGAGAGAGAGAGAGAGAAAGAATAGTAGTAATATTGTTGCGTTGTTCTCTGAGTGTAATTTTACAGGTGTACTGAAATTGTGTGAGATGAAGCCACCCTCTTTCTACACCCATTCTCTTGAACCACCCTTACAACAACCCTCTCCAACTGCCATCATCTGCTCTACTTTTCTTTTGAGTTCATTGTATCATCCAGTTCTCTCTCTCTCTCTCTCTCTCTCTTTCCTTGAAAGGCCCCCTTGTGAAAATAAATTCACAGATACGTTAAGTAATTATGCCAATATATAGACTTATTACCAAACAAGCTCAACCCAACACCTGTGAGCTCACTATCTTAGTGTATGAGTGAAATTAAGGGGCACCTTACATGTAGATATCATTCATGACGTTTTGAACACTTAGGTTTAAAGATAAACCACCGCTCAGTATGTGATCATATTTTAAAAGAAACTGTCTCAAGTTATTGATAAAGTTGAAGTGAGTGGTTTTATTTTGTAAATAGATTTATAAGAATGATTGTATTTTTAAATGTATTGTGATTTTTCAGAATCATAAAAACTTAAAAGTAAAAACTTGTCTTGCTGAAAATATGTGGTAAAATTAAAAATATAGTGTGTATAAATAAAATGTATTTTAAATATGAAGGCATTGGAAGAGGAATCCTTGTCAAGTTACATTGTAATGTGAAATTGTTCTGAATTGAAACAGTAAATAATAAGAAAGCTTACAAAACAAAGATGCCCGACATAGCTAGTAGACCTTTGCTCGTCAGCTGCTGAAATTCAGAGCTTAAAAATTGATACCAAATTATATATTTTGAAAAAAAAATCTACAAGGCGTAAATATTCACCCTTGAATGATAAACGCCTATAAACCAAAACAACAACAACAAGAACAGCATATTTTCCTTTGTTCAGTTTTTTACCAGAAATTGACCCTCTTCAAAACAAGTTGAATTCGAATTGTAACAGACTGTGGGCTCTTTTTATTAACAAATTCCCATTGTGACAGTTATGAACAAAATAGCTTCACATTTGATATTAATAAGTACCCCTGGTGATCATTATTTGTCAATGTCCAAAGTGTAAAATGTCATTAAGAATTAATGGCTTTTTCATGTTTGTGTATGAACAGATAGCCGATGGGCAGATGTAGTACTGGTTGAAAAGTTCAACAGAGTATGTTGAATTATTCAAAATAATAGTATCTGAGCATAAAAATGCTATAAATAAAGAATATGGGATACTGATTGCAGACACATAATAAGAAAGATGGATGACTATGGGAAATTCCTTGCATGTCATATCCCAATCATTATAAATGACTGGCATCCATGTAAAGTTTGAAAGATGAAATCTGCATTCTTTCACAAAAAATTTGATTTTTTGCCAGCAGTATTTCTTTATTCCATGGGCATTCCCCTGCAGGTAAATTTGAAAGGAAAGGATTGTTGAAGTATGGTGTTGAAAGGAATTCTTTGAAAGACAGGCTGAGTGCTGGCTTTCCTCTACAGACAGATACCTGTAAATGGTGTTCTGCCATCTTAACAAATTTTAACAAATGAAGAAAATATGTCACTGATTTATGTGAAAATCTATGGAGTTGCTTCCTTTTGATATGCCGATATTACAGAGATGGGGGGTCGCATGACCTTAATTTCTTCATCATCGCGTAGTTTTGTACAGCATACAAAAAAGTACCCCAAATCAAGAGAAAGTCAATTTTGAACAGAATCAGAGTTGCTTTCTTTTGTCATTGGTCGGCAGTATTATACAAGCATGTCAAGAACCCCAGTATTGACTCAGAACCACTAGCATATTTGAAGGAAAGGTGAGAAGGGCAACTTGCCCCCTCCAAACAAATATTAAAAAATAGGGGAAAAGGGTTGCTGCAATTTGAGTTGCTCATTTGTAGGAATAACTGTAAGACTGCTCAAAAAGTTGTTTCCTTGCTACATGTATGGGTTGTCATTTTAGAAGTTGAGATATTTTGCCCCTTCTGCAGCTAAGGGCTGGATATGCCTCTGCTCAAACCGAGCCTTCTCAAACGTACCTCTCCAATCAATCTTTCAAACAAGTATTCAATTTTCTTGGTTAATCAGCAACTCGCTTGGAGAGGGCTTTGCCCACGTGCTATGTCCCTTCTCTTCAATTCTCAGCTCGTTTCCTTGTCTGAAATGCTGGAATAATTCAATAAAATTGTCAACTCTGACTAGAATTTCACCAGTTGATCAGATTGTATGGCGTTGACTTTCGAAGGGGAAACTGAATTTCTTGTATCCATTGTTATTTCCCTAGCGTATTTTCTCCAATGTAGGATTTGATGTTTAAAAAAATTGGAAAATGATTAAATTTTTGGATTTGTGTCTAGCTTTGCAATATGCTTGTATTTGTTTGTAGTTTGTGTTTGTATTTGTTTGTTTGTGCATGTTTTGTTTTGTTTGTTTGTGTGTGTTTTTTGTTTTTTTGCCAGTAATATTTACTTAGGTATATGTGTCTATTTTGAATTTACATGTAGATCTGAATTTTCCACAAGTAACAGTTCCATGCTTGAATTTCCCACAAGTACTGCATCTGAATTTTGAGAGGAGAGCAAATTATGAAGGGGCATGTACTTTAACCCATTCGTGACAGAGGTCCACATTTTGTGGTTTGGCCTAATATCTTTTGATGCAAAGCCCTAAAAATCATACCAAATACATGAGCAGAAAGAGCAAAAATTCTACATATACTGTGCCCATTTTGGATGTGTCAATATTTGTTGTTTGATGCTGAAAATTTTTAAAAGGAAAATAAGCATTAAAATCCTTAAATTGGCAATGTGATAGAAAGTTAAAAATCACCGTTTTCCCCTGCAAATTGGCAACTTTTTGACTTATCATAATTTCTGTCAATTCATATTCATTTCAGATACATGACGTTTTATAAGAAAAATGTAGCAATAAAATAAAAATGTTGGTGTTGCCAATTTGAAGAATAAAAGCTGATCAAATTAGGCTTTGAATAATTCCTGTCATGAATGGGTTAATACATGTACATATGAAGACTCTGTTTGCAAAAGGGGCTAGATCCACTTTTGATGATTCTTGATATCAGAACATTGTTCAACCGTGTACCTGTCTTTTGAACAGAAGTTTTTAGCTGAATTTTTAGAGCACTTGGAAAAAATCCATTTTCTAATTTTACTTTTCCATAGACACCTGTACAAAATCTGGCAAACAAATGCATTTTTCTCTGAATTTACAAAAGAGTATCCTAACCTCTTTTGCAAACAAGCTTTTCATATGTGAATCTTTAAGATATATATATGGGATGCATTTTTTGTCATAGTAGAATGTAACCTTCAAGTTCCTAGACTATATCACTAGTCCTGTATTGTCATGTGGATAGTTTGGTAAGTTGGAAGGGGGGGGGGGGACAGGCAAGACTAAAATAAATGTACAAGTGAATAATCACTTAATAATTACTTCCTCAGCTGCTGTAACCCTATGCTTCATGTATTGATCAGAAATCTGAGATAAGACTAATTCTAGCCTAATCTGATGATATATATGTCTCTTTAACTCCTTTCAGGCTACATGTATATCAAATTTTGTAGAGTTGGCTTTGTGTGTTAACTCATTGACTACCGAATTATCTCATTCTCTGTATGAATAGGCTTAGAAGTGTACCACTCATCAAAAGACAGTTAGCTTTGTACATTAAAGGGTTCCATGTCACTGTAGTATGAGCTTCGAGTATTACCTCTATTAAAAATACTCGGATATACTAACTTTTAAAGAGAAAATTCACGTAAACTCTTGCACAAATTAGGGCATTTACGGAATCGAACTGCTCTTAGATTCCACACATTTTGGGCCCTCTTGCATAAAACTAAAAAAAAATTCAATGCAAATTGATTTTCAACCAATCAGGACTGAGTATTTGGGACTTGCGTTGAATTTTTTGAGTTGTGTTTAATCACAACTTTTTATGCAAGGCCCTGGTCATATGTTTTCCTTTATTTTCTTCAGACTCCTTAACTATTAACTAGAATGCCAGTAAAGTTTGGGGTCATTTCTCATGTACTATCTGTACCCAAATGATGTTTTCAGGTATTTGGTACACTTTAATCCATTGACTACTGAATTCTCCTGCATGTAGGCTTAAAGGCATTGGTTAAAAAATTCTAATTTTGTTACTTGAAAATGGGATATACATAAGGGTTATAGTGTAAAAATACCAGTCTGAAAGTTTCGAAGTATAATATCCACAGGAAGTATTTTTAAATATTAGAAATGTGAACAAATGTTTGAAAAATATGTAAGGGTCGGTTGTACAGACTAGACGTAAGGAGTGTGCATGCGCATATGGCTCACCAGACAGTACTGTGTGTATTGGCGTATCATGCAGAGGAAGGCACTTAACAGTTTTTTTAACTAGAGCAAAACATTCCTCTTATTTATTGTCTCTTAGACGAAAAAATAATAAAATCGCGGTTTGCGTCTTACAGTTTTTCATTCCAAATTATGGTTGGTTTCAGGGTTTTTTAGTACAAATACAGGTACTAATACACATGTTTCATCTTAGTTTGAAAATTTGTTGAATCGGCTGCTCACAAAGTTAGCCAGTGCCTTTAATAAATGGATCACATGGTTCCAGTTGTCAATAGGTTAATACAGGAACAATGCAGGTCTGGTGGGTGATGTGTTGAGAATGTGCCAAATTCCAGCAGTGGCTAATTAATGTATATTAGAGAGTTCTGCTTTCATGATAATTGTTTAAGGATATACTGCACTCTTTGTATACACCCAGTGCCATTCAGTAACTATAGATTTCCTGTATGTTTATAATCATTTCATCTATCTTTTTAATGTGGAATGAAGAAACGTAATTCACATGTCATTTTCAGTGTCATCTTGTGTTATTTAATCACGTCAAGCTGTTGAGATTTACAGCTGTGCTATTGCAATAAAAAGTTACTCAATTTTTTTTTTACTTCAAATCAGATTTGACTACACAATGAAAAACAGAAATTACACTGTAATGCGTTGATGAATAATTGAAAATCTTTCATTATTCAGTGACCTTCCCATTTAATTTTTTCTTTCTTTCAGATTATGCGAGTTCTGAAACCCAAGTATGCCTTTAGTGCCCATTCACATTATGTAAGTATGACTTTGTTTAATTATCATATAGCAAAGCCAACATTAGCAGATGTGCTTGTACTATTTGGTATTGCCAATGCACACCCTCCCCCCCCCCCCCCCCCACCAAAAAAAGAGATTTTCAATGTATTTTTAATGTGTATGCATTTTAGGACTTTTGTTTTCACAACACACAATTTCTGTTGGTCACCTAAATGTCACCCTGATGTGGAATAGAAATGATGTTACTTGTCTTTATATGCCTATTTGTGTGTAATTATTTGTGTAAATGCTGTAATAAAGTTTATTATGGATAGTGTATTAAATACTATTTGTTATTGTTGATAACAATCATTATAACAATAATTTAGTATTATTACAATATTTAATGGTCTTTATTTATTCATAAAAGCCATTCCTTGCAGCCCAAAGCTGAATTACAAATGATTTCACAAGGTAAATGATGCACATGAAAACATTGATAAAACTGTAAAATACTTGATTATAAACTAAAAAAGAAATAGATTAAAAATCGGACCGATATAAAATAAAGAATAAACTTCATTCAACCTTGTAAAGTTAGCAAGAGAAAAGAAAAGATTTGATATACTAGAGTGTATTATGGAAATGGCATTAGATTGATCGGGGGAACATGGATTATCAATTGAACATAATGTAGTAACAGAAAAAAAAGGGGGATAGATGTCACCATAGGCAATGGTATTGCCTGTGGTTATTAATTATTATTGATTATTATTTTGTGATTATTATGATTTTTGTTATTACTATTGGGCCTTTTTTCCTTGTATAGTGTTGCCACTAAAGATAAGGTCATTGCTGTTACAATGTGATTGATACTTTGTTATTAAGTTTAGCAAGACTCCTTTATGTGGTTTACTTTCTCTTTGCCCCCCAAATGAGGTGTATTTACAACTTATATTGTGCATGATAATTTTATGCAGTCTAAATCAGGAAGAATGTCATCCTTAGTTTTAACATTGGTTTAAGAATCTGACATGATTTGCTTAGTCTTGTCACAAATGTCAGCAACTCCACTCCTTACCCAAATTCAGTACATGAATTCACTTAAATCTTCATTAGTTTGAGTGCTGCTCCTGATGGTTAATGTTGGCACGTAGTGAATTGATTAAAAGCCGAATCCATATACAGAATACTAAAAGTCATTAAGGAAATGGTATTCTTCGCAGAAAATTTGCTAGAACAAAAATTTCATTGAAACCTTAAAATCGGATGTTCTTAATCTAGCGTGCCATTTTTCATGCATGCTCTTCCACCAGTTTTGGAGTTTATTAGAACTATAATTTTGCGTTTTATGCGTAGTTACAGATAATAAATCAGAAAGCAGTTTTCCGTGTTGTTGCCTAGGTGAAATTGGTTTTCAGTTTTTATGCAATTTCACAGACTTGAGGTCTTGAAGAAGTGCATGACATCTCCAATCAATTTTTCACATTTAATCCCCTTGATGTATCTTGTTACGAGAAAAATCTGCCTTAATAAAAATCATATCAGTGCAGCGTGCGTAGAGTGGTAGTTGATGGAAAACTGTAGGATTTCCTACCTGGAATAATACCCCTATTATATTACAGGTAGAAGATTGCTAAGACTTGACACTCTTCTACAGCTAATAAATGTATGAATGCTATCAATATTAGTAGCAGCATCACTCAATCCACCCTGAATGCAGACTTCTTGGCCCACTTTGAGGAAAGGCTTTAGCAGTCCTGGATCCCGTTTCATACAACTTATTATCAATAACAAGTTGCAACATGTGTTATAAGCTACTGAAATCCTGGCATCTGATTGACTAAGAGCAAATTTGTCCTTTGCAAATGTGGCAATTGTTACTGATAACATGTTTTATGAAATGGGGCCCTGACTGAAAGTGGATTCCTAGTATTAGATAAAAGCTGTCTGCGCAACTTGATGTGAATTAAGCTATAAAGGTACTTTGCTGTATGTTTTATGACAAGGTCACGGGATGAGAGAGGTTGGGGAGGGGGGAAGATGCAACCATGGAAACAAAGGTGCATAGCAGATGTTATACGCTCTAGCTGCTGTAAATACATGTATGAAAGATGGCATCATTTAAAATCCGGATTGAGTCGGAAGCTGTAGGTCCGTACTAAGCCCGGACTTTAAATACCCTTTTTGCAGTGAATATGAAAATGTTATAGGAAATTGTACTATGTGTTGATAAAGCTGGGTGATTGCACAGTGATAGGCCAGTACCATGACATACCAGGGTTAAAATCAAACTGATGCTCTAGTGACCTTTGTATAGTAACAATCGTCATGAGACATGAAAAGACAAAAGCCGCAACTTGAAGGGTTTCCAAATACAAGTATCTCCCCAAAGGGTTGTTTGAACATGACACTGCAAACGTCCATGGCAAAATCAGTCATTCAATCAGTCAGTTATAATTTTTTTTGCATGAATAGAAAATAAAGGTGGAAATAAAGAAGAAAGATTACATGTATTTGTGCATTAACAAAGCCTCCTAAACATATTTACAGTTCTTTGTGTGTTTTATGTATGATAAAAATTATGCGAAGTACAATACATGTACTCATGTTATTTCATTGTATTTTGCATAGTTCTTTTTTTTTCAGAGGCAGTTTAATTAGAATGAGGCTATTAAAAGGGATTATTAAAAGCAGATGAATGCACGTAGAGAGAAAGAGAAAGAGAAAGAGAGAGGGAAGGTAGGGGTAGAGAAAACAATTAAATTCAATTTAAATTTTATTGTTATAAAATCCTGACATTGAAGGATTATCATCAGAATCAAAACAAATGAATTCACTTAAATCTTCATTGGTTTGAGTGCTGCTCCTGATTGTTAATGTTGGCACGTAGTGAATTGATTAAAAGCCAAATCCATATACAGAATACTAAAAGTCATTAAGGAAATGGTATTCTTTGCAAAAAATTTGCTAGAACAAAAATTTCATTGAAACCTTAAAATCGGATGTTCTTAATCTAGTGTGCCATTTTTCATGCATGCTGTTCCACCAGTTTTGTAGTTTATTAGGACTATAATTTTGAGTTTTATGCGTAGTTACAGATAATGAATCAGAAAGCAGATTTCCGTGTTGTTGCCTAGGTGAAATTAGTTTTCAGTTTTTATGCAATTTCACAGACTTGAGGTCTTGAAGAAGTGCATGACATCTCCAATGAATTTTTCACATTTAATCCCCTTGATGTATCTTGTTATTAGAAAAGTCTGCCTTAATAAAAATCATGTCAGTGCAGCGTGTGTAGTGTGGTAGTTGATGGAAACTGTAGGATTTCCTACCTAGAATTATACCCCTATTATATTACAGGTAGAAGATTGCTAAGACTTGACACTCTTCTACGGCTAATTCTTGTATGAATGCTATCAATATTAGTAGCAGCATCACTCAATCCACCCTGAATGCTAACTTCTTGTCCCACTTTGAGGAAAGGCTTTAACAGTCCTGGATCCCGTTTCATAAAACTTGTTGTCAGTAGCAAGTTGCAACATGTGTTATAAGCTACTGAAATCCTGGCATCTGATTGACTAAGAGCAAATTTGTCCTTTGCAAATGTGGCAATTGTTACTGATAACATGTTTTATGAAATGGGGCCCTGACTGAGAGTGGATTCCTAGTAAGATAAAAGCTGTCTGCGCAACTTGATGTAAATTAAGGTATAAGGTACTTCGCAGTATGTTTAATGACAGGGTAACAGGATGGGAGAGGTTGGGGAGGGGGGAAGATGCAACCATGGAAACAAAGGTGCATAGCAGATGTTATACGCTCTAGCTGCTGTAAATACATGTATGAAAGATGGCATCATTTAAAATCCAGATTGAGTCGGAAGCTGTAGGTCCGTACTAAGCCCGGACTTTAAATACCCTTTTTGCAGTGAATATGAAAATGTTATAGGAAATTGTACTATGTGTTGATAAAGCTGGGTGATTGCACAGTGATAGGCCAGTACCATGACATACCAGGGTTAAAATCAAACTGATGCTCTAGTGACCTTTGTATAGTAACAATCGTCATGAGACATGAAAAGACAAAAGCCGCAACTTGAAGGGTTTCCAAATACAAGTATCTCCCCAAAGGGTTGTTTGAACATGACACTGCAAACGTCCATGGCAAAATCAGTCATTCAATCAGTCAGTTATAATTTTTTTTGCATGAATAGAAAATAAAGGTGGAAATAAAGAAGAAAGATTACATGTATTTGTGCATTAACAAAGCCTCCTAAACATATTTACAGTTCTTTGTGTGTTTTATGTATGATAAAAATTATGCGAAGTACAATACATGTACTCATGTTATTTCATTGTATTTTGCATAGTTCTTTTTTTTCAGAGGCAGTTTAATTAGAATGAGGCTATTAAAAGGGATTATTAAAAGCAGATGAATGCACGTAGAGAGAAAGAGAAAGAGAAAGAGAGAGGGTAGGTAGGGGTAGAGAAAACAATTAAATTCAATTCAAATTTTATTGATATAAAATCCTGACATTGAAGGATTATCATCAAAATCAAAACAAAGCAGAACAAAACTTAACAGAAGCATGTTGAATAATAAGAACAGATTACAACAAAGCAAAGGCAACTGACAAATTGCATCTTTTCTAAATTACAGTCAAGTTACATGAAGCACAACCTGCTGCAGCTGGTGGATTTCTTCAAGAAGGTTTATCCTCGAGACAGCTCGTTGGACCGCATCAAAGAAGATATCTTCATGGAGGAGTATAGGATACCAACATGCAGCTATCGCATGGGAGTACCCAATATGGCTTATGCTGCAGCAGTAATAGGTGAGTGATACTCCCAACCCCTATATAGTGAGATAGAGAAATAAGAGAGTGAGTGAGAGAGAGAGAGAGAGAGAGAGAGAGAGAGAGAGAGAGAGAGAGAGAGAGAGAGATGGGGCTGAGAGAAATAAAGAGAGATTAACTGAAACAAATACTGTAAATGCAGAAATATTTGGGCATAGTAATTTTAGTGGATTTCACGCTATTAGCCGTAAGCGCAAATTCTAAAACTTGTGAAAATTTTGGCATGATTTCATATGCATTTAAAGGCATTGGCTAACTTTGTGAGCAGCTGATTTAAAAAATTCTCATACTAAGATGAAACATGTGTATGAGTACTTGTATTTATACTAAAAAACCCTGAAACCAACCATAATTTGGAAGGAAAAGCTGTAAATTAGACGCAAACCGCGATTTTATTAGCTTTCGTCTCGAGAGACACTGAACTAAGAGGACCGTTTGGACGAATTAAAAAATACTGTTACTTGCCTTCCGCCGCGTGATACGTCAATACATACAGTGTGGTCAGTATATAATGCGTGGTGGGTATGTGCCGCGGAGAAGACCCCCATTTTTACACTCAAATTTCCGTTCCAAAGCATAGCATTTTTATCTTATTGAGAAAAAGAACAAAGAAAACCGTTCCAAAGCATAGCATTTTCTTCTTATCGAGAAGAAAGAAGAAAGAAATCCGTTCCAAAGCTTTGCATGTTTTTTGTTACGCCGTTCCGGCCGCATTGATCTGCTACAATGAGCTGCATTTTTGGTGAAAAGCAGCCCGCAGAGCACTGTCCGACCATCGCCTCTGCGCGAGCGCAGCTGGCGACTGTGCCGCCGGGCTAGCTGCATGCACGTATGCCCGTTCCATAGGGATACATACGCACTCACACACAGGCGAACCGTTCTAAAGACCCCCGTTTTCACAAACATTTGTAGTTCCGAAGCCCGTTCTGAAGACCCTCCTTTTCACAATAAGCCCATTCCAAAGCCCCCGTTTTTTTGTCTCGCCCGCGGCACATACCTACCACTTTTGGGGTCGAGTGCAAAATTTAATCATGTGAAAATAACAACATTTACAGTCATGGTTGTAATTTTTATTTTTTTCAAGAGAGAGAGAAAGAGAAAGCATTTTCATGTTTTGATACAATGACTACATATACACACAGTCCATTGCAAGAACAAGAGCAGGATCTGGGTCAGTGATGCTAAATAAAGCCGTTTCATGTCCCACTTCAACCCCTTGGCTTGTCTGGATAACGAGCGTAGACAGGCCCCACAGGTTTGGAGTAAGGGTTGATAGATGACTCGTGAGACGAGATGCTAATTATGCTGGTACCTGTGAGAGTTTCATGGAATAGAGAGACCAGAAATGGGACGCACATCAGAAGCTGACGTAAATTTTGGTATTTAGGGCAAGAGTGGGTGTGTTGGAGGAGGAGGAGGGAATGTAATGACTGCCTAAAGAATACAAGAGAATCAGTTGTAAACCTTCCAAGAGAAATGACGTAGGCTTACAGGTCTTTTGAGATACACAAAAATGCCTGTGAAATAATCAGGAGAACTAAATAAAAGCTCATCATGATGGCTCTCTTCTTGTAATAATGATAAGTGGAAATTCAAAGAGATTTGAAATTGAATGCAATATGCAACATAAAATGCAGAGTGAACTGTTTCTCGTTGTAAAGGAAAGTTGCTCTTGGTAATGTAGATAGTTTGAATTTTTAGAAAACAAGTTAAAAATCAGTGTGAATTTTGGACTTTCATCTGAGTTGCATATCTTGGAGAAAGCGTATTATTTTAGCATCTAAGAAAATCTTATGTTAAAAAACCAAGCAATGGTGAAAAGCAGCAGTTGTACAGGATAAATGAATTATTTTCCTGGAATAATTTTTTTTTGACCAGCAGTGATGTTGGATGACAAGATATCTTGTAAATTGTGAAATTTTACGTCGCTGACCTGAGATCAAAAATATCTTTTTGCTTTTCATTTGCTTAATATTCAACTTTAGGAGGTAAAAACTTCACAGCATCTTAGTTTTTCCTTGTATCTTGCTACTGGCTAGCTAGAATCATTTGAACAGTTTTTTGAGGGCCAACCAAAACTGTACATAACAGATTGGCCTTTTGATGTTTGATGACATCTTGCAGGCAGGTTGCATTTATGAGATGATTGATGATGGTGTTTTTCCTGGTAGTGTACATATTTTGAACTAACTCGATAAAGAGGTTACAGAAATCAACATAAATTGTAGATGTTTGTGCGTTGTGGTTATCTTTGAGAAAATATAAATGGCAAACAAGAAGAAATCTTTTGAACTTAAGTTTAAAGCTATGCTGGAGCTGCATGGTATACAGAATGAAAAATGGTTTTCCTAGAATAAATTTCCCTGAACCATTACCGATTTCGAATGATGAGAGGTGTTGTGAATTCTAGTGTGTGGAGGTTGGTGTTGGAAGATGGTTTTGTCCTTGTCAGATTGGTCTTTTGATCTATGATGACATCTTGTAGGCAGGTTGCTTTTATCAGATGATTGATGATGATGATGTAATGTCTGATCATAAACATATAATAAATTTGCTAGATGAAAAGCAGCATGCGCGGATATCATTACGCGAATGGCATTAGGCCCCGCCTCTTTCGGATCATTTGAAGGGGCTGATAAGCACCCGTTATCGCCATGATATCGATAACACTGTTGCATTATGCATATCTATTGGGCGTATCAGTTTTATTGTGACACTTTCATTTAATGCGTATTTTTTGCACATTTATTGTGCATTAACTGCGCATGCGGTAAGCGGATGCGTTTAATGTTTCATAACGCGTACAAACAAATGCTACTAGTTGGAAGCATCTTACAAAATGAATTATTCATTTTTGATCATGAATATTGATGGTGCTTAGGTCGGCCTTCTAATGGATCTGGACAAAATGGCAGAGCTTTAGAGGCCTGTATCTGATAGTGTCATATTTTTGACTTTCTTAAACCATAGGAGTACAGAGATTTCAAAATTAATCATCTTTCCCTCCTCAAAATTGGCAACAATTTCCACTCCTACATATTTTGTAAAGAATGAGAATGTGTATTAAATGAACTTGTATGAAACAAAATTTAAAGGCATTGGCTAACTTTGTGAGCAGCTGATTTAAAAAATTCTCAAACTAAGATGAAACATGTGTATAAGTACTTGTATTTGTACTCAAAAACCCTGAAACCAACCATAATTTGGAATGAAAAACTGTAAGTTAGACGCAAACCGCGATTTTATTATTTTTTGTCTCGAGAGACAATAAATAAGAAGACTGTTTTGCTTGAATTAAAAAATACTGTTATCTGCCTTCCGCCGCATGATAGGCCAATACACACAGTACGATCCGGTGAGCCATACGCGCATGCGCACTCCTTACGTCTAGTCTGTGCAACCGACCCTCATATATTTTTCAAATACTGCTTCACATTTCTAATATTTGAAAATACTTCCTGTGGATATTATACTCTGAAACTTTCAAACTGGTATTTTTACACCATAACCCTAACGTTTATCCCATTTTCAAGTAACAAAATGAGATTTTGAAAAATCATAACAATGTAAACCAATGTCTTTAACTGAAAAAAAAATTACCAATTTGTTTAAAAACAGTAGTGACTGTATATTTTTCTTTCTGTTTCCAATTTAGAGACTCTGATGATTAGTAACAATTTAGTCGCTCTTATTTGAGAATGACAAAATATACTGCATTGAAAAGGGACTTAAATTATTCTGTGCATTTTTCTCTTTCTATTCATGTAAAATGTGTTAATTTCTAGTATTCTGGATCCAAATATGCTGCAATTAAAGTTTTATTAAATAGGAGACTGTATTGTTATGGATTAATGTGGAGATTAAAGGAATCAACGTAGATTTTAGACTTTCATCTTATTGATTGATTGATTGAAAAGTTATTTATTAAAACCACATTGCAGATCGAAAGCTGAATTGCATGGAATATACATACATTATTGATGCATTACATAACAAAGTACCATACAATTTGGTATATATTTAAAACATTCAATCATGATTATTTAAAAGGAACGGTAGCATTTCAGATATATATTTTGAAATATTCTGTGTGGTGTGTCTTGAAGGAAGCATCTATTAGGGCATACTTTCTTTTGGACCACTGTGAAAAAAATATATGTGTACAGTAGCTGTCAAGGATGGGAAATGGGTTTTCCCCATCCTTCACAGGGAAAAACCATTTCCAAGTTATCCCAAAGAGAGCCCCCCCCCCCCCCTGAATCTGCATCCAAGAGACATAGGAAACTTTTTCCAAGAAACCTTCCTACAATTCATGAGCAGGTTTGTCATGATGGTGCCATCTTAAAACTGACACGATTTGGTAAACTGCTATGTATCCTCTTTTGTTTATTTTATTTTGGTTATTTAAAAAAGAAAAAAAAAAGTATGTGAAAAAAATAAGAGAGAAAAACCGATTGTATATTTATCTTATAATTGAAATCTGCTTGTATATATAATTTTACAAAATGAAACTCTTTTGGATTGGTGATAATAATAGTCAAATTGAATGATTGCCATTACAATAAAAACCAACATCAACTTTTCCTGAACCATTGGTGCTTTTTGAACAATGAGATGTGTTATGGATGGATGAAGGTGTTTGAAGATAGTGTACCTTGACGGATTGGACTACTGATGTATTGTGGCATCATGGAGGCAGGTTGCTGCTAATAGATGATGGATGGTGATGAGCATATGGCTTGATTACTGGCTCAAGTGATGGTGGGAAGTTTGGTGCGAAAAACAGACATTCCAAAGAATCCATATGTGAAGTGTGCAGTGGGCTGTGTAGTTTTTGTCTCGCCTGCGTAGCGGAGCGAGACATAGGTATCACTATTTCCGGTGTCGGCGTCGTCGGCGTCGTCGGCGTCGTTGGCGGCGTCGTCGGCGTCGTCGTCAACAATTGTGTTGTACACCCAATAACTTTCTATAGCTTTAAGGTGGGATCACCAAATTCATACCAGAGGTCCATCTCTTGAAGGCGCAGGTCAAGTTCGAATATGAGTCGAATTTGAATAAGGTCAAAGGTCAAAGGTCAATGAACTTTCCATGACTGGCACTGTGCTATATTGTACACACAATAACTTTTTATACCTTCGAGGTAGAATTGCCAAATTCATACAAGAGGTCCATCTCTTGAAGGTGCAGGTCAAGTTCGAATGTGAGTTGAATTTGATTAAGGTCAAAGGTCAAAGGTCAATGAACTTTCCATGACTGGCACTGTGCTGTGTTGTACACACAATAACTTTCTATAGCTTCGAGGTGGGATCACCAAATTTATACCAGAGGTACATCTCTTGAAGGCACAGGTCAAGTTTGAGTATGAGTTGAATTTGAATAAGGTCAGAGGTCAAAGGTCAATGAACTTTCCATGACTGGCACTGCTATGTTGTACACACAATAACTTTCTATACCTTCGAGGTAGGATTGCCAAATTCATATGAGAGGTCCATCTCTTGAAGGTGCAGGTCAAGTTCGAATGTGAGTTGAATTTGATTAAGGTCAAAGGTCAAAGGTCAATGAATTTTTCATAACTGGCACTGTGCTATGTTGTACACCTAATAACTTTCTATAGCTTTGACGTGGAATCACCAAATTCATACCAGAGGTCCATCTCTTGAAGGCGCAGGTCAAGTTCGAATATGAGTCGAATTTGAATAAGGTCAAAGGTCAAAGGTCAATGAACTTGCCATGACTGGCACTGTGCTATATTGTACACACAATAACTTTTTATACCTTCGAGGTAGGATTGCCAAATTCATACAAGAGGTCCATCTCTTGAAGGTGCAGGTCAAGTTCGAATGTGAGTTGAATTTGAATAAGGTCAGAGGTCAAAGGTCAATGAACTTTCCATGACTGGCACTGTGCTATGTTGTACACACAATAACTTTCTATACCTTCGAGGTAGGATTGCCAAATTTATACCAGAGGTACATCTCTTGAAGGTGCAGGTCAAGTTCGAATGTGAGTTGAATTTGATTAAGGTCAAAGGTCAAAGGTCAATGAACTTTTCATAACTGGCACTGTGCTATGTTGTACACCTAATAACTTTGTATAGCTTTGACATGGAATCACCAAATTCATACCATTTTTCAAACAATAAGTTTGCCATAACACCTTAATAATTAATTTAATTTTACAATTTTACTCACATTATTATCAGTTACATTCTTTTTCACTAACATTCATTTCCTTACTTGCATGGAAATAATTATAGCTTCATAGTATTAACAGCATTCTTAGTGTTATCTGATTTCCTAGGGATAAAGTAGGCCTATACCATTATTGCATATGTCAACTGTCAGAACCACAATTCACCCCCTAAACTGCTGACAGCCTCAGAAGTCATATAGCATAGTTTTGACATGCAGTCTCTTCATGACTGCAATATGCAGGCGAGACAACGCTTGGCGTTTGCCTTGTATTGTGCTGTGAGGCAATGCTTTTTGTTTTTTTTAAGAGAGAGAGGTCTAAAATTACATTTCAGGCAATCCATGTGTACAAGACAGCTACTTAAATTCATATCACCATAACTGAAAGAAATTTTGGCATGATTTATTCTGAAATGCCACTTGCTATTAAAATAGACCTCATTATGTACACTTTGGTTGGTATTATTTCCCTTAATTGAGCATTATGGTTAGCTACTACTATGTCAGCAACAATTTTCAAGTGCACTGATTTTCTGTTTTCTTTTACTAACCTTACTATTATAAAGAGCTCTTTCTATAGCAGTAAACTGATTTCAAGTTTTGACTTAGTTGTGGTACTAATTGTAGGATGCTTGTAAATGTTACAAAATTCTATCTTGTGTCAAGCTACCTTTGAGTATCTAGAGCGAGTTTTGTCACATTTGAGTGGGAGTAAAGGAAAACTAGAAGTGGTAATGAAATCATGGAGCAATGCCGTTTAAGCAAATGAATACCACAAACTTCCTTTTTGTAGTTGGTGAATTAAAAATAATTCCACCAATTAACCCATAGCAGTACAGTTCTCCTTTTAATGACTTTTTTGCAGTATCTCGTGATCTTGAATGCTATTAGTAACACATTATACATGAGCAGAAAAAGCAAAATCACTGATGTTGTTGAGTATATATGTAATGCAGTACTTTATACCATTTACAAATGGCATCAGTTTGATTGTAACTAATCATTAAGCTCTCTAAATTGGCAATGAAATACATTAATCACTATTATCATGAGCAAATTGGCAATTTTTCTGCTAAATTATGTGGTTCTCATTGATATTGGTTTATGAAATAATCCATTTTTATTTCAGACTATGTAGAACTGAGACAAGGAAAATACAAATAATTGTTGCCAATTTGAAAAGGGAAGGATGATTAATTTTAGGCTAAGAAAACCCCTCTGTACTGTATGGATTTAGTTAACCTTCACTCTGTTTTTCTATGTTTCTATGTTCTATGTTTCATTCTCAGATGCAGACGGTACTCTTCACTACACCCTCCTGTGGCTTCCTTCACGCTACAGGCAGCTATATCGGTACGCAGCCTTCATGATCATCGTGGCCATCATCGCATTCTATCGCTGTTTGTGCAGGCCCAGGGCAAGAAGGAGACATGACTACACGTACAATTCTTATGTTAATTCATGATTTTTGGATGAAATGTTTTTATGCATTGTGTAAAGTTTCTGAAAAGTACTTTAGTCTGTGTACTGTCTTTGCTATTGAGAAGATAGATTTTTATAGAAAATTAGATGAAAAGTAAACACAAAAGTCAAGATTCCTGAAAGAGCTTTTATAGATCTAAACCTTTGTTGACTATTAAACAGATTAAAATGCATTAAAGATAATATTTCCCATGCAGTAGACATGAATACATGCTCACCTAGGTTCAAATCATGGTTAGAATTACATAATTATATGCTCACGCATTGTGACTGCCGGTCAAAGAGTCTCTTGTATTTTAAAGAGAACAGAGTTGTGTTTGATTTGCAGAGAGAGGCGGAATAATGACTGTAATATGTACATTCATTTTTGTGAATTATGAACACAGACCTGTAATTATTGTAATTTACATCAAATTTTTGTTACGGGGTATTTTTGTAAATCATTTGCTTACTAGAAAATGTTTCTGTGAATTACCTTGAGACTCGCTGCATTTTTGCAAATTTCTTTCTGTAGATGGAAAATTCCCCGTTATTTTTACAAGGGTTTTTGCAACATTGATATTAATTAGCCATTGCTAAAGATGTACGTGCACTATGCGCATTATATTAATTGATTTTTTTAAAATTTGTTCTCATAATAGCTTTGAGTGAATTTACTTGCCCTTTCATGATGGTTACTTGCCCCGGGCAAGCGGGCCAATGGATTTGTAGCGCCCTGAAATCGATTTTGCATGTTGAAAAGTATGCCCTAACATGAAAATGCTACTGGTTTCTTGCGACATGCTTGAACAATATAAGCAACCAAAGAGCTAGCAGTAGTATTATTACCCCAGGTACTGGATTCAAATATACACACTTTAAAAATACGGGTCCTAGGGTATTAGAACTATCATGAAGTCGGCTGGTACTTGCTAACTACCAGTATTTGTTACTTTCTTTGCAAGGGACATGGTCATGATGATTTATGGATGGTAAGATATACATGTATGCTATGCACTTAAAACTGATTTGATCGTTAGTAGTATTACGTTTATGCACAGGGTTTTTTTTTTTTTCTGGAGTAGGCTGAATATAAACCTGAAAAGAGTTTTGCATTGTTCTTATTTTTATATCACCTTGGAGTTTATGCAGTATCATGTATATGCCCATAATGTTTTACACATGTATTTACTGGTAAACACAAATTTGTGTTTACTGAATGCATTGAAACCTGTGTATGAAGACTACTCAAGGGGGACAAGAAAATCAGTCTTTTTGAGCAGGTGGTCTTTATGTACAGGTTCATATAATACACATTTTATTGAGAAATGCTGCTCAAGGGAAACCAAAATTGTGGTCTTTATAGGCAGGTGGTCTTTCTATACAGGTGGTCACTAAAGCAGGTTTAACCCATTCGTGACCGAGGTCCACATTTTGTGGTTTGGCCTAATATCTTTTGATGCAAAGCCCTAAAAATCATACCAAATACATGAGCAGAAAGAGCAAAAAATTCTACACAAACTGTGCCCATTTTGGTTGCATCAATATTCGTTGTTTGATGCTGAAATTTTTTAAAGGAAAATAAATCCTTAAATTGGCAATGTGATAGAATTGTTTTCCCCTGCAAATTGGCAACTTTTTGACTTCTCATCATAATTTCCATCAGTTATATTCATTTGAGATACATGACATTTTATAAGGAAAATGTAGCAATGAAATAAAAATGCTGGTGTTGCCAATTTGAAGAATAAAAGCTGATCAAATCAGGCTTTAAATAATTCCTGTCACGAATGGGTTAACTGTTGCTCTCGTGATTGACTCTGAACTCTAATCCACCAATGAACAAATCAAATCCAGCAAACCAGTTAAGATACTATCAGAAGGTGTGTCTTGTGACAGTTTACGGGCATGTCATCTTCAAGTTCATGTAGTAAATGAAGACAGTCACTGAACATTTACACGAAACTTGATGCTTCTGAATGGCAATGCCGATAGCAGTGATGATGATTCATCTGATGGTTCAATCTGCAGATTGATAAATGAATAGAAGAAGAAAATTGCATTCCGATGGGAAAACGCTTTCATCGACCAAAAGAAAATTCACTATGATCTCTGATGTCGTTGCTAATTAAATCGAATGACAAGATAACTGTTGTATCCATAATAACTGTATATATGACATTAGTGAAGAATATTAATCAATTGTATGGTGCCATAGCCTGGCCCAAGGCCTCATGAAATGCACTTAAATTACATAACTTCCATATCATCTAATCATAGCTTGTACAGGCAATACTGTGAGGAATTAGCATTGCTTTGGAGTTGATTTCTTTAAAGCGCTGGGGATCATGCTCATTTTGACTGCCAAGTATTTGGTTAACCCATAGCAGTACAGAGCTTTCTTGTGGTCGAAATTAATCATCTTCAATCCTCAAATTGACAACTACTATTATTTTTTTCCACTCTTACATAGTTTACAAAAAATAAATATGGATATAACATGAAACAAAATGAATTAAAATTGTAAAATTTAATTGGAAATTGCCGATTTGAACATGTAAATAGTGATTATATATTATTCACTGCATTGCCAATTTAAAGACTTCAGTGATTAGTTACAATGAAACTGCTTTCATTCGAGAACACCGCACCATAAGGCATTGGGAATGGACTCAAATTTTTCTTTTTCTGCTCATGCATGATATGTACTTCTCAGCATTCTGGACCAACAGATACTGTAAGTGTCTCCTGAAGGAGACGCTGTACGTCTATGGGTTAATTGTATGGAAATGCAAGCACAAGGCTGAACAGAATAGGAACATATCTCAAACTCACTCCAGCAGATATGTATAATGTTATAGTTCTGTCAGGTCATGGCCAGTGCAAATGCTTGAAATCACTTTTAAAATATTCTTGTGAAATGTCATGCAGTTTTAATTTTCACATTGATTTGCTCTTTGTTTTTGTTTTGTAATTGTCTGAATGATTATTGATGACATCCAAAGCTAGTATTTAGAAAAATGTGTGTGCTATATATATATATATATATATATATATATATATATATCTTTGTTGATAATCAAATGTTCATTCTTTCAAGGCTGCCATTTAAGATTAGTGATCAGTTTGGAAATTCTGAAGGCTTGTACAAATATGCAGCAGCAAAACACCCACCGTTTTGTTTTTTTTTGTTGTGCACGTAAATGAATGGAGTTTTTAGAAGTCAAAAAACTGCTGAGGCAAAAATCATCTTATGTGCCTCGTGGCAGGAAAAGATGTGGACCAAGACCAATCAAAATTCTTATAAAGATAGCGCAAACTCTGACATCACAAGTATCATCTGTGCTGCTTTTGGCCAAACTCTCCTTCATAAATACATGCAGAGCATGCAGTGCACTAATACTGAAACATAGGCTCATTTAATTATCATACATGTAGGTGGAGCGGTTTACCACACAAAATGTGAACAATGACAACATTGTTGAGCTTTGCTGCTTGGTATATGTGAATGAGCTTTAAAGCTCCTGAGAAAGAGCTAGATAATTGAATACTGAATATGATAAGTATATGCATGCATCTCATGCATAGGAAAGACCAAACTCTGCCATGATATCACTGTTAAATGTTCATTTAAATGTTCATTTAAAAATGAATTTTGTGTCACTATTTCTCTCGCCCTAATAGAAGAGTATTGTTTAACTCAAATCGATGGCAATTTTTGTAAATTTGTTATAATCCTTACATATTATTTTATACACGTAGATTAAATCATTTGTGAAAGATTGTTTTTAGCATTAAGAGGAATTTGTAATATGTTTGCTTTCTTATTTTAGACAAATGTGACAATGTTGTATTTGCAATTCATGCAGTTTGGTGCACGTTTGGTTTGATATGCCAATATTGATTTACATATACTATAAGTTTTTTTTATTTTTTTCATGAAGCATAAACTAAAAATTTGATAACATATTTTTTTACACCTCAATTACAAGATAACAGAAGTTGTTTTTCTATGTTGAGAAAACTTTTTGATTAGTAACTTCTTTGACATTATGAAACTGCTAATTTTGTTACTTAATGAATAGTTGTGACAGTTGATCATCTCTCCAGTGCATGTTTTATTATTTTATTAATTAATTAATTTTTTTATTTATTTATTCATTTATTTATTTATTTATTTATTTATTTATTTATATTTATAAATTAAATTCTTATTTATTTATTTATTTATGTATTTATATTTTTTAATTATTTTTTTTAATATTTATTTATTTTGTTTATATTTTTTGATTAAAATTTTTTGATTAATTTATTTTATTTATTTTATTTATTTATTTATTTTTTTTGGGGGGGGGGGTGGGACACTGTGAAATATTGATCTGACATGCATTTCCGGGTTATCTTGGACTTTGTATTCAACGGGTTTGATCATGATGTAGGAAATTATTCTCAGTTTGCAATTACTACTGTTTTTTTTTTTTTAATAGAAGAAACAAAGAAAAATAATGTGTGCAATGTGTGTATAGTTAGAGGACTGAGGTACCAATTCATATTTGTATCTGCAAGTGAATTTTGATGCTCTTTTATAGGAGAAAGTAGAATTATTAATGTACATAATGTCTGACTGGAGTGTATATTTGAATGGTATTTATACATGAAGATTGGAAAACTTAATCTTCACTCAGGATTTTGCAATATATATTCTGTATATTGGTGTGAAATAGTTATCTGGCTGAACTGGTAACATGTTTGTGTTATTATCAACAAAATTGAAAAAGCAATTTCTCAGAGAAATTTAGTTCACTTGTGTTTCAAACCAGAAGACAAGTTGCTGTCATTAACATGAAAGATATTTGGGAATAATCTGAAAACTTGTTATGTAAGAAAAAAAGAGAATTTTAAAAATCATTTGTAAAAAATCAGCATTGTTTGAATATGAAATCATGTAGAAACTATTCCAGAAAATTAAAAGGAATACTGAATACTGAATACTCTGTTCATGTATTTGGCCAATTCAGGGGCTGTGGAAGTGGGATCTGGGGTGGCTGCAGCCCCCCCCCCCCCAGTTTGGTTAAACATTAAACAAATAATAAAAATGAAAAATGAAAAATGAAGAAAAATACTATAAACTGTAAAAACTTGATATTTAGAGTGCCCATGGGCTTGCAAACCATTAAAAGTCAATTTCTTCAGGGGTCTTTACCCCCAAGCACCTGTTTGGGTGTCAGCCTCCCCCTCCCCCCCACTCCGAAAAATGTTCCGCAGCCTCTGCATTTGGTGTCCCATGTTACAAAGTGTGGTATTAGAGTGTAGAGTGAAATCAAAAGTATTTTGTCTGATCCAAGCTTCATGGGGGAGGGACGTCAGCCTAATACACTTGTCAAATACATACTTCAGTGTTTGATAAATGTGTTTAGTAACTTTCAGTTTCTTTTCTTGCCCTTGTTTAGTTTTGCTCTATATATAAAAATAACACAATTCTCAGGCTGGAGTACAAAACAAATGAGGACGAACATATACGTAGCCCTTCATGTGCATTTATAATGTATAACAGGAGCTATATGTATGAATTGTCCATAATTTTTATGCAAATTATATTTTCTGTTGGCATTTCGTTTTCGGACCTCTAGAAATGCTGCATATTTGCAAAAGTATTCCTGCAGTTCATGTGCATTTTTTTTAAATGTGAGAGTGTCTTTGTTTATTTTGTTTTGAATACTTTTGTTTCTTGACAGTTTTATATTTCTGTTAAAAGCAGGCTGAAATATTAGATAGTATAATGTCAAAAGTATAGTATAGATCATTTCATTTCTCTAAGTCCAGTTAACAATCTTTGTACTTTTTTGTGAGAAGAACCAAGAGGAATGTATTTATTGTGTTTGCAGCTCACTTAGAATTATCTTTGGTGACTTAGTACATGTAAGTACAAACTTTGGCTGATATTGCAACTGACCTTTTTTAATATTATAATTGTATAGCCAGAAAGTTATATTCCAATTTTCCCATTGGTTACCAGTCATGAGTTAAAACAACCCTTGATTTTGATTGGCTTATTCCATATTTGACTTTAGCCTGAACAATAATAATAGTTATGATAATAGCAATAATAATAACGATGATGATAATAATAATAATGAAATAATAATTATAATGATAACATCAAAAATGATAAAAATGATAATGATTAAAGCAATTGAGTCCCAGATATTTGCCAAATAGCAATAAACATCCTGACATTGTTCGTCATACATTTGTATCTGGGACTGGTTTCCTGAAGCTTGTTCGCAGAGAATAAATGCTATAATCTTATAACAAATTTGTCCCCAGTCAGTCAAATGTACTGATTTCAGCAGCTTATTTTGGTTACATGTAATTGTTACTGAAAACAATACAAAAAATGTTTTGTAAAACAGGCCCATGTACTTGTTATGTTCACAGTAGAAAAAATTATAAACAGTGAATCAGTTACAAAAGAGCTCACCATATTGTTGCACAAACTGCCCTACACACTCGTATGAAACTATAACTCGTAATGTTTCTATGTATTTGTACTTCCAGTCTCATCCAAATAGATTACTCCAATACTATAA